>CM034355.1:38217545-38817545 GCA_019925275.1 Mytilus edulis
ATTCATCAATAGCTTAAAATTAATAATTCCTATTATCCTGATTTTTATAAAGGTTCACAATCCCAATGGTATCATTCTGCTATTATGGTAAGAACTACGTTTATCGCTTGAAGCAACGCCTACACCAAATTATTCTTGATAGTAAATTCGAGCAGAACTGATCATAAATTGTTGGAAAATTAATATTAAACACACAATGTAAGACAATGTGTTATTATTGCAGGTTGCTCTCAAAATTAATTGGTTCGATACCACGACTACGGATTTTTACTTGAGGCTTGGTATTTTTAAGTGAGCATTACATATATATTCCTTGCTGTATATCAATTATCTGCTTAGTTTGACAATTTCACTTTGTAACCGTGAAGTTATTAGTGTTGGTTGCATATGGGAGAACTAAACAAAAATTTGGAAAAAGAGGAAAATATGGCAATGCCATCTAGTATGGAGTATATTTTTTCAAATATACTTTGTCTCTATTAAATTACTGTAAACTCAATTTTTTGTATATACATTTATCATATATTTAATATAAAATACAGCAATTTTGTATATCTAATAAAGGTTCTTTATTCCAGGCTGCATCACCTACCCTGTATCGCATACCCCGTATCGCATAGCTTAAAACTAAAATGACAAACGTACTGAACTCCGAGAAAATTTCAAAATGGAAAGTCTCAAATGGATAACAACTGTCATTTTTCTGACTTAGTACAGGCATTTTGTTATGTAGAAAATGGTGGATTGAACCTGGTTTTAGAGCTTGCTTAACCTCTCACTTGTATGACAGTTGCATCAAATTTCATTATATTATTAATTCGTATATTTTAACAAATTTGATTCGTTTAGGTATAGTCACATGTTAAACTATATTTTCGAAGGTAGAGAGAAAACGGCGGATAGCAAAAAGCATATAATATTTGACCTGCAAAAAGCATATTGCACGGTTATTTTTAGAATATCTAAAAACCGATATACTTTGTGACGTCGTGTAATGAATTTCAGGATATTGTTTAAAGTTTTGAAACAAATGATATCTCTGATCGATTATTTGACGAAAAAAAATCTTCAAATACATAAGATGTCAAAAAAAAAAGTAAATAAAATAACAACTAATACGTTATTATTGTCAAGAAGACAATGTAATATCTATAAAGTTCCAACAAACCTAAATGACGATTTTGATACAAACATGGTCGGAAATTAATAATATAACAAATATAGCCTTTGTATGAGGTCAATACAGGATATATCGATCCAAAGAAGTATATCGACCTCGGACTTCGTCCTCAGTCAATATACTTCTTTCAGGTCAATATATCCTTGTACCGACCTCATACAAAGGCTATATTTGTATAATATTGATAATGATGCGTGAACAAAACAAACAGACATATAAGGTAAAAATGTCAAAAATAGGAATAAAGCAGTCAACATTCGGTTGTATTTTTAATCACTGAAAAACAAACAAATATGAAACAAAGAAGCACAAAATGACAAAAGGGATGCTGTAATATATTAGTTTTTATATTCGTGGCTTTCCAGCAACATTCAGTTATTCAAATAAATATAAATACATATATGATGCTAGCACGGTTTTTAAGATTTGGACAGTTTCTGGTCACTTCATAAAAATATCTCACCAGAGCACCCTAAAAGTTTGCAGTAAATCTTTAATTTTCAGCAATAGTAAGATGGAATAATGCAAAACAGAATCTAATTTAAAAAAGAAATTTATGTAATTCTTTATAAAGTTATCAAATATAGTTTCTTTAATGTCACTTTTGGTTATATAATATATTCACACATATTCACCATGTTCAAGTACTGCTACCTCCTTGGCTTTATGCGTATTTTTGTTTTAGAGTTCCACGATAACGGGAGATCATGAGTAGCACTTCGGACTCAGTATTTTAAAATGTCAATCTGCACAGCATTGACTATCTTCTTTCCTAATAACCAACGAATAAGGAAACTAAATTTGATCGCTGGAGACATTCATGTTAATAGATGTCATAACCAGGAAAGATCGGATAATAAATACTTAACTGATATATCAACTAATTATTCTTTATATAGGGTATATCTTGTAGAGACTACTTTATAAGACATAATGATAGAAATCACTTAACAAACGTGTTTTAATAACTAAGCTTGCAGAAACATAAAAGCAGGGGTTAGTTCATTGATTACCTATAATATGCACTTTTAAAGAAATGACATTTTACATGAACAGATAACAAATATGTCAATTGTATCCTTAATAAGGTAAACGATTTCAAGACGCTTTCAAAGACACCTTGATGGTTCCAAGAAGATATATCGAATAACACTATACAAAAAACAAAAAAAATAAACAGCGGAATCCCAACAAAAAATCAAGAAGAATTTTGGTGCTCTAGTAGGCAATTCATTTCATGCGCCAATCTTGAAATTCATAATGTAACAACTTGAACGTGTAGCCAGTCAGAATGGTCTTACGGATGCGTTTTCGATATGAGCAAAAAAACATACATATCATGAATATAGCACACATACTAACAATTCAGTCAACTGACAAATGCAATCAAATGCAAAATATAAAACTAAAGCATTTGCAAAATCAACACAAACGAGTACTTAATCCTTGCTGGTAAATTTATGAGCATCCGAAGCATAAGAAGTTACGATCACAATAGGGACATCCTTTGTGATAGTCATAAAGCCAAAAAATCACAAGATATATTTTATAACGTCACTAATTGCATTTAAAAAAAGAGAGAGCTGATATCTCATAACACTTATTGAACTCAGACACGTCTATGTGATTGTCCATAGCGAAAACTTCAATGGTTTTCCCAACGTATATATATATATATATATATATATATATATATATATATATACAACTCGTCTAAACATCAACCCAACAATGTTAGATCTGTAAATTTGCTTTCTTCATGCCTTATATATCATGTACTGTAGTACGCCGCTAGATTAAAACTGACGTGGAAAGGTAACACATGCCCACCGAAAGCTCTTTTTTTGAGAGCCCAGGTGGTCGTGTGGTCTAGCGGGACGGCTGCAGTGCAGGCGATTTGGTGTCACGATATCACAGTAGCATGGGTTCGAATCCCGGCGAGGGAAGAACCAAAAATTTGCGAAAGCAAATTTACAGATCTAACATTGTTGGGTTGATGTTTAGACGAGTTGTATATACATTATGTACACAGCCATGTATCACCATCATTGATGGCGATCCGATGGATACATCTGTTGTAGGGTTGTCACTGACTCAGACGTACTTATATAATATATATATATATATATATATATATATATATATATATATATCTTTTATTCACTCATAACATATGTCAATTGATAATTTAGTTTGGTGCGAATAGCTAGACATTCATATGAAAACGGAAAACGCGCACTGATATGTTATGTATTAGGCATAAGAAAATGCATACGGCATAGTATTATATTATACTAGAACGCACCAGTGACATCGCGGGTGCGTGAATGAATTAAAGTATATACCTATGCGTAAGTCTTATTTTAGTGTTGGTATTGTCATCTGCCGGTTATAAGATATACAGTTTCTCTGCTTTCAAATCTTTCTGTTTGAACCCGTCGACCTGGAACTTATCAATTATTGGTAATATTAATTAGTTGGAAAACAAAAGCTTCTGGAATGGAGTATTTTTTAATCAACAGCATTGTACTATATTAGGTATAAATAATGTTAAATTCTTTGATTCGCTGGTTTACGTCATGCCCGCTAACAAATTGAACACTGTGCCTTATTTTAAGTCCAGATTTTAGTGATCGTATTGTGACCTTAGAAAGTCTTACTGATTAAAATACAACAATACGGAACAATTTGACAATGATTGAATTTAGTAGTGTCAACCCTGTGATGATATGTGATAAAGACCTGTGTATATATAGCGAAATCGTAAATACGCCGTTTGGTGGTGCGCCTGTCAGATGCGGAGCGTACAGATAAGGTAATAGGTAACAGGTGAATATACTATTGGTATCGGTATCGGTATCGGATTCGACCCGGAACTTGTTAATTATTGGCAATATTAATTATGTGGAAAACAAAAGGGTCAGGAGTGGTGTAATTTTTAATCTACACTATTTCCTATATTAGCTATATATAAAGTTGAATTCTTTGATTTGTCTTTTTTATTCGATGACGGCTGAAAAATTGGACCTCGTTATTTTAATATTATAGATGGTGAAATGGTTTATGGTGAAATGCTGTATGACGAAATATAATGAACGTGAAAAAGTGTATGGAAAATTTGTTAATGGTGTATGAGTAACTAGTAAAGGCATGGACTGTACCATTATAAAAGAGGAACGTAAGATACCAAAGGGACAGTATAACTGTTTTGTCCGATGGAATGCTCAATACCTTTCAAAAGTAAAATATATAAACATAATTCATAATATTTCAATTTGCAAAAATGAAAAAAGTTAATGTTAAGACGTAAAAACATTAACATAAAAAAATATTCAAATATTTAATAACAATTGTGAAACGTTAACAAAAGAAGGACGAAAAACACCAGAAAGACAGTCAGACTCATAAATCGAAAATAAACTGACAACGCCATGGCTAAAAATGAAAAAGACAATCAGACAAACAAAAGTACACATGACACAACATAGAAAACTAAAGAATAATCAACACAAGAAGTTTAAGTTCAAGTTGAACAAGGAAAGACAGATGTATGTGATCTGAAAAAAAAACAAATATCAAAGTGACTTCGTCAGTTTCAAAATCGCGCTTCGATGTTATTCCCGAGGTAAGTAAAGTTTATCCCTTAATCTTGAATTATATAGTAATATCTTAATAATTCCAATCACGACACAAATAACTGCAAGTAATTAACCTCTTATGAAAGGTGATCTACTGGTCATAAATCAGAATATACTAAATAGAACCTGATATTTGACCTCTTAAAATGACAGTAATTGGGCTAATTCAGTTGGTTAATTTAACTAGTAAATATAAGACAAATTTAACTACCAGGGTCTAGGGATTTTGATTTCAAAACCTAGCTACACGTTCCAATAATAGCTATTAATGTCATAAATTATATTATAATTCTTGATTAGTTTATAATTTCACATTCCCGTTTGACAACCAAGCAATCGCTAAATTTATAGTATTTGTACAAATTCCATCTTGTAATCATTGTATTCTGTATGAGTTACACCAAGTTCTCATAAAAGAGACTGAGGTATCAAAGGGACAATGCCAGATCATTTATTGAAAAGAAATATACATGTTGTATGGTCTGTCGTCGGTTGTTTTCGCTTTGACACATTCACCAGTACCTTTCTCAATTTTAATGACAAAAAATAACAGAAAAACGACGAAAAGATTAACATCAATCTTTAACATGTGAAATAAAGATCTTGAGACTGAGTTACACGTTTAAGTGTATACAATTATACACAGACAAAATTCAGTCTCATGAATTTCTTATTAGTTTTAAATTCATCTTAATCTCACTTGAAATCCATATGAGTTTCAACTTAAACAAGCTTATGTACGTGAAAATCACATAATGTTTTTAACGTGAAATTCACGTGAATTTTGATAATAACCTTAATCAAAACCACATTTAAAAATAACCTTTTCGAAAAGTTCATGTGATATTAACAGCTTAAACACATCAACTAAATGGAACCGTCATTTTTCGAACGTGTACATGCATTTCCTTGTGTAGATAATGCTAGATTAATCCCAATTTATTAGCTAGTTAGCATAGCTGTCTATGCAGTATTTCGAACTTTGGATTGTATTTTTTATTGCTAAGTAATTTTTGTATTAATTGGCATTGACTGTTTTGCTAACATAATATGTTAATAAATCATGTCAAAATCCAACCACCGACTACTGATCTGATGATATCAGGGACTACAGATGGGTGCGGTCCTAACCTTGACAAAAGTTAACTTAGAGTTAACTTGTTGACTGCTTTTTAAGTTAACTTGAGAATTTTAAAGCAGTCAAGCAAGTTAACTTCGTCGTTGGTGGACCAGACCTACGGTCTGCTTTTTAGGACTTCTGCAGACCTATCGACAAGTCTGCTCCAGACCAGACCTGTGGACAAGTCTGCTTTTTACCAGTCCTGAGGACAGGTCTGCCCCAGACCAGACCTGTGGACAAGTCTGCTTTTGACCAGTCCTGACGACAGGTCTGCCTCAGACCAGACCTGTGGACAGGTCTGCTCCTGTCCAGACCTGAGGACAGGTCTGCTTTTGACCAGACCTGTGGACAAGTCTGCTATTGACCAGACCTGAGGACAGGTCTGCTTATGACAGATGATCGTTATAAGAGTTTTCATATCAGACTTGAGCTTTCATTAAAATATGTAAACAATTCAACATTCGCATTGTTTTTCCACATATATCATTTATTATTTACTCGCTAGACTCTACTAGATATTATACAAATGCTCTCTTTTATTTGATATACATGTATTCTTATATAAGTAAAAAATGGCTATACGATCACACAGAGTTTTTTTTTATTAGAAGGCGGATAGAAAGGTTATCCAACGCATCGGAACAATATTCTTATATCACGGGATATCGGCAACATTGTTTACGTTACTTCGTTCCCCGTTGTTTACCTGTCCCTTCCTAAATTTTACTTTATGCATAAATTTATACTTGCATGGATATTTCATTGATAATCAACTTGTTTGCATTGGATTTACTATTCTATTTCCCGCAGAATATTCTAACAGAAATTGTACAGTTTCCGTAAGCATACGGTGTGGTAAAACTATCAACAATCTCGTCAAATTCGTCAGATTTATCGAGAGATTTGTCATTGCCGATATTTATATGGGACGTCCTAAAATTATACTCAATGCGCACTTTAATGAAATAGTTGCCACTTGACGTTTAACTATAAACAAAATCAATCAACCGACATAATAGATTCCAAGAAGAGAACCTCATATACTTTTTTTTTTATTAAATCATTGTAAATAGTACAAATGAATTCAGACATGTCAGTGTTGGTACTTTGATAATGTGGCATAATAGTTTTGTTTTACACGTACACCATCATGAACTCCTATATATATGATGTGACTGTTATTATGAATAAAGAGATGAAATTCTGAAATTCTCAATTTATTCAGAATATTTTTTGCATTAAATAGTTTTCCAATATTATAGGGTTATTGCATTAATATTGGTGGATATTGCCCGAGCAGTATATCATATTGCACGAGTTTACGAGTGCAATATGATATACTGCGAGGGCAATATCCACCAATATTAATGCAATAACCCTTTTATTATATAGTAATACATATTTTACACACAAAATTTCTGTTATATTCAGTCAAAATACAAGTTTTTAGAGACAAGTATATATTATTGCACTAATGCTAATAAATGTTATTTGCACTAGTGCAATAATATTTTCGATATTTTTTGGGGGTGAGTGATATTTTTTTCTTTGTAAAATATTTCATTCATGGTTAACCTTTAAATAAATAAAAAATGAAAAAAAAATAATTTGAAGTTGTATTTTTTTTAAAACTTTTACCACGAGTAAAATTGATCATTGTGATGAGACTCATGACAGTCATGTTTTCCCTGTTGACGGATGACAGACAGACATGGACACCAATAAATTGAATAAAAATTAACTTAGTGACAGATTACACTCAATACAGATGGACAAGTGGTGACAATATGGAGAACCAGATTTTTTCTGACCGAAATGACATTTGGTATATTTTGCAGCTTTCCGATATTAAGAAGGAGGTAGTGTGCAAGTTTATCTCCTGTGTTGTCAGCTTAGGATTTATATTTTTTGTGTTAGATTTAGTGAGTTTGTGATGCCTTTGTGCCATTGTCCCATATCTGTTCTTTTTCATATTGGTAGCATTCCTATGAAATAATGACAGAGTTTGCAAATATAATTTGTAGCGGTCCAATATCATGAAAGGACCAACTATATATCATGTATATTGTGTACAGTTCCAATAACTCAAGTCAACACTATTGCCAAGGGCGATATTAATATGGTATTTTTTTTAAAGGCGATATCAATGAAAGACAAAGGACACCAAGTGACGATAATAAATTGAATGATTTTTGTTGTTGTTTAAAGGTCCGATCCTGATAGTTTGACAAAAATGTACTTTTAAAATGTAATTTATTATTGCATTGATGTCTTTTTTGTATTTTTTAAGAAAATAAATCAGTTTTCAACAATTTAACATGTTTAATAAGTAATATTAATTCAACAATAAAAAAGTGTCCATAAAATTTTCATAGGTTTTGAAAAGTCTATGGTCTAGAATTCTTGCGATTCGTCTGAAGATTCCAACGGAAGAATTCTCTTGTATGTTTTCCTTGGTGGTTCATAACAGTAATTTTGCCTAGATTGTCTCTGACCTTCTCCATTTGACTGTTCCATGTTAAAGTTAATATTAAAAGTACAGTTATTCAAAACAGTGCCTTTACTGAACATGTTAGATAATGCCTCTGACGCACCTTTAGAAGATTGTTCATGAATATTATTAGGCGCAGCAGTATAAGAACATACAGACTGTGAAGATGTGGCCATCGGAGGGCTCATTTGGTGTGAAACAGTAGGACGGTGAATTTTCTGTAAAGCCATATTGTTAAATGTATTGTCACTTTCATTTGCTGTCACTGATTGTCCAATTGACGATTTAACACCAGTTAATACATCTGAATATTCCCTTTGCTCATTATCGGAGAGATCATCATCGTAAGCTTCAATCGAACTTGTACTTTTGTGACCAGATATATGTTTGATTTTGTCTCTAGGTACACCAGCCTTGCGAAGGGTTTTTATTGTTGTTTTACGCACACTGTGGTTTGTTTTACGGTCCATCCCAGCTTCTTTTGCGGCCATTGGCATCAAGTTTGCCAGTGTATTTTCTCCCATAGGCCTTGCGTAATACCATATCATGGATTCAACTCTTTCCATTGGAATACATGTCAAATAAAACGGTGACTCTGGTTCCATTACATTATCAGGACGTCTAATAAGATATGCTTTAAAAAGCCGTATTGGACAGCGATCAGTTTTATTTTCATACAGTCTCGGTTTTACTTTACGATTCTCTTTCCCTTGGTTCCATCACGAGTTTTCGTAAGTCTCTCTGAAAATTCTAAATACTGTCGATTATCCACAGGGTCCTTTTTCATTAGAATATCTCCCAATTGTAATTGCCTATGTTCATTTCTACCACGCAGTCCGAAACATTTTGTAAAATAGTACCAGAGAGAAAATATTAGTATTCTAGGTGTACCATCACCGAGCTGCCCCTGTTCCCACAACAAATCTTCTTCATCCTTACTTACTGCCTTTGAAGCATTCGGCTTATGTCCTTTTCCTAGTTTTTTCAACTGGACCTTTTTTGCAGACAGTGCTCTTGTTGACAAATTAAATTCCTTGTCACGTAATGAATGTGAGTACTCTTTTTCCTTTAAATACCTCTCAATACTGGCACGAATACCGTCAAACGTTCCCGGTTCATATTCCTGTCCATTTTCTTTCTTTAAAGTTATATAAAATTCAGACAAGAAAGCATCAAGTTCATTGTGAGGGATGTCCTCGATTGACCTCAACTCCCCTTTCCAACCAGCCATTTGTATAACAATTTCAAATCTCGCTTCGTGCAGTTAACTGTTGCTTTTTTCTTTTGATCGTCAATGAAGCTCATCACCATTTGCTTATCAATAATAGACTCTGTCAAATTATCTGTTTGACCGGCGTCCGCCATCTTGCTTTTCCAAACGACAACAAAGATGCAATAATATGCATGCCGATTTCGGAACGCCTCAGCTTTTTTCCGGAAATGCGTGCAAATACAGAGATTTATTGCACGGTCGTTTTCTCGGGTGTTTTTATTTAAATAAACAAACAAATATTTATTGCTATAAAATAATATTGATTACGTGTACATTTACTGTCCTACTAAAATGTGAACAGGAGCGCCATGCAAAGACATTAAGGCGCTCGGTACAATGGTATGCAGGTATATAGATTTGCAAATAAAAGTGCACATATGATCAGTTTTGGTCAAATAGTTTTGTTTTCCAAGTCAGCATGAGGTATTAAAACTACTGAAACTTGTTACATATAAATATTTTGAATAAAAGGAGGACACACTGGTATCCTAAATTTATGCGAACAAAAATTTGTTGTTATTAAATTGCAATATTGCTGTCCATTGTCATGATTATATATTATACATTGATAATGATTCCTGACATAAAAAATATGGCTGATTAATACTATGCGGGTACGTCATGGTGTATATAGATTTACAAATAAAAGTGCACATATGGTCAGTTTTGGTAATGCGGTCAAATAATTTTGTTGTACAAGGCAGCTGGAGGTATCAAAACTACTGAAATTTTGTTACATATCAATATTTTGAATAAAATGAAGACATGCTGGTATCCTAAATTTAAGCAAACAAAAATATGTTGTTATTATATTGCAATATTGCTGTCCATTGTCATGATTGTATTATACATTAAATCCTGACATAAAAAAAAAGACTGATTTACTGTCCGGGTATATAGATTTACAATTTAAAGTTCACATATGGTCAGTTTTGGTAATGCGGTCAAATAATTTTGTTGTACAAGTCAGCATGAGGTATCAAAACTACTGAAATTTTGTTACGTATCAATATTTTGAATAAAATGAGGACATGCTGGTATCCTAAATTTATGCGAACAAAAATTCGTTGTTATTATATTGCAATATTGCTGTCCATTGTCATGATTGTATTATACATTGAATCCTGACATAAAAAATATGGCTGATTTACTATGCGGGTATATAGATTTACAAACAAAAGTGCATATATGGTCAGTTTTGGTGGATGCGGTCAAATAATTTTGTTGTACAAGTCAACTGGAGGCATTAAAACTACTGAAATTTTGTTGCGTATCAGTATTTTAAGTAAAAAGAGGACATGCTGGCACCCTTAATTTAGGCGAACAAAAATTTGTTGTTATTATATTGCAATATTGCTGTCCATTGTCATGATTGTATTATACATTGAATCCTGACATAAAAAATATGGCTGATTGACTATGCGGGTACATAGATTTACAAACAAAAGTGCATATATGGTCAGTTTTGGTAATGCGGTCAAATTATTTTGTTGTACAAGGCAGCTGGAGGTATCAAAACTACTGAAATTTTGTTACGTATCAATATTTTGAATAAAATGAGGACATGCTGGTATCCTAAATTTATGCGAACAAAAATTCGTTGTTATTATCTTGCAATATTGCTGTCCATTGTCATGATTGTATTATACATTGAATCCTGACATAAAAAAATATGGCTGATTTACTATGCAGGTATATAGATTTACAAATTAAAGTGCACATATGGTCAGTTTTGGTGGATGCGGTCAAACAATTTTGTTGTACAGGTCAGCTGGAGGTATCAAAACTACTGAAATTTTGTTACATATCAGTATTTTAGGTAAAAAGAGGACATGCTGGCACCATTAATTTAGGCGAACAAAAATTTGTTGTTATTATATTGCAATATTGCTGTCCATTGTCATGATTGTATTATACATTGAATCCTGACATTAAAAATAAGGCTGATTTACTATGCCGGTATTTAGATTTACAATTTAAAGTTCACATATGGTCAGTTTTGGTAATGTGGTCAACTAATTTTGTTGTACAAGTCAAATGGAGGCATCAAAACTACTGAAATTTTGTTATGTATCAATATTTTGAATAAAATGAGGACATGCTGGTATCCTAAATATATGCGAACCAAAATATTTTTTGTTATTATATTGCAATTTTGCTGTCCATTGTCATGATTGTATTATACATTGAATCCTGACATAAAAAAAATATGGCTGATTTACTATGCAGGTATATAGATTTACAAATTAAAGTGCACATATGGTCAGTTTTGGTGGATGCGGTCAAACAATTTTATTGTACAGGTCAGCTGGAGGTATCAAAACTACTGAAATTTTGTTACGTATCAATATTTTGTATAAAATGAGGACATGCTGGTATCCTAAATTTATGCGAACAAAAATTTGTTGTTATTATATTGCAATTTTGCTGTCCATTGTCATGATTGTATTATACATTGAATCCTGACATAAAAAATATGGCTGATTTACTATGCAGGTATATAGATTTACAAATTAAAGTGCATATATGGTCAGTTTTGATGGACGCGGTCAAATAATTCTGTTGTACAAGTCAACTGGAGGCATCAAAACTACTGAAATTTTGTTGCGTATCAGTATTTTAAGTAAAAAGAGGACATGCTGGCACCCTTAATTTAGGCGAACAAAAATTTGTTGTTATTATATTGCAATATTGCTGTCAATTGTCATGATTGTATTATACATTGAATCCTGACATTAAAAATAAGGCTGATTTACTATGCCGGTATATAGATTTACAATTTAAAGTTCACATAACGTCAGTTTTGGTAATGTGGTCAAATAATTTTGTTGTACAAGTCAAATGGAGGCATCAAAACTGCTGAAATTTTGTTACGTATCAATATTTTGAATAAAATGATGACATGCTGGTATCCTATATTTAGGTGAACCAAAATTTTTTGTTATTATATTGCAATTTTGCTGTCCATTGTCATGATTGTATTATACATTGAATCCTGACATAAAAAATATGGCTGATTTACTATGCGGGTATATAGATTTACAAACAAAAGTGCATATATGGTCAGTTTTGGTGGATGCAGTCAAATAATTTTGTTGTACAAGTCAACTGGAGGCATTAAAACTACTGAAATTTTGTTGCGTATCAGTATTTTAAGTAAAAAGAGGACATGCTGGCACCCTTAATTTAGGCGAACAAAAATTTGTTGTTATTATATTGCAATATTGCTGTCCATTGTCATGATTGTATTATACATTGAATCCTGACATAAAAAATATGGCTGATTTACTATGCGGGTATATAGATTTACAAATTAAAGTGCACATATGGTCAGTTTTGGTAATGCGGTCAAATAATTTTGTTGTACAAGTCAGCTGGAGGTATCAAAACTACTGAAATTTTGTTACGTATCAATATTTTGAATAAAATGAGGACATGCTGGTATCCTAAATTTATGCGAACCAAAATTTTTTGTTATTGTATTGCAATTTTGCTGTCCATTGTCATGATTGTATTATACATTGAATCATGACATAAAAAATATGGCTGATTTACTATGCGGGTATATAGATTTACAAATTAAAGTGCATATATGGTCAGTTTTGGTGGATGCGGTCAAATAATTTTGTTGTACAAGTCAATTGGAGGCATCAAAACTACTGAAATTTTGTTAAGTATCAGTATTTTGAGTAAAAAGAGGACATGCTGGCACCCTTAATTTAGGCAAACAAAAATCTGTAGTCATTATTTAAATGAATTAAACTATTGCTGATTGTGGATGCATAGTTCAAGGATGTATAACTAACAAGGACGTATACACCTAACATCAAATATACTTCTTTTCAAAAATATACATAATATGATTGAATTTGATCTCGGAATGTATATATATTCAGTGCCTGTTATCATTGTAACCGAGATCGTTTATATAATAGATAGATTGTCAGATCACAGATAAATTTGTGTTACGTTCTGTGCGTACTTATTTTCAAATATTTGTATTTAATCCTGTTCATAAAACGGAAGTATTAATTTTCAAATTACTTTATTTTCGATGTTTATACTACGAAACAAAGATATTAAATTTCTTTTTTTAAATCAACGAAGAGCGGTCCTGGTTACAAGTTAACTTAGTGTTGAGCAGACCAGTCAAAAGTTAACTTGGGAACAGGTCTGGTTTTGATCGGATTTGTCCAAGCAGAAGTTAATTTAACTTTGTGGCAGGACCGGTTTCCAAGTTAACTTATGTTAACTTTATGACAGGACCGGTTCCGAAGTTAACTTATGACAGGACTGGTTCGAAGTTAACTTATATTAATAGCGGACCTGTTTCTAAGTTAACTTTTTGGCAGACATAAAAACAGTCCTAGGACCAAGTCCGCTTTTCAAGTTAACTAGATTTTGGTCCTAGGACTGGTCAGAGCAGTCCTATATTCGGTCACAGGTTAACTTTGACCAGTCCAAATGACTGGTTATCAAGTTAACTTGCTGTACAGGTTAGGAGTGTACCCATCTGTTGAATCTGGTGAACGCTTAGGACTTGCGATGACAATATTATTATCGTATGCTATATTCCTGACAATGGTACAAACGTCCATACCAGCCTCTTCAAATCCGATGAGTGTTTTACTGATTATAATGATAGTGACTATTGTAATAAGCGGAATCACAGCTGGTGTAACTATTTACATAGCGGCACTTTATCATAGAGAACCACACGTTAAAATGAACTCTTTTTGGAAGTTTATCGGGACGAGATTACCATGGAGTAGAAGGCATACACCTGTGCGGCCGTTGACTAAGAATGGTACAAAGGGGGATATAATATCCTCGCCTATAGAGACAAACATAACCTGGCAAGAAGTTTGTCATGCTCTAGATACACTTATGATGGTAATACTGTATGCAAACATTTTCATTATCAATTGTGCATTTTTCATAGCTGTATCTTAGCGATATGACACATATGAATAAATACTTTGATGTGTGTTATCTAGATTAATTACATGTATATTTATTAAAATGTGACAACATTTAGATCAGATACACAGCTACCATATGTTATCAGTTATCAATGTTGAAAAAAAAATATTTTGGTATTGTGTTGTTCATCTAAACAATTGAATGTCATGTGTTTCACTGTAAGTGGTAATTCATGGTAGATATGTAGTATGTCCTGCTGAATTATAAAGTGTTTCGTTCTTAATGAAAACACAATATCATTGAACGTTGCAGTCTAATTATGTATGATCTATCATTATATTAAAAACGGTTTCACTTTAAAAAAACTCGCTTAGATTCTTTTTGTTGTTCTATCTTGTGTAATAGAATAAATAAAAGCTCAACTACAAAGACCAAAAGATGGGAGCAATCTTTACAATCAAATTTCTCATTCTGATTTTAATATACTGTTCTCAATTGTTAAAACTTTCGTCGAATGTAAAAACTTTATTTCTTCTATTTTGATAAATCTACTGCCTATAATGAATTAAATTGATTTCAACATATGCATGGTATTTCAGGCCATTATCGGCATCATCGAGCATCTTTACTCTAACTCCGAAACAGTGGCGACGTTGCTTCGCTAAATTCTCATTTAAGTCAATGTAGCGTAGTAAGGAGGACGTAACCGCTGTTTCGGAGTTCGATCCCTACTAAGTATATAAGACGAAACACGCATCTTGTGTACCATATTTCAAGCATTGTATCTACAATAAGTTAAGAACATTCAAAACATAGCTACGAATATAATGTTATGAAACCCTGTGCACTAAGTAAACCTGTAACAATAAAGCGTATATTACAGATGTATGTGTGCATCAAACTATTTCTACGATAACCTTAATTAAATACAACTCATTAATATAAAGATAAGAGTATGTGATATGCTACCAATGAGACAACAATCATCTAGAGAATAACTTCATATATGTAATCAGCAATCATTTGTCAACATGCGTCATTCAACAATAAGCAAATCACATATAACATGTTAAGATCAGACATGAATAATTCAAACTGAAAAAAACCCACCAAAAACCGCCCGACTCATATTTTACAACAATAGGAAAAAGACAGCTATCCACCTCAACTAATTAATTAAAGGTTGTGCTCCTACCTTCATTGTACCTTATAAGTCTGTTACTAAGATTTTTAAGACAGAATATTCAAAAGGACCACAGCTGAAAACGTTATCAGGTCAATTTAGTTAGAAGGGGAAATGGCAAGTATCACCCTATAATTAATGTATTGTTTATCATCGTTTGTAAAATTGCTCTATTTCTTGATAAAATAAAAGGTACACTTGCAAAGAGTCACCATCTTTACATGAATACTTATAAAATACCAAATTACACATACAATGCTTACAGTATCTTAAATGGCGTAATAAATTATAAGCCTGGTACCTTAAATAACTATTTAAACTTAATTTTGTCAGATGTCCAAAATGTATATTATTTTGTAACTTCTCTGTAACCTTTGTACTTGCATGGTTTTAGGAGAATAAACTATTTATCTACCTCAGGAATAGATAACCATAGCTGTAGTTGGCAACACTTTTCGGAATATTTGGTCCTCAATGCTCTTCAACTTCGTACTTTATTTGGCATTATTAACATTTATTATTTGAGCGTTATTTTTTAGTCTTTTGTTGACGAAACGTGCGTCTGGCGCAAATATTAGATTTTCTATCCTGGTTTCTATGATGAGGTTATTTGGCATGTGTATTATCAAACGCGTGCAAAACGTTGGAATGATTATTCTGTTAAATTAATTAAGTGACTTGAATTCCTGTTCCTCTTTTTTTGCAGTTAATCAATTGGATCAATTGGTTGATCTACTCAACCGTGGACAGGAACATCTTGGTTATTCCTACACTCTTCTTTTGGCTGTGCAGAAGCCTTTTTTACGGAATGTATTGGACACAGGAAAATGTAAAGGGTATAGTCTAATTAAATTTGGTGAAATGATTTAAGGGGAAATGGTGTATGGTGAAATGGTGAAGGTGAAATACTGTATTGTAAATAAAGTAATGGAGCATGAGTAAGTGGTAACTGTCAGGACTGTATCAATATAAATGTTTTGCTCGTGTGAATGTTCTAAACCTTTTTAAAGTAAATATATATAAACATAAATTATAATTTTTTTAAATGAATAAAAAAAAAACAATGTTAAGAGGTGAAAATTAACATAAAAATCTATAAAAAGGAATAACAATTGTGAAATGTTAACGAGGCAAGACATATGTATGTTATCTTTTATTAACACACGATTACAAAGTGCCTTTGTCATTTTCATAATCGCTTTTCAGTGTTATTCTCAAGGTTAGTTAAGTTGATCTGGCGACCTTGGATTATATACTTATATCTTAATCACTCCAATCACGACCTTAATAACTGCAAGTAAATAACATTTTATGAAAGGTGACAAAAAAGTTAAATCCGCTGGTCATAAATCAGAATATACACATGTACCCAGATACGACCTCGTAGGATGTCAGTAATTGGGCTTATTCAGTTGGCTAAATTAGCTAGTATACATACAATTATATAAGACATATTTAACGACAAGGGTCATGGGATTTCAAACGTTTCAATACTTGCTATGTTGACGTCATATATCATAATTCCTTATTAGTTTGTAATGTATAATGCTCATTAGACAACCAACTTATCGCTAGATTTATAATATCTTTACTAATTCCCTCTAGTACACTAACATATATTGTATTCTATTTTTGTTATACCAAATTTTTACAGAATTCATATTAAAAGGACATTGAAAGTTCATTTTGTAAAGAAAATTACACATTTAAGGTGGTATGGGTGTTTTCCGCCGTCTTGTATTGTAAATAACAGAGAACCTAAGGTACACATTTTCTATCAAGTTAGTAAAATTTGATACAGGAATGCAGGTATTTAAAATTTGCATTTTCATTTAAAAAAACCAATTTATTATATAAATAACATATCTGAGAGGGTGATAGAGCAGATTGTTACCCCGAGAAAACATTGTCAACCGCGGCGAAGCCAATCGCTCAATGATCAGCTCAATTATCTATAGTAAAGGATCCTACAAATTAATGTAAGACACAGTCACAGAAAATAATCATATTTATAAGTACGTCTGAGTCTGTGACAACTCTACAATAGATTTATCCATCGGATCACTATCAATGATGGTGATACATGGCTGTGAACAAATTAATGAAAGATACAGTCACAGAAAATAATTATATTTATAAGTTGTCACTGACTCAGACGTACTTATAAATATAATTATTTTCTGTGACTGTATCTTACAATAATTTGTAGTATCCTTAAATATAGATAATTGAGCTGATCTGTAACAATAACATCTCAGTGCATTATATATCATGTACTGTAGTACGCCGCTAGATTAAAACTGACGAGGAAAGGTAACACACGGCCACTGCAAGCTTTATTATTGTAGAGCCGAGGTGGACGTGTGGTCTAGCGGGACGGCTGCAGTGCAGGCGATTTGGTGTCACGATATCACAGTATCATGGGTTCGAATCCCGGCGAGGGAAGAACAAAAAATTTACGAAAGCAAATTTACAGATCTTACATTGTTGGGTTGATTTTTAGACGAGTTGTCTATACATAATGTACACAGCCATGTATCACCATCATTGATGGTGATCCGATGGATAAATCTTTTGTATATATATATATATATATCTTTTATTCCCTCACATACTGTGAAAGTACTTTAATTCGTGGGTATCAATTTTCGTGGTTTGAGCAATATTTACATGTTCGTGGGTTTTTAAATTCGTGGATTTTAATTTTCTAAGAAAAAATAGAAAAATTAAAGCCTTTAGAAACGAATAGTCTGAATTGAAAGAAATTGCAAAATAAACAGTGATCCTGTAAATCGTAGTGACAACACTAATTAACCCAAGATATAGTGAACAACAGATTAAGGACCATGTCACCTAAAGAAATCAGTATAATAAACAAATGCTGTAAGCCTATCTATAATTGTCAAATAATTCTTATCAAAATCAAGCCCAGCATGAAATTATCATTTTCCATATGTACGAGAACTATGAGGATATAAAATGAACACTTTATCATACTTGCATATCAATACCGGAAATCTTACTTTCATCGAAAACACTTATTTATGAAAATTAAAAGATCAACAGTTAGGTTATCAAAGATTAAATAGGTATAATCCTGCATGCAGTTGTAGTTCTGTGGCTGCTAATTAAAGTATTCTCCGATTCGAGGTTATTCAATATATTCTCTAGATCATATATGTAGTCAAACCTTCATGGGGATCTTTCCATGTCTTGATTAGGACAATGGTTGTTTTATTTCGTTGGACACTTAATTTCGTGGATTAAGTCATCAACGAAAACCACGAAAATTGGTACCCCACGAATAAAAGTACTTTCACAGTATGTCAATTGATAATTTAGTTTGGTGCGAATAGCTAGAAATTCATATGAAAGCGGGAAAAGCTCAGTGATATGTTATGTATTAGGCATAAGAAAATGCATACGGCATAGTTTTATATTATACTAGAACACACCCGTGATATCGCGGGTGCGTGACTGAATTAAAGTATATACATATGCGTAAGTCTTATTTTAGTGTTGGTATTGTCATCTGCCGATTATAAGATATACAATTTCTCTGCTTTCAAATCTTTCTGTTTGAACCCGTCGACCTGGAACTTATCAATTATTGGTAATATTAATTATTTGGAAAACAAAAGCTTCTGGAATGGATTATTTTTTAATCAACAGCATTGTACTATATTAGGTATAAATAATGTTTAATTCTTTGATTCGCTGGTTTTCGTCATGCCCGCTAACAAATTGAACACTGTACCTATACGCCTTATTTTAAGTCCAGAGTTTAGTAATCGTATTGTTACCTTAGAAAGTCTTACTGATTAAAATACAACAATACGGTACAATTTGACAATGATTGAATTTAGTAGTGTCAACCCTGTGATGATATGTGATTATGACCCGAATATATATAGCGAAATCTTGAATACGCCGTTTGGTGGTGCGCCTGTCAGATGCGGAGCGTACAGATAAGGTAATAGGTAATAGGTGAATATACTATTGGTATCGGTATCGGATTCGACCCGGAACTTGTTAATTATTGGCATTTTTAATTATGTGGAAAACAAAAGGGTCTGGAGTGGTGTCATTTTTAATCTACGCTATTTTCCTATATTAGCTTTATATAAAGTTGAATTCTTTGATTTGCCTTTTTTATTCTATGACGGCTGACAAATTGGACATCGTTATTTTAGTATTATAGATGGTGAAATGGTTTATGGTGAAATGGTTTATGGTGAAATGCTGTATGATGAAATGTAATGTACGTGAAAAAGTGTATGGAAAATTTGTTTATGGTGTATGAGTAACTAGTAAAGGCATGGACTGTACAATTATAAAAGAGGGACGAAAGATACCAAAGGGACAGTATAACTGTTTTGTCCGATAGAATGCTCAATACCTTTCAAAAGTAAATATAAACATAATTCATAATATTTCAATTTTGCAAAAATGAAAAAAAAGTTAATGTTAGGACGTAAAAACATTACCATAAAAAATATTTAAATATTTAATAACAATTGTGAAACGTCATCAAAAGAAGGACGAAAAATACCAGGAAGACAGTTAAACTCATAAATCGAAAAAAAAACCTGACAAAGCCATGCCTAAAAATGAAAAAGACAAAACAAAAAAACACAGTACACATGACACAACACAGAAAACTAAAGAATGACCAACACAACAAGGAAAGTCAGATGTATGTGATCTAAAAAAAACAAATATCAAAGTGACTTTGTCAGTTTCAAAATCGCGCTTAGATGTTATTCCCGAGGTAAGTAAAGTTTATCCCTTAATCTTGAATTATATATTAATATCTTAATGATTCCAATTACGAAACAAATAACTGCAAGTAATTAACCTCTTATGAAAGGTGATCTACTGGTCATAAATCAGAATATACTAAATATAACCTGATGTGTGACCTCTTAAAATGTCAGTAATTGGGCTATTTTAGTTGGTTAAATTAACTAGTAAATATAAGACAAATTTAACTACCAGGGTCTAGGGATTTTGATTTCAAAACCTAGCTAAACGTTCCAATAATAGCTATTAACGTCATATATCATAATTCTTGATTAGTTTGTAATTTCAATTTCCAGTTTGACAACCACGCAATCGCTAAATTTATAGTATTTGTACTAATTCCATCTAGTAAGCATTGTATTCTGTATTAGTTGGAATACAGAAGTTGGAAGTATTATATTGACAATATATTACTTCCATGGTTACACCAAGTTTTCATAAAAGGGACTGAGGTATCAAAGGGACAATGTCAGATCATTTATTGAAGAGAAATATTCATGTTAATGACAGGAAAACGACAAAAAGATTAACATCAATCTTTAACATGTGAAATAAAGAACTTGAGTTACACATTTAAGTGTATACAATTATACATAGGCAAAATTCAGTCTCATGAATTTCACGTTTGTTTTAAATTCATTTTAATCTCACTTGCAATCCATATTAATTTCAACTTAAACAAGCTTATGTACGTGAGAATCACATAATTTTTTTAACGTGAAATTCACGTGAATTTTGATAATAGCCTTATAGTAGGGTGCCCAATCAACAAATTGTATCGATTTGCCTTACCGGAATAACACACGGCTATATTTCATATCGTTGGAAAGAGGAGAACAGGCCTCATCGAAATCACGTTGTCGTCGTTGTCTGCGGTCACATTTTTTTAAAATCAGGGTCAAAGATCAAAGCAAAAAAATCAAAATAATACACAGTCACATTTAGATAGCTTGTTTCTCCTACATATATGCATTTTGAGCAAAATAAAAACAAACCAATGTATAGAAAAAATATCTTTTGTATCTACATTTAGAACTAATTTTATATTTTTATCGCCAAAAATGACTTTAAATTGACTTTTTTGCATATAGGGTGCAAATTTGAAATTTTCAAATAGCTGTTAAATAACAGTGACATTGGCCCATTTTTAAATTTGATTTTTTTGTATTAAGTTCGGTAGAAGTACGATCTAATGATGTTTTTTTTAGATGTTTACTTTAATCATTCGTCCAAAAAAAATGTGATTTTCACGTCTTTTGATAGTAAGGTGTTCGTCAATTTCTAGGTAAAAATCAAATTTCTGTTATTGGGTGTTAAAGATTATATATAAATGATTTGTTTCGAAATTAACATCGAATTTGGTTGAATATAAAGCTCTGTGTAAAGCTTTGCTTTACAGAAGTAAAAATTATACTGCAAACAGAGAAAAAGGGGGAGGGTAAAATTTTGAATACAAAACATGTATTAGAAACAGATAAAACGCCCTACCCTGCATATACAGATGACTAAAGGAGCAACAATTGGCTATAATGTTTACAAGTATTCCAAAAATATAATAAGGGAGAGGGTTATGTACAGCACCGATGTATTTTACAAACAATTGCAAACAAAATAGGCGTGAGAAACCAAAGAAACATTAAAAACTTATAAACTTATAAACTGAAGACAAGCAGACTTCAGCATGGCAAAAACACGAAAAAAAACCCAAATGCAAATAGAAAATTATGATCGAGGCTAGTAATGCATACACCACATTATATGGTCTCCTGGCCAACGTCAAAGAACATATAGCAGGTTTATTTATTATTATTTATCTACATATTTTCCCCATAAGATAGATTATTACTTTATTTCCCATGATTTCAAAGTTGAGTAGATGTTTTATTTATTGTTTAGAAGATATTATTGACTGCGTTATTTTCATTCGATAACTAACTTTATAAGACACATACAGAAAAATGAAATCTATATACATCGTCATCTTCGTCGTCATCAATCATGTCAATGTGTCTAATACAACCACACGAGTATTTACATTTTGACATATGTCATTTGCCTGACATGGACATACATCTATACATGATAGATTTTGTTCGAAGCAAATGCATCCCTTTGAAAACACAGAATTCCCCTTACAAGTAGAAACTAAATCTTGCAGAAATTCGAATGACACATGACCTGTGAGATAGAAAGTAACAAGTCATTGCCCATTCTGAGAAGGAGAATGTTAAGGTAGTTCTTCTATATGGGAAGACATCAAGTATAAGTCTGGAGTGAAACTCTTATTACATATTGTCTAAAAGTAGATTCACAAGGAGGAAGTTTGACAAGGGAGAAATTTTAAATTGTAGCCAATTTTACGCTCAAGTTGTTTAGGTCACAGTGATCTATTTTTAGTTTTGACTTGAGATCATTCAACCTGACAACAAGATCTCGATCTGCATCTATAGGTTCAGCGATGTCACAATTAGAAAGGTTTGACAAATCGGTAAAATCATCTGGGCTTTCCTTCAAGACTAAAACACAGTGCGCTTACTGATCCTAAACAGGGTTCATTACGTTGTATCGCATCATGTAACAGCAGAAGAAAGTTACAGATAACAAACCCAAGACTTTTACATATCTCGTGGACAGGTATACAGTAGTTGTCGTTTGTTTTTGTAATTTATACGTGTTTCCCGTTTCTCGTTTTTGTATATCGATTTGACCGTTGGTTTTAACGTTTGAATGGTTTTAAACTAGTAAATTTGGGGCCCTTTATAGCTTGTTGTTCGGTGTGAGCCAAGGCTCCGCGTTGAAGGCCGTACATTGACCTATAGTGGTTTACTTTTTTAAATTTTTATTTGGATGGAGAGTTGTCTCATTGGCACTCACACCACATCTTCCTATATCTATATAGATGCGAAAACCTTGTATGCAAGTTAAAGTGTCTGTTTGAAACCATAGCTCATGTGTATGCTGCATGGAGTGGATGCAAGGAACGCATAAGATTAGAACATCTGTATCTTGTGACTTTGTTATTATTCTACCATTAATTCCTTTCATATCTATCCCTTTGTCTACATGAATAGCATGCACATGTAAAATCATGCGAGTATCTACTTAATCGGGCGTACAAACTAATTCTTAAAACCTAAATACTCTTGACGAGCTGATTTAGGGTCCCTGAAAATGCTGGCTAGAATATGACCTCCTCGTGTAGCATAGTAACTGTTGATGCCAAACAATCGATTCCCCAAGAAATCTGATTAAGGCCTGCTGGATATCACTGACTCAAAGGGACTTTTTCCAGTCAGGAATTTGACAAACTTCTATATATGTCCTGAAACACTTTAACAGACGAACAAGAACTTGATTCAGCTTTTAAAAAACCTGCACTTGTGTCTGCTAGTGTAAGTTTTGTAGCAAGACTGATGCTTCAACATTTTGTAATCGTCAGTTTCGAAAATGGTCTAGGTCTGAAGCATCATGCAATAAGTTCAAATCTTTCCGTGCTCCCATAGCCTCGACAAATCTTTCCGTGCTCCCATAGCCTCGATAAAGCTTTTGTGTGTGCTTATTCCTCGCTTATTAATAAGCAATTAAGTAGAAGAACCCTGACATATAATAACACACTTATTCCATTATATTTCATCCCTACTTCGTTTCGAGCTTGATGGGCATAGTTTAACAGGACTGTAAATGTGTGCCATATTCCGGGTCTGAAACGGGACCGACGGATTTGATTTGTATATTACAATTATAACAAAACTATATAAAAAAAAAACACAGTTAAAGTTATAAAAACAAACAAAAATATTTCCAATTACAAAACAACGATCTTCAAACTAACTGGACTATTCCAAATATACAATTTGACCATATAACAAGCAAAAAATAGAAATGAAGTTAGTGACATTGGTCCAAGTAATGAACTGGTAGTGTAAGCTACAGAACGATTAACGGCACGAGAAAAGGCGTGTTTGAAACAAGGCAGAATTATTACTAAATTTGAGTTTTAAACTGCTTTTTTCTTCTTACCGATTGACATTACACAAAAGATATTTGGCACACATATGAACCATGTGTTATTGATGTAATCAGAGTACAAATCCCGTGAACGGAACACGTAATAAATTTTCTTTGTTCAACATGTGGTAAATTTCAGCTAAACAAATAGCCTTACTAAAACCATGTAATACTTATACTTAAATTATATCAATCTTTTCAGCTTTCGTTATATGATAAATTAAATTTTTAAGCTAAATGAGTATCATTTGAACAAATAAAACAGAAAGCAATAATTTTATTGTTCGTGTTGAAGATGGTCTGTATGATGAGGTACATTTGTATCTATGGGTACACTAAGAAACCACAAAATTTGGAAAAAATTGACTACGGGAGCATACGACGACATTCATGATTAAAAAATATAATGATTTTCCAATCGTTTGCATATAAATATAGCCGTGTGTTATCCGTTAACTTAAACTCGTTAACTAGACGTCTTTTTTTATACTGGGCACCCTGCTATTAATAGCATAACATTTAAAAATAATACCATTTTATCTTTTAGTAAAAATCATGTGATATTAACAGCTCAAACACATCAAATAAATGGAAAACGACTGTCATATTTCGAACTGGTAATCCTAATTTATTAGCTAGTAAGCATAGCTGTCTACGTAGTATTTCGGACTTGGGTTTGTATTTTAATTTCTGAGTAATTTTTGAGTTGATTGGCATTGACTATTTTGCTAACATTTGTTGATAAATCATGTCAATACCTAACCACCGACTACTGATCTGATGATACCAGGGACCACTTTGCGCCTAACAATACATCAGCTATTATTTTTTCATTTGCTCGACATAAGGATGTAAAAAATGTACTTGACCAAGGTGAGGTTAGGTAAAAAAAAATAAATAAGAAATTATAATTGATGATTTAAGCTGGTAAAGCATCAATTAGGGATAAAGATAGGCGAAAGATATTGATAGGTCATGGATCTCCTTTTCGAGATATTTGAGATATAAAATATGGCGGAAAAAGGCTGACTCGGACTTTTACCTTATGTTTGCATTGGTATTATTTGGGTCTCAAAACAAAAGAAAGAAAATCAAGAATATTCTAAAATTTTGGTAAATAACCTTTCATAAGCTATTAAGTCTTATATGAAAAAATAAATGCGTGTTATGGGGCAAACTATTTTACATTGTATTGTATTGAAAAACACCAAGGAGTTCGAACATTTGACACAAATTCCAAAATCTCATAGCATAAGCTTTTCAATTTTGTTCAACTCAATGTTCTCTTTTTCGTTATAACGACTCCAGACAAGTTTCAGTACGCTATCTACGACAAAAGTTAACTTTTCTCATGGATGATATATAAACTAAATATTTATAAAAAATACTGTAACTAAAGCAAAAGCAAATTTGGGGTAAAAAAATATCATAGCTTGATATGCTCGTCTTGTTTGTATTTACATTAACTTTTCTATTCCAGAACCTTTAAAAAATATAATCAGACCAGTAATGTATGGGACGTGAAATTGATAATTTGAACAAGGTACGACTACAGTTTCGTAGATCAGATGATTGTTTTGTTTAAAAAAAGCTCAAAACACATCAAACGAATGGATGACAGCTGTCATGTTCCTTACTTGGTACCGGCATTATATTATATAGAAAAAAATGGATTAAACCTGGTTTTAAAGGTAGCTAAACCTCTCACTTGAATGACAGTCGCATCAAATTCCATTATATTGACAACAATGCGTGAAAAAAACCCCAAACAGACGCAAGATATGACTGGAAAAAATAAGGATACAGCAGGAAACATTTTGGTATCATCTTCATTACTTTAAAAACAAACAAATGTTACAAAGAAGCAAAAAAAAAGACATAAATAAAATTTAACATCCTCATTTTGCTTTTGTATTATACGATTTTATTTATCAATGTAAATCCCACCCATGAGGAATTGGAAGATTTAGGCACTGGCTTAGAATTGCGCGTTTGACTTCACAAAGTGAATACAGAATGGTTTGGTCGTTCAAAGTATGACGAGATACAGGGCCACGTCGAACGGATATCTCAAAACATAGACTGAACAGTGAAAGTAATATCAATACAATAAAATGATTTTGTTGGTCAAAGTATAACGGGATACATAAGTACAGAGTCACGTCTAATAGATATCACAAAAAGTGGTTGTCGTTTGTTTATGTGTTACCTATTGTGTTTTGTATATTTTTTATACTTAAATTAGACCGTTAGCTTTCTCATTTGAATTGTTTAACATTTAAATTTTTGGGACTTTTATAGCTCATTGTGCGGTTTATTCTTTGCTCATTGTTGAAGCCAGTACGATCACCTATAGCTGTTAATTTCTGTGTCATTTTGGTCTCATGTGGAGAGTTGTCGCATTGGCAATCTTACCACATCTTCTTTTGTATATTAACAGTAAAAGTGATATGTATAAAGACAAATAAAAGAATACTATAACACATTATTAAGCAACACGACGGGTGCCACATGTGGAGCAGGATATGCTTACCCTTCAGGAGTACCTGAGATCACCCTAGTTTTTGGTGGGGTTCGTGTTGTTTATTATTTAGTTTTCTATGTTGTGTCATGTGTACTATTTTTTTTCTGTTTGTCTTTTTCATCTTTAGCCATTGCGTTGTCAGTTTGTTTTGGATTTATGAGTTTGACTGTCCCTTTGGTATCTTTCGTCCCTCTTTTATTAAGAATCTTTACTCCAAGACCATCATACGGAATATTTATCAACATTGTTTTTTTATCTTCCGATGAACGCTAATAGAAAAAAGGACGAGACATTTTTTGACATACCCCTGCTTCATAAACTCACTGCTCAGACACTGGTGACGTTTTTTAAAGTCCGAAAAGAAGCTACAAGCTCTTGAAAACAGAGTGTTGGGAAATATGTTTCCCATTTGCAGATGAAGTTTGTATATTGCAACTAAGAATGGGGAATTGAATTTCAAAATGAAAATCGTCTCTTTCGTCATACATTCTGGTACTTATATGACTGAGTATATCAAATTCGAGGTATACGTCTAAGAATGAGACGGACGAAGCCGTGTCAGTGTTCCTTTTATTTCTAGTTCTGGTGGTGTGTTTATGAAATCCAATCAGAAAAATTAACCATTTTCTAATTTGGATTTGCTATGACTTAAAATTAATATCTATACGACAAAAGATATCAACATCAAACATATCAACAGATAAACACACAATGTATATAGTTTATCTAAATTCCAATATATAAATAAACTCATCATAGATACACAGATTAAAATTCAGTGTTTGCGCCAGACGCACATTTGTGTACAAAGACTCATCAAATAAGAAAATCGTTGTCACTAAACAAAATTCACAGCACCAGCTGGTGAATAAATTAATAAAAAAAATTAAGATCAGTACACCCAATGTATTTGCGGCACCTCAGTGATTCTATATGTAAAATGCCGACCTCAGAAGCATGCTCCACCATTATACAAAATAGGTATGCAAGTACTATTTCGCTACGAAAGACGAGTCAATATTTGTTTTTACCTCGCATGCATTGATATAATTGCATATTGTTTGTTCAATTCAAAGATATATTTTCTTATTGGCGATTGGTTCTCCAAAACATTAGATATTAGTTTGATGATTAATTTTTATGGGTAACAGTTTATTTTAGATTCTTTACCGATTTTTATGTTTTGTCTATCTGCATCTTGTTTGGCATTTTCCATTTTCATTTCAGTTTCTATTTTGGCGCATTTTGAGAGTCAATATATATGTTAGTGCTTATTTTTACTATGTTTATCTTTTATTAAAAGTTTTCTCTTAACATATTCATTACGTTATTAATCAGCTTTATAAGTACTCATTTTTATTGCTTAACAAAATATATATATTATGCTAATCTCAAATTAATCCCAAAAATTATATAACTTTGATCATAAATAAGTATATGAGAATAAGTAACCAAGGAGAGATCATTTTTCAGGACATCATACGTACATATAAATTACAAAGTCAATTATTACCTACTTATTCTGCAGAGAATTGATGTCATTGCTGGTAAAAAGTTAGATTGTTGCTTGCCGCTTTAATGAGAATGGACGATACGATAGCAATCAGATATATGTCTTCATGGATTTTATTATGCATATCATTTTGCGTTGTTTATGGTCAGACATCCACTGACATAAACAATTTATATACCGCTATATTCACAAGTTATCAAAAGTCAGTTGTTCCAAATTCTGATTTTTCTGCAGCTTTAAATGTTAAATTAAGAATGTATTTGATGACAATTTCTCGATTTAATGAAGTGGAAGAAACTTTGGACACTGCGACTGGAATGATAGCTTCTTGGACCGATTCTGGATTTTCTTGGGATCCTTCTTCCTACGGTAATGCAGAATATATCATAGTGCCACATACCGATGTTTGGACACCAAAGTTCGTATTAACAAATTCCGTTGAAACATACGAACCAATAGGAGGGGGTAATGATCTATTTGTAACGATAAATTACAACGGCTCTGTTTCTATTGCTTATGGCGATGTCATGTCATCCAAATGTACAGCGAATGTATACAAGTTTCCTTTTGATTCTCAAACATGTTATCTTAACTTTGTTGTATGGGGGATTGCAGCAAGTGACATAAACTTGATAGCAGATTCTACCCCAGTTGATCTATCCTTCTTTACACCAAACTCTGACTGGTCACTAGAATCATATAAAGGTGAAACTTTACTTTGGAATGGATATTCTAATTTTAAAATGACTTTTACAATAAAACGTGCACCTTTATATTACAATATAGTAGTTGCTTGTCCTACCCTTTTGTTTAGTATACTGAATCCACTGGTATTTCTACTTCCGGTAGATTCTGGAGACCGAATAGGATTATCAACGACAATTTTACTATCATATGCAATATTTCTGACCATGGTCCAAATGGCTGTTCCGGCATCCTCTAATCCTATGAGTCTTTTATTAGTCATGATGATAGTAACTATAACAGTCAGTGGCATATGTGTTGGTGTTACGATTTATATATCATCACTTTATCATAGAGATCCTGAATCAAAAATGAACAAAGTTTACAAATTCATTGGATCAAAGACACCATGGAGACAAAGATTATCAGCTATACGACCAGCGTCCTACGATATAGAAATAGTACACGTGAAATCCGCGACAGAGGTAACTATTACCTGGAAAGATGTTTGCGATGGACTAGATAAATACATGATGTGGCTCTCATACTTGATGGTTTTTATTGTTAACGTAACATACTTCATTGTTTCTTCAGTGTGAATATTTACGATAAACATATGATACATGTATCATTTGTATTTAAGTATCATGACTTGTTCGGTCAAACCAATAATCGAAACACACATCGAAAATGACATTGTGTTCCGGTGTCGAAGTTATCGTAATCTCCAATCTGATGTTGTGTTGTTGCAGATGTAGCGCACTTCAACACATTTTTCTCTGACATTTACTATTTATTCTCATCGCATGTCAAATTAAAGGACTTTTATTCAGGCAAGTGGTTGTCGTTGAATACTTTCAGTTAGAATTATTTTTCGTTCATCGTTATAGCGCAGAGAAGAAAAAGTTCGATTTATTATTTACAATGTTTTAAATTCAGGGACCTTTATAGCTTACTTTGCGGTAAGAGTTGTGCTTGAATCTACATTTATTTATATCACCATTCTTTGTACTCATTAGTGAACGTATGTTAGTATCAATTATACCATATTTACATAATTGAATTATAATAAAAGGTACATTTCCAAATTATTAAATATCAATAAGCGATAAATCGATATAACTGCTGGTTTATTTCTGTTTTTAAGGTAATGGGTGTAATTTTTGTGGGCTCTAGTGTTGTCTCCTTATGTTTAACCTGATTTCCGATTGAATTCTTAAGTATCTCCTGTCTCCTATATACAATTTAACCTACGACATGTTGATGAATTCTTATTCACACAGATGCATTTACATAGAATAAGGTATTAAATGAAACTGGAAATCAACATCAAGTTTAGAAAATCTGCATTACTTCCTGCCGCTCAATTTCGTGATGTAAGTTAGATTATTTTTTAATTTGAAGTATCTAACATTTTTTTTCTTCTTAGTGTTTTTTTTTTTTATCAAATTCAACCTATTTATTTTGCTTGAAAGAAATATCGTGCATTATACCGTAATATATAAATTGAAAACATGTGATAGTATGACTCAACCATTATCATGAAAACATGAGAACAAAACTTACTCCATGCATGCATGGACGAAGGCAAATAAGGTTAACTTAGTCAATGCTTGCATGGACTGAGTCTGCTTGAATAATTGAATTATTTCAAAAGTCTATGTAAAGTTAGTTTAGCTCATGCATGCATGGACAAAGTCTGTTGTGATAGTCCATGCAAGCATGGACTAAGTTAACGTTAATTGCCTTCGTCCATATATGCATGGACAAAGTCTGTTGTTTTACGCCATGCAAGCATGGACTAAGTTAACATTAGTTGCCTTCGTTCATGCATGCATTAACTAAGTATGTTGTGTTAGTCCAAAGTTAACGTTAGTTGCCTTTGTCCATGCATGCAAGGAAAGCTTATTTCCCAAGTTTTCATGTTTACATCTTTTCTTATATAATGAAGTTAAGCGGTAGGAAGAAATGGAAGAAATGGAAGTTTTCTAAACTTGGTGTTGATTTCAAGTTTTATTTAATACCTTGGTATAGATACCTTTATACAACGTACAAAGTCAATCAACAACAACATATAACCATGGTTATCAACACCACCACCTAAAATGCAAACCCGTGTTTTATTTCGGAGTGTTGTAAAAAAGAGAATAAGACCAATACAGTTAACAATTTTAATAATAAACTGCAATGATACGAAACTATAAAATTACAAATGTATATTTAAATCACTTTTCAAGAAGGGACAAGCAAGCCAAACAAGTATAAAGATGAAAAACATTGAAAACCAAAATATTCCAAAAAGTTGGGTCAAATACGGCTAAGGTAATCTATGCCTGGGAGTATTTTGAATAATTTATACCTTACAAACAGTATGATATTCATGTCATCACCGAAGTGCTGACAAACTACATTATAACAAATCAAAAACAAAAAACAACGGTCAACTTAAAATCAACAATAAGCGCGACGAAAAAAAAGCATTAAGCATTGGGAACTACATTACACTCTACGATGAACATTTGATTGGACAAAAGAAACCGTAAAATAAAATACGGAAAAAAAGTTTAAACTTTATTTTAATTGCTATATCATAAAGCCGGTGATCAGTGCGAAATTGATAGTTGATTGATAACTCTGAAGTAACAAACGTTTGCGTATATCCGATATTAAGATGATTACATGTAAGAAATGTAATTTGAAAATAAAATATACAGCTGCAGCATATTGTGAACATTACACATTCATAACCTTAAACTATAATTTTTTTAAATTTTTTTGCTTATTGAGAGATGTTTCACTGCAATCATACCACATCTTTATTTTATATATATTGCAGGATTTGCTATCGTGCTGCGTGGGTGCAGTATAACGTGTCCCCGTGAGTGTAGTGTATGCCTTTATATTTCTTTTACAGTAAGGGTTTTTGTGGTTGTTAGAGAGATGTCTACATATTCAATTATCTTTTTGTGGAAAGTTGTCTCATTTGTAATCTTACCACATCTTCTGTTTACAATTACTGCATGATTTAATACTCTTCTTGTGTTGACGAGTATAATGTACGTATCCCCGTGCGCTTGTAGTGTATGCCCTTATATTTTTACAGCACGATTTTTTGCTTGTAAAACAACTGTCTACATGTTCAATATCTCTTTGCCGTCAAGCTCTATCAACAACAAGAGCAGAGGGAATTAATTAAGTCGTGCATCAGTTGTAAATGACACCCAAACGTCTGTAAAATTAATTGGTTGAAAAATCGACGTTAAAACTATTATGTCATGCTTTTTTATAATTGATTTTTAAACTAAACTTTGTAGATTTTGTCAACCATTTAATTTCAAAACGACATTGAATCATTGCCTAGACTAACTTTTATTTGATATTGCTTTATCCTGTCCGTTCTTAAATCATCAGGTATCTTTTGTGTTTGCCAAAGCTATGTAAGGCCCATGATGCTTTACTCTATAACAACAATTTGAGTGACCACCAGTCATGTCAGTTTGAAGCTGTTTTGACAGATTTTTTAGTTTGTAACTGTGAATGTCCAGCTTCTTTTCATTGTACCTTTTTCGAAAGTACTCTTACATACTGATTTTATTAGAGATATGAATGAAATTGTAACTAAAAATTTTTGTTTTTCACAAATTAATCCGTTACTTCCATTTCAAAGTGACTAAAATCCTACACAAATTAACGGTGACATTGTTTTCTGTTTTCAACAGACGTCATATAACGTTTAAAAAATATGTGTCAAAGGCATGAGTTCAGTGAAAATTTACACATAAAAAAAGAGAAACAAAAACTATATTTATAAAATTGTGTTTGAAACTCTACATCTTAGAAAAATTTCTTCCTACTTGAATAAAAATCTGACAAATCAATATATAGACAAAAACACATTATAAGCAAAAGGGATGTTTTTCAATTTTTTGGGTGGAAAATAAACATTTAAAGGTCAGTAATTATAATTATAATTCAAAAAGGAGTAGGCCCAGTAAGACCCCTTTTTGACCCCAAAATATAGCAGTTTTACAAAATTGTTAAAATGTAAACTATAAGCTATTTATTTGAAGATACTTCTGTTCCACAAATATGGGCTGTGTTTGACTATACAATGCACTTGTTTCGGGTACTCTGTAGTATTATCAAGTTATGCTAAATTACTGAAATCTTAACAATTTTAGTACTTGAGGTAATATCCAGATCACCCTCAGTTTTTTGGTTTGGTTCGTGTTCTTAAGTCTTTAGTTTTCTATATTTTGTCTTCTGGACTATTATTTATCTGGTTTTTTTAACCATAGCGTTGTCAGTTTATTTTCAATCTATCAATTTGACAGTCCCTCTGTAAACTTTCGCCCCGATTTTCCGTCTTAAATAGAAGGGGCTGCATTTGGCTGCATTTATGTTCATTATTGATATTAAGATTTAAGTTGTATGTTATGGTAATCCATAATGATATAAAGCTGAGACGGAACTTGGATTCGGCAACTTTCATTTTTAACAGAAACCATATGAGTAGTGACATCTTATGGCATATTTGGTAGATTCTGAGCGTCCATATTGACTAAATCAGTTCAAATCTTTCAGATTCACTAATTGAAAAGACTAAAGTAATCACTTAAGTGTTTAAAAAGTGTCCAAGTTCTGTCATCAGATGAATTTAAAGTTTGAGAAAATCAGTATTATTTTACAGACTTTCTTTCAAAATTTTTGGTAAACATATCCTTTTTCTGTAGGATTTATTTTGGCAGTATTGTACTGCTCAACTAAGAAAACCGGATAGACCCACATGTTTGTTTTACTTAGAAGAAACTAATGTGACTCATGGTCCTACTTTTTTGGAAATATAAAATTGAAATGATCAGTTATAATAACTATTTTTATTTCAGAAAGATTAGTTAAAATATATAAAGTATGTTTTATTGCTTTAAACAATGTTAGAAATAATTAAGCAAAATTTTTAATTCGAGTGATCCACATCCCATTATCAAAATTATAGCATAGTAAATTTCATCACCAAGAGCTTATTGTTATCAATTCAACTAATGAAGGTTTCTGGGTTACATTTCTATAATTTGTCCATTTTTTTGTCTTCTAATTTTGACCGCTAATCCTGGCATTCCCTGTCTGTTTAATGATTCTGGTGCAAGTGAACGATGTAATTTATTGTCCATTTCCATGGAGCTTGAATGTCGCTCTGTTATTTTTCGTCCCTCTTTCGTGTGTTTGTTCTTTTGAATCGTGTTTGGCGTGATTTATATTTATTTCAGTACCTATGTTATACCATGCTAAGAGTTATTGCCCTTGTCATGTATTCTAATTACATTTTTTTCTCTATTCAAACATGGTGTACCAACATTTTCTTACAGGTATGATTTATATGCATAAGTTTTAATTTCATTGTCTTATATTGTATATCCTTAATCGCATATATAAACAAAATTGACTTAATCTTAATCATGTATTAAGTAGCTGTGATTAAGAAACAAATAAAATTCATTTTTCAAAATACTGTTAGTAGATACAGATTTAAATGTAACCTGTGCATACTACCAACACATTTCACAGGCCATTACTTTCACTGCTGGAAAACATTAGTTGTTTCGGATTGTCGATTCAAGCTTTGATAATAATGGCTGAAGGTTTAGCATTCAGATGTATGCCTCGATTGATTTTAACATGTTTATTATTTTACATTGTTAATGGTCAGACTTACACTGATATGAACACTTTATATACCGATATATTCACAAGTCATCAAAAATCATTTCTTCCAAATACTGATTTTTCAACAGCTCTGAATGTAACATTGAAATTGTATTTGGTGGCAATTGTTCGATTTGATGAAGTGGACGAAGCTGTGGACGTTTCGACTGGAATACAACTTACATGGGTTGATGCCGGAATTAGTTGGAATCCTGCTTCATATGGTAATGCTGAATTTATCATAGTGCGTCACACCGATGTTTTAGTAAATTCCGTTGTAACATATGAATCAGTCGGAAAAAGTTATGATGTATTTGTAACAATTTATTACAATCGCACGGTTGTCATTGCTAATGGCGATGTTATGTCAGCAAAATGTATAGCGAATGTCTACAAGTTTCCATTTGATTCACAAACATGTGATCTGAGTTTTGTTGTATGGGGGATTGCATCAAGTGACATAAATTTGATAGCAGATTCTAACCCGGTTGACCTATCTTTCTACAGACCAAACTCTGATTGGTCGTTAGAATCATCTACAGGTGAAAGTATAATTTGGAATGGATATTCTAATTTTAAAATGACTTTTACAGTAAAACGAGCACCTTTATATTACAACATTGTAGCTGCTTGTCCTACTCTATTGTTTAGTTTACTGAATCCACTTGTGTTTCTACTTCCGATAGATTCTGGAGACCGAATAGGATTATCAACGACAATTTTACTATCATATGCAATATTTTTGACCATGGTCCGATTGGCTGTACCGGCAACATCTAATCCAATGAGTCTTTTATTAGTCATGATGATAGTGACTATAATCTACAGTGGAATCATTGTTGCCGTAACTATTTATACATCGTCACTTTATCAAAGAGATCCAAAACCAAAAATGAACAAAGTTTTCAAATTCTTTGGATCAAAGATACCATGGAGACAGCGATTATTAGCTATACGACCAATGTCTAAGGATAAAGAAATAGAAGTTGGGAAATCTGACACAGAGATAACCATTACCTGGAAGGATGCATGCAATGGACTAAATAAATACATGATGATTTTATCATATTTTGTCGTTTTCATTGTTAACGTGGCATATTTCATGGCTTCTTCTGTGTGATTATTTAACAAAAAAAAATTAAAATTTGCCCGGTTTCGTTTAAAACATATATTTGAAGACATTACACGTATTTTATCATTTATTTCTTAAATTTGTATTAAAATATTTTCGACATTAGACAGTGTGTTCAAATTAATATTTTGTCATTGGTCAAGCTTCTTCTTATTTTCAGATTTGTCTTAATATCTTGACCCTTAATGATCAATATGATGATAAGTAAACCTTTTTAAATCTTTTTTTTAGATTTTTAGAATTTGAATTTTGCACATTTATACTAAAATGACTCGTTTAGTGAAGTCTTTAAATTTGATTTTAGAAATGTTTGTACATAAGTGTCTCATAAGTCTACATAAGGCTGGATATTTTGTCATTTTATTTTGTGTTGTTCATGTAATTGTGAATACACATATGTCTGATCAAATATGTGACACTTTAATAAAATAAACCATTATTACTTTGGAATATTACCAACATATGCTTAAAAAGAAAAATCACAAAAATGTATTTAAATAGCCCATTTGAGCTCACCCGGTTTCATCAGTGGTCGACTCAATAAATTGTATATTGGCGTATAATTTATATTTTTTTGTTTTATTTCGTATAATATTATTTTATTGGATCATACACCGGTTGTCTTTGAATGATTATTTTTTTTGTGAGATCAGCAGTAGGACAACCTGAAGCGCCTGAGTAAGGATTTCGGCGCTCAGTGATACGGTTCACTAGACGACGTTGTTAACACGTAATGGCGGCCATTATTTGACGTTGGATTTGGCATTCCACTCTGAAAAGTTGCATTTATGACATTCTTGTATGCTTACACTTTATGCTAAATAACACAAAAGGTAAATGTATATTCCAGATATGTTAGTTAATTATTATCAAATTAGTCGGATCCAAAGAAATGATTTAAAAGTCACAAATAAAGTGTAAAATTATATCAAGGAAGATCATTTGACATTTCATTTTCTGACATATACTAGTATTTAATCAACTATTTACTGGTGTATTACATTCTGATTTCGGTCTAAGGTATCCGCACTTGTCTCCGGAAATATTATACCCACACAAGTTGTCAACATCCGTTTTCAAACTGGTCAAGTGTTCTTCACGATCTCCATGGAAAATATTCACGCAATCACTTCTTGCTCAGATAACTGAACATTGTAAACCTTTAACTGCAAATACGGACCAAAATGAATAAAATTCAAAAGCACGTATGATGACGTTTCATGCCGATTGTAAGTTCTCTAAAAAGGGAGGGGGTAATTTCAAGGCCCCAAATTATAGGTTACTGAGGCTACACGAATTCTGCTGAACGTCTCGGGTTCAACTCAAAAGTCCTTGAACTAAATCATTGGAATGTATTTAAAGACACCTACTTGCACTGTTGCCTATTTTATACCTGGTATAATATTTCATTTGGACAAACATTTTTGTGTTCCTTATTTCACATATACACCAAAATGTTATATTCATAAACATTAAATCTTTCATCAACAAAAAATACAAAGGGAAAGCGATCACAGAAACATATTTCTCTTTCACATATATAAAAAAAAAAAAAAAAAAAAAAGATAGCCATTCTCTAAATTTATATCTCATATTTTAAAAGAAATTTACTCATTGAAATTAACCACTGAATCAACCACCCATTTGAGAGCTTACACATGCATTAACATGTATTCCCATGACTAGGAATGGCAGGATATGTTACAAATTTAATATGCCTGTACAATTTCTCTATATCCATCAAGTTATATTAATCCTATAGGCTATAGTCATATATATATACAAATTAATTAGAAATGATAATCCATTGACAATACATTGTAGTAATTACTTTAAAAAAATGTACCCCAACTTCATTAATATCATAATATTATCCAATTAATGGTGTTATGACAGTGGTGGTTCATGAATTTAAATTAAAACTAGGTTGTGAGTGCCCCCCAAATGTATAAAATTTCAGCTTGCATTGTACAATGGACATGTTAGATATTTATGTACACTATTATAATACATGTATGTTTTATTTGCCTATAACATTTATGTTTTGAGCAGAAATGCTAGAGGCATAACAATTTCTAATACATAATAAACATATATAAAATTGAGAATGGAAATGGATAATACATGTATGTCAAGGAACCAGCAACCAAAACAAAGAGCAGACAACAGTCGACGTCCCCTTGGTTCTTCATTGGAGCAAGAAAATATGTTTTTTTCTTGGTAATTTATTTGGCAAATTTGTATTCATGTGTTGATAATAACAATGCAAAGTTTAATTTTGCTTTGAATAATTTAGTATATATATTCAGCTTATTTAGTAATTGTATTTACTTTTGCTTTATATATACAGGATGGAGAAAGATGTTCACTAAGAATCAAAATTCAAAACAGAGGACTTTTATATATATATCAACTAAACCACTTGCAATACATGCACATGTATGATTGATATACATACAGCAGGAAAACAGTAATCAAATAGAGAGTTAACAACGAGTAATGTCGAAAGCAAAATTATTTTGTTAATACAAAACAATATGACTAGAATATATTAAGGGTAAGTAATCCAAATGTGTCTGTTCAGGGTTACAACAGTGGGTTATTTACAATGCGCTATGATTTCAATCCCTCAAATATGAAACAAAAACATGATAGACATTATCATGATTATGTATTAAAACTATTTTGATAAGGAAATAGACTGAAAATATCTTACATTTAACAGTCAGACAAGAAAATTGCCAATGGAATAAATTGGGAATGGAAGTTAAAATTTATAGTTTATATTTATTTATGAAATGCACATTTATAGGTCAAATCATACACATACTTTGAGGCCAAATATGGTATACTTTTAATAGTTTAAAGATTCTATACTATTATCTATGCTGTATAATTTCAATATAGTTTCATTTGGGTGTAAAACCAAATTTCAAGAATGAAGGGTACTGTAATTTAAAAATAATTTATAAAGATAAAAAAACAATATAAGGGAATTAACTCTTACTTGATGTGCATCATATCCATGAGAATGAAGTGGTTTAATAAAATTGACCATTTTCTTCAGATAAGAGAATGAGTTAAGCAGACCATATGTTGGTCAAAGATGCCAATTATAACAATGAAATGTAATATATTATAATTATCATTCATCATTACTTTTCAATTGAATCAACAAACTTAATTATTTTTTTTTATTTTCAGTACACAACACATCCTGTCAGAAAAATAACTTTACTGGAGGATGAACCTGAATTTTGATACCTGGAATCAGCATGAAATTTGTTATGAGAGATATATTCTTGTACAGAATGGCAACCGAGGTGGTTCAAATGTTTATAAGCAGACATTTTTGTTGAACTTGTGCAGGATTTGATTAAATGAAACTTAACCCAGTCTTAAGCTGACTATAGGGTCGATGTGTAGTTAAAAAGGAGATTTTGAAATATGCAATACTCATCAACATTAAAATATGCATAAGTGACAGTGAAATGTCACCTCACCATATTTAGTAAAAAATTCAGATTATTGTCTCAGTTGTTTTCATGAAGAAAAAAATTTCAAAGGATTATCACTGTTGTATTATTTATAAAATTCCTCATTTTTGTCGAGCCTGCGAATTTTGTTGCAGAAAGCTAGACAAAGGGACAGTGATCCGGCTGCTAAGGGGGGATGTTTGATAATTACTTAAAAGCTCTATATTTTAGAAGGTTGAAAGACCTGGATGCTTCATCCTTGGTATATAGAGGCCTCATGTTAAGAAGTTTCCGTCAGTCACATGTCCAATGTCCTAGACCTCATTTTCATGGTTCAGTGACTTCTTGAAAAAAAGGTTAAGATTTTTTGTACTATAAAATTCTCTCTCATTTTAAGTAATAGGATAACTATATTTGGAATGTCATATCTTGCAAGGTCCTCATGCCCGTCAGGCAGTTTTCAATTGACCTTGACCTCATTTCATGGATCAGTGAACAAGGTTAAGTTTTGGTGGTCAAGTCCATATCTCAAATACTATAAGCAATAGGTCTAGGATATTTGGTGTATGGAAGAACTGTAAGGTGTACATGTTTAACTGGCAGGTGTCATTTGACCTGACCTCATTTTCTTGGTTCAGTGGTTATAGTTAAGTTTTTGTGTTTTGGTCTGTTTTTCTCTTATTCTGTATGCAATAGGTCTACTGTATTTGGTGTATGGAATGATTGTTTGGTGAACATGTCTAGCTGACAGGTGTCATCTAACCTTGACCACATTTTCATGGTTCAGTGGTCAGAGTTAAGTTTTTGAGTTTTGGTCTTTTTTCTAATACTATATGCAATTGGTCAACTATATTTGGTGTATGGATATATTTTATGATAAGCCTTCAACATTTATTTTAGCAGAACTAATAACGTATAGTAAGCTACATATATACAAAAGACCCCTAAAGAACATGACACAAGACGACCTGAAAAGGAATATATTCTGTGTCTGTAGGCAAAAGTGAAATATATTTAGAAATAAAATCATATGATGCAATGGATGCAATTAATAAATAGTCAATCTAGAAAAAAATCCTATAGATCCCCAATGTTGTGGTTTATGCGGTTTATTAAAAAAGTTGGCAACAAACTTTTACATACTTCATTCAAATAATTTACATTAAACAAAATAACAAAAAAAATGAACAGGTACCTTTGAATGGATATAAAGGTAAAGCACCTAGGACAGACAAACAATTGTTTGAAATACTCATTGTTGAAGGCCGTATGGTGACCTATAGGTATTAATGTTTGTTCTTTTGGTCTTTTGTGGATTGTTGTCTCATTGGCAATCATACCACATCTTCTTTTTTATATAAGCACTAATACACACGCCAGGATTCTCTTCGAATTCCCCCCACCTAGTCATACCCAGAAAAGCAAATGATCACCCCCTCCCCCTATGCAAGATATATTACTATATATTTGTAGTACTAATATAGTAATTATAAATAATCATTGATCTAAGAAACTGCAGATTTGAAATAAGTAAAGTCAAGTAGATATTGAACATTAACTGCAAACCAGAAATTGAGAACCATAAGCCCATAAAAATCACGCATGCCTTTGATAAAATAAAAAATGACACCCCATCCCAACCCCCTTTTTGACAAAAAAAGGAAAGAAATAAAACACATAACGATAATTGTATTAAGGTTCCACTAAAGGCAAAATATAGGACACTTCATAAACATCTAAACTTTGCCTGTATTTTTCAACCTATAAGTAATAAAGTCATAAACTATGAGAACATATGTTCATTTAAACATACTTTACATATACACAAAGTATAAATTGTAAATAAACTTGAAATTGTTATGCTGTGGCCAAACCGGTTCTTGGGGTGAACAATAAATTTTCAAAAAAATCTGGAGGCCTCCAAGACGACTTAATTTGCTTAAAATTGGTATAAACGAATACTATTACAGTAATGCAGGGCAAGCGAATGTTGATTTTTTATAAAATGTATTGATTTTCGAGTTTCAGTTAATTTCAGGTATCTAAGTGAACGAATATCGAAGGTACAATACAGAAATTGGACAAATATGCCATTAAAACATATGTATGTGACAAATCAGCATGCGCTTGCCCTGCATTACATATAACAGTATTCGTCCATACCAATTTTAAGCAAATTAAGTCGTCTTGCAAGCCTACAGATTTTTTTTAAAATTTAGTGTTCACCCCAAGAACCGGTTTGGCCACAACATAACAATTTCAAGTTTATTTACAATTTACACAATGTGTATATATAAAGTATGTTTAAATGAACATATGTTCTCATAATTTATGACTTTATTCATTATAGGTTGAAAAATACAGGCAAAGTTTAGATGTTTATGAAGTGTCCTATATTTTGACTTTAGTGGAACCTTAACGAACAAAAGGAAAATTATGAAAGAAATCGATATGACCAAACAGATAAGTTGTTCATTTTAAAAACTCAGCGACCGGTAACCTGGTAACAGCATGCACGAAATGAATCTTGATCAACTACACGCACTACAAGTACGATGTCAACAAGTCAATCTCATGATGATGATGTAGACCTCAAACTATTAGTTTACCAAGTAAGGCCTGTTTTGGTATAACGTTGTATCATCCCTAAATCTGGAAGTCATTATCATTTTGTTTCTGTGCTGAAAGCGTTGTAAAACGTTTTCAAGAATGACAAAAATTGTAAGATCTGCCAATTCAGCAGACGCCAATCCGCCCATAGACACGCCCAATGTTTCACGGTAAAGTTTATTGCTAAAAATAAATTCATTGTTTTCTAGAATAAGCCTTAATAGGCGAAGTATACTGTCCTTTGGTGGATCTTTGATTTCATTCTCGCTTGGATCAATATTGGTCAGTGCCGCGTTAGTGGCTTCTAGTATTTCATTAAATGTAAAGCAAGCGTACATGTTTTTTTGCATCGAATGTTACTAGATAGAAGTCTCTTTGGGTTTTATATTTTCAATCGAATTAATAAATCTTGACGTTTCTTTTATATATGTATATTGTTTTTAACAAGTGGAACAAGAATATAATCGATATAGTGCCCAATATTGTGTAGGGGCGTACCACACAGTGATACAATTGGTCTGCCTGTAATTAAATTTTCTCGTTCAACTGTTTCATTTCTCTTCATTTCTGATAGTATATTTTGGGATAGTTTATGTATTCTAGGCAACAAATAGATTTTACCTACTTTAGTTGTATTGATATTTTCTTTCAAATATTTGAATGTTATATTGTCAATATAATTATCATTATGTAGATCTCTGATTATACTAAATGCCGTTTCAGCTACCTCCTTTACGTTGTAAATATGAGGCGGAGGAAGCCGTGTCTGTGGTCTTTTTAATTTCTAGTTCTGTTGGGTATATTAATGGAACCTAATCAGAAAAGTTAGGATTGTAGTTGAATTAGTTTTGTTTGTTATTGTAGCACCACATAATTACAAGAAGTAATGTGAGCGAACTTAAAAATTGTTAGGTTTAAAGGTTGTATACGAGACACGTCATTTAATGATAAGGATATCACAGAAGTACCATTTCTGTAGTTTGACAGTTTAAATGCAGTTTTATAGCGTTGTAAAAGATCGCTGAGTCCAGATTCATCAGTGGTCGACTCAATAGGGAGTATATTGGCTTATTATTTATGTTTGTTGTTTTATTTCGTATAATATATTGGACCATAGACCGGTTGTCTTTGAATAACATATTAGTTAATTATGATTTATATTTTGTGAGATCAGTATCGTATTGTGTTGTGAAAGGTTGAGCAGACTATACCCACTAATGCTTTGATAAAAGTTCTTGTAAATTTGTATGTCTTTTATAAGCTATAATAGATTGATGATCCGTCAAATTATGTCCGGACTAATTTTTTACAAATAATTTGGCATTTTTGACTAACTTGGTATGTAATGTAATCCTTTTATTGTTGTTATTTTCTACAAGTTTATGTCGTACTTTTTTGTTTTTAATAGTTTGTTTAAAGCGTCTGGCCAGCCATGTTGATTGTAAAGTAGAGAACTGATTCAGTGCACGTGCTATATTAATCTCATTTCAAGTGTTACATAGCGATCACCTGCAGATAATGTTTGGGTCATGGTCCAATATAATATACGAAATAAAACAAAAACCATAAATACTACGCCAATATACAACTTATTGAGTCAAACACTGATGAAGACGAACTCAGGGATCTTTTCACCAACCACGGCAGGAACACCAGGCCTAACATTCATGCTCATGGGTGAGCTCGGATGGGCTATTTAAATACATTATGATTGGGCCTAGCTCGCTACTCATCCTACTCGCGAATCACTGCTTGCAGTGATTCTCATGGACTTCAATGTAAGTCCCGCCAACCTAACTCCTCAACAATGTACTTAGAAATAAAATAACAACGTACATTTCAAACAAAAGATATGACTATAACCATATATCCTAATTATTGGACTCCAAAACTGGTTGTCTTTTGATTATAACTCATAGTTTACCAAATCACTTATTTACATTGTTCATACATAACTTTCTCAGGACACCACCCAAGTTGCTTCAAACTTCTCTTAGTTCGATGACAGATGACAAACTACAGTTAACAATATATACCGTAAGTTTTTACAAACTACAGAACTGGTACTTCTGTTATATCCTAATCATTGAATGACGTGTCTCATATACAATCTTTTCACCTGAAAATTTCGAAGTTCGCTCACATTATTATTTTGAATTATGTGGCGCTACAATAACAAACTCTCTCTCAACAAAAGAAATTCAACTACGTACAATAGCCCGCTACTAAAACTTGAAAAGGAATATAACTTAACAACGACAGAATACGAAGGTAACATTTATTTGAGTGAAAAACCGCCAACAGACAAAGAAACTGCAGTAGCAGAAGAACATTTGGAAAACTAAACATGGACCAATCTGGCATGAACTTTACATTAAAACATTTAACATGTCTTTGCCATATTCCCTCAGTATGGATACCACAAAGAATGAAAACCAAGTAATTTTTTTCGACATCGACTTGACATCTCCAATTCAACAGGCAACACCTACAGTCGGAGCAACCGTCAAAGCGATAACCACCATCCTTCACAATAGACACCATATTCTCACACTAGAATATACCATCAGAAAAGAATCAACTAGAACACCCATATTTATGAATAGAACCATTGACTTTAGACCATTCTATTGATCAAATGAAGCCAAGGACTTCTTTGTGAGAAAATTTAAGACTATACGTCAAGAATCTGACCAGGGTATCCTGGAAAAACTAGCCTGCAAGTAGTTTACTACCAAAAGTACAGTCGATGCTGATAAACTTCAATTGGATCTTTACAAAGAACTACAACTCGGGTTCCGAAAGTGGTAACAAGGCTATAAGTGAGTTCGATGATGAACTGCTTAAACCTAAAAACAGGTGGACGGAAAAATATAGAACAAGTGTGAACAGAATGAACTTAACATCGGTAATCACCAAAAAGTTTAATAGGGATCGAAATCGCCCTTATTACAACAGGCACAATTTTACCGGCAAATTAAATAGACGAACATAAACTGTACATCTGAATATATTAGGCTATTTGTTCCTACTTAATTTTTTGACAATTATATTACTATACAAATGTAAATCTACCTCAGATTAAAACATTAAACTTGTTTGTTATGATAGATGTTGTTCTTTATTTATTTCTATTTTAAATTTTCTACGACTGACTAGTAAACTATTGGCCATATCAACTACCATGATTGTACATATTATAATTAAACCTTATTTATGACCCCTAAAACGAAACGATAACGATATAATATCTCTCAACCCGGCACACGTTAAATAAAATGCAGAGTATACCAGTTAAGACAGATCAACAGTATCGATTAAAACAATCAAATATCTATACACTATACAATGTCAACGTTATCAATTGTATTATAATCTAATTTTCAGGGACGTGCAGAAAAATGTAAAATTTATAAAAAAAAAATAACATTAAACAAAACCACAAACTACAATTATTTATGCTATGGTAATATTTTAGTAGGTCAGATATTCCGTTCATAACTTTTCAGCTAATTAATCTTCTGCAAGTCATTCTATTTTTATCACAAATCTGACCCAAACATTATCTGCCGGTGATCGCTATGTAACACTAGAAATGAGATTAATATAGCACGTGCACTGAATCAGTTCTCTACTTTACAATCAACATGGCTGGCCAGACGCTTTAAACAAACTATTAAAAACAAAAAAGTACGACATAAACTTGTAGAAAATAACAACAATAAAAGGATTACATTTCATACCAAGTTAGTCAAAAATGCCAAATTATTTGTAAAAAAAACACGACAGAAACACCGGGCCTAACATTCTTGCTCATGGGTGAGCTCGGATAGGCTATTTAAATAAATACTTAACTTAGAGAAAAATCAATTCGGAAAGTCCATATGACATGGCAAAATCAAATAACAAAACACATCAAAAACAAATGGACAAGAACTGTTATATTCCTGACTTGGTACAGGCATTTTCAAATGTAGAAAATGGTAAATTAAACCTGGTTTTATAGCGCTAATCCTCACAACTTGATGACAGTCTCATCAAATCCGTTATATTCACAATGATGTGTGAACTAAACATGCTAACCAGACACAATAAATAAAATAGTGAAAATATGGGTACAGCAGTCATTATTGTGGAACAATTTTAAAAGGAACCATTTAACAGAACACAAAAACATCTATCTACAAACACGTTCATTGATTTGCAAAAATGTTATACGTTAAATATATCCAATGTACATACAAACAATTTTAAAATTTCACATAGGCAATGTAAGCATACAGGGTAATCAGTGACAATTTCTTATTTGTTAAATTACGAGGAAATTCAGAATTGGGCAGAAACTCGCTTCGGATGGACGAAAAAGATAAGTATTATTTTAATTTTTAAAATCCGGCATGATTTTTTAATTCAGTGTTTCAATTTGATTTTTTTTAATGCCGACATTAATTGTCCGAGTCAGAAAACCCTATATTTCAATATCTCGTTATACCAGTATGAACGTGATATAGATAAACAAAATAAAAAATAATCGTTATTCAGCAATTGACCATTAACGTTTTACATATACAGGGGTGTAGAAAACATAGAGAAGACAGACAGACAGAGTCAGCTGAAACAAAGTTAAACTCTGTGAGTTCGATCTGCACAGAGATCAACAAAGATCATAAGAGCGAGAAATATTATGCCAAGATATTACCTGTGAACGTGTACCACAAGGACAAGACAGACAAAATTATCAGGATGTACGCCATTCTTCAGTCTGTTCAATGTTCGGGAAAAACTACTCTTTTACCACATGCTCCGACAGAGTAGCTACTTCTGGGAAAAGAGGTAAAGATTTCTTCATACCAACTGTACATAATGGCGTACAATTTGATCTGCATATTACATTAATTGAATGTAATAACATTCAAAATAATCGAGACGAAATTCCTACTCCTGAAGTCGCAATGCAGCATCCTCATCTGAAAGAACTCAGAGGAAGCATTCCACCAATACAGAACGTTGTCAAATTCTACTCTTTATTGGAAGAGACCTTAAAGAGGCACACCACGTCCTTGTACAACGCCAAGGAAAATCCCGAACTCCATTCACCCACAGTTGAGACTTGTCTGGGTCATAATTGAAAATACATAAATTGGCAAGCAAACTGTTCCTATAGAAGTCAACACAAAGATAACTAACTTTTCAATCACTGAATCAGAACAACGTCTTGAAAAACCAAGGCTTTTCTACCTCAGGCATAGATTACCTTTAGCTGTATTTGGAAATACTTTTAGGAATTTTGGTCCTCAATGCTCTTCAACTTCGTTTGTTTTTGGTCTTTTAAACTTTTTTGGATTCGAGCGTCACTAATGAGTATTTTGAATTAAAAACGGGCGCCTGGCAAAAAATTTAGTCCTCGTATCTATGAATAGTTTATTTACAACCACTGGGCCGATGCCACTGCTGGTGGAGATTTAGTTCCCCGAGGTTATCACAAGCCCAGTAGTCAGCACTTGTTGTGCTGCCATGCATTATCATTGATATGTTTATCATGGTTATAATTATAAATTAACTGTTTACAAAAGTTTGATTTTTTTAAATACTAAGGCTTTTCTACCTCAGGCATAGATTACCTTAGCTGAATTTGGCAAAACGTTAAGGAGTTTTGGTCCTCATTGGTCTTCAACTTCGTAATTTATTTGGCCTTTTTCACTTTTTTGGATTCGAGCGTCACTGATGAGTCTTTTGAAGACGAAACGCTTGTCTGGCGTAGATATAAAATTTAATCCTGGTATCTATGAATAGTTTATTGCCTCAAGACCAGAAATAGCCGTCAAGGACAAGAATCTTATTGTTGTTCAGGCTAACGACCAATACGTTCATTCGAATGCCAAGGTTGCAAAGTTGTATTCCATACAATTCATTGAATGTACAGGACCTAGTTTCAAGCCTGGTAAACGCACACATTCTTCTAAAAGGACAGCACTCGTGTCCCTTAAAGAAAAATCTGTGAATTCTTTAGAAAAATCTATAGGTAAAGAAAGTTTCAATTGGAAATCAACAGGAACTAAAGTTCATGGGGAGTAAATCAATAGCATTCACAAATCTATTCCGGATGAAGGACCTATTGCCAATCTCAATCTGCCATTGAATGAGCAACGTCAACTACATGTACGAGGAGGAAGCAGTATTGCCAAATCTGACTTGAATTTTAGTGAAAAGGAACCCGTAATATTATCTGGACATCGTCACAGAGAAACATCTGTTTTTGGACATTACTGCGACACAATCAAATACAGAGGACGCAACACTACAAGCCTAATTTCGTCTGATACTCACAAACATGTGTCATTTCGCCAAATCGGAAGACAACCAACTACTAGCGTTTGTATACTTACCGGAGGACCATATTCGATCGTCATCATCGTCTAACAACGTTGGAGAAAAAAAAACAGTTCCCATTATCGATACAGCAATAATGGAACATTCTACAGAACAAAACAATGCCGTCCGAGACACCCTTCTTCTAAAGGACAAGAAACTGTGCCTACCAAATTGCCCCGTGGAACGTACTTATTATTCAGGAACCTTTATAGTAAAAAGTCGTTGAGATCTGATATTTCTCACACGACCAATAGTGGACATTTCACCTGTAAATATTCAATTTATATTGTAAATCTTGTATTCATATTCGAAAACATTATGAAAAAGTTATATCAGATAGACATCAGACGGGGAGTATTCTGTTACATCGTTCCGTAATTTATATAGTTTGTTTGATTATATTTTCAATCTATTTATGTTTTCATGTCTAGGAGGACTATTCATCTTTAACCTTATAAGAACGTTAACACATCGTACCGTCACCTTGCCCTCTCTCACACGTATCTAAAACTGAAAATTGCAAGGTCATACCAATACTAGAGAACATCAAAGGACAAACGTCATCTTGGACACAATTCGTGGCTAACCAGAGAGTGAGTTTATTATATAATATTGTATTTAAAGCCTTCAAATTGCCTATCGTATAATTGAACCTTTTCTCCGTGAAATAATGGAAGTGTAACCGTTCCTGAAAGTACAACATTTTTTCGGATTCAACGGACTGTGCAATGATTTATTTTGGACATTGCATACACTAGAAACATTTATTGACCACATTGTAAAATTGTAATATATTTGATTTGTTAGATTGGTTTGAGAATAAATTATCAGCACCCGATAGTCTTGTTGCTTGAACCCAGTCGTCGGTTAAATTTACTGCTCAGGCCATTACAATCACTGTGTTTACTTATATGTTTGATAAAGTGAATCATATTATTGTTTTCGAAAGCTGTCAAAACTTGAAACTTGTTTTAGAAGTTTGAGAAGCACACGATAATGTTTGTTTGACTTCCCACACACTCAATGCCTTAAGAATGATCGTTTGAGTTTGGGATTTGATATCGAGTTTGCGTCATTTATACTTTATTTGGCCTTAGTAACTTTTTTTGATTCGAGCGTCACTGGTGAGTCTTTTGTAGACGAAACGCGCGTCTGGTGTATATACAAAATTTGGTCCTGGTATCTTTTATGAGTTTGTTTAAATCATATTCTTATAATGTTTACCAATATACCAATTTCTCTAGTTTTTTTGTTTTACGTCTGAGATTTCCTTCTTATAGACTTTCAAAGAATGAAAGGATGTTCTTATATTAAATTTTCTTTATTAAAAAGCCAAAATGAAGCAATGTTGATAGTTATATATATATACTAAAACAATAAACAAATAAACAAATGTGTAAAGCTTTTGTACTTATGACACTGGTATCTGTATAACTACATTGTAAATCCACAAAAACATTTTTTTTTATCAAATTGTTTTATAATAACCAGAAAAATCATACTTGTCCAAAAGATGAACTTTCGCATACAAAAGATAAAATAAAAACATCATATACCCAACAACGTTGGCCCTTATAGCTACTAGTAATATATAAAATCAGTGAATACTACATGAAATAAGATAAAAAGCATATATCTGACTACATGTATCTATATCTGAATTTAATATATTTGCAATATTCTTTGCATCTTTTTATCACATGTTACATATTTTTAGTAACGATCTGTAAATTATAGACCTTTATCTGTATATGTTTTTTTTCTTATTTTTTTCCAGATTTACAAATACAATCCGTATACCGTAACTCATATTTACACCAAAACGTGTATTCTTTTATATTCATGATTAGTTTGACACAAAGAATAATTGTACACTTGTTTTGATAAAAAAAAATTGGAAGAAACAAAAACCTTCAACAAATAAATTAATGCTATTATCTAATACAGCTGTAAAAATCGCAGATAATATGAGGCAGGAATAACCTGTGAATGGGGACGAAGTCTATGATTTTTTTTTTAATCAACAATGTTAAAAAGAGAAACGGAAATACCGTAACGTTTCCGATTTTAGTTCTGTTGTTAGATATTAGTTGTGACGTTATTTAAGTTATGACGTCATAGTCATTGTAAACAAAGAAACACTGTCATCAGGTAACGTTTTTTTAATAACAAACATTTTTTTAAATTAATTAGCATTCTTAGACTGATAAATATACATTTTATTCAAAGTCTCATGTAAACAAGACCAGAAAAGGAAGTAAATTTCTGCGCTGATCTGGAAATTCAAAAACGCGATAAAAAAAAAATTGCACGATTTTGAGTCCATTAGTACAATGAAAAATTCGGGAAATGTTTTTTTTTTATTGAATTTTCTACTGTAATAGGGGACTTCGTCCCCATATAAGCAATCAAAAGTACGTAAAATCTAGTAGCAACATTAGTTGTGGTTTTTGCATGTTGTATTACGCAGCGCAGACGCTTTTTACATTTTTATATAAGATCGAACATATACAATTATTTTCACACCAATGTAAATACATAGTTTACATTTTTCACTCTTCTACTTTTAAGATAGAAGGATAATGGGGTCAAGTCTAAAAGAAATATTCACTGATAAAATTTAAATTTTATGAATATATCAAAAATGTTCTTTTCTCTTATATACAACGACACACCAATACACACAATATAAACAATGCATCAATCTTGTTACCATAACATTTTTATGTTATACTACTTTCATTTGTCTCGCAAAACAAAATGAATGTCAGCATTTTACTGGATTATAAAATGAGCAATACATTTGGATTTAAAATTTGAGTACGCCCGTTTACAGGAAGTATTCTGGTATAAAGTTGTCCGTCCGTCCATCTCTCTTTCCTTCAGTCCGTAAGTTCGCTGTCAACATGTTGGACAAATATTATACGAATACATTTTTATTATATCTACTAGAACACACCCGTGATGTCGCGGTTCCGTGACTGAATTAAGGTATATAACTATGCGCAAGCCTTATTTTTGTATTAGTATTGTCATCTGATAAAATCATGCCGATTATGAGATACACAGTTTTTCTCTGCTTTCAAATCTTTCTGTTTGAACCCGTCGAACTGGAACTTATTAATTATTGGTAATATTAATTATTTGGAAAACAAAAGGTCCTGGAATGGAGTATTTTTTAATCAACAACATTGTCCTATATTAGTTATAAATAAAGATAAATTCTTTGATTCGCTGATTTACGTCATGTATGCCCACTAACAAATTGAAAACTGTTCCTCATTTTTAGTCTTGTTATCTTAGAAGGTCTTACTGATTAAAATACTACAATAGGTAGCTTTTGACAATTTAGTAGTGTCAACCCTGTGATTATGACCCGTGTATATAGCATATTAACCCTAATTACACCGTTTGGTGGTGCGCCTGTCAGATGCAGAACGTACAGATTAGGTAATAGGTAACAGGTGAATATACTATTGGTATCGGTATCGGACTCGACCCGGAACTTCTTAATTATTGGCAATATTAATTACGTGGAAAACAAAAAGGCCTGGAGTGGTGTAATTTTCAATCTACACCTTTGTACTATATAAGTGATATATAAAGTTGAATTCTTTGATTCGTCGATTTTTCGTGATGACGGCTGAAAAATTGGACTTCGTAATTTTAGTATTATAGATTAATACGGGATCCTTTTCGATGTGTTTTTAAAATTTTAGATTTTTTCACAAAATTAGTTTTAAAAATATATTATCGGTTACTTAAAATACGTTATATTCAATGGATATTTCAAATTTTGCAAGAATATTAATTAAACGGAAAAAGATATGTTGAAAGCACATATACACTAGAACATATATATATATATTATAAAACTGGATATGGATGCTGTACCTTTTTATATAAGAAAAAAAAGCAATATGTAAACGAACGTGGCTTCTCTGCGAAAGATAGGAAGGACCATATGGAAAATTAACAATTTCGATATCACGAAATTATTTCTTAAAAATTATTATCATGATAAGAGTTGCGATTGATTCGGTAATACAAAATATTTCCTTCAAAAAATTCCACGACATCTAGAAAAAGAACAATAACAAAAGATACCATCATAAACACCCTTATTTATATAAAGCAGGACAATATATTTGTACTCCAACCTTGAAGTATATAAAATCATTCACCAATCGTTGTTTTGAGATTTTTTCTTATTATTAGTATTTGTTGTTTTCGCTTATTCTCCTTTCCAATTAACTTTATTTTCTCCTTTTGTCTCTGTTTTTTCTTTTTTGTTTACATCTTTTTTTCCATCATCATCGTCATCGTTATCTTCATCGTCATCATTATCATCATCACCATTGTCATCATCATCCTCGTCATCATCATCATCATCATCATCATCATCATCATCATCATCATCATCTGTTTCCTCATCTTCATTTTTCAAAACTAACTGTTCAAATACATTTCAAGGTTTATCCGTTAATTCTTGTTAATTAAATGTCAATCATCTCAAGTTTATCTTTGTTTTCTTGTCGATTTCGTATGTTTTCATGTTTTTTTTTTCGTAAGATCTTGATGTTTAGGTCTTATTAAAACTGTCCATGATTAAGACAAAATGACCATCTAAGAATCCCCCGAAAAGCCATATGTCATAACAATCTAACAAATATACTTAATATGTTTGAAGTTAATCAAACATTAATTTGTTACTGAACAATTTCAGGAATTCAACTCGTCATTGAATAAGAATTAAGATAGGATGTCAAAAATTTACATAACGTTCTTTAATATGATTGATTGCATGGCCGAGTAGAAGTAAATATATCCATTAATGAGTTCTTTTCATACACGAATTTTTTATGCATCTAAATGAATCGTCAACTAAATCCGATCGCATTCATTTGTAAAAAGCTAGCTGATATTCATGTATACCCCGAGCTCGTCGCAACTCAAAAACGATTTAAAAATCCATAAAAGCAGATTGGAATTTTTTAAACATGCCACACATCCTTTTACAATTGATATTAAGTTGACAACTCGTGAAAATCATTAAGTATCATAATTTCATATACCACTCGTACAATGGCGCCAAAACCAATTGATCATGAGTAAACTTCTTGCTCTAATTCGTAAATGACCGACACCATGTTTGTTAACGATTTGTGACAATTAGTTAACAATTTGATCTAGGATTAAAACACGTGCTTAGGTTTTCATTTTCGTTATATTAGGTTCATTTGACAAATACTCTCTGGATAGTTGTAATAAATTTCGAATTTTGTCAGTGTTGTTACGAGTACATTGTGTATAATCATGTATTTTCCCGATATGGGGAAAGGTATCAAATCAGCAAAACTATTTTAACTTGTTAATACTAGTTAACTTGTGAATAATGGTAACCAATTTGATGAAAATTGTAAGAGCACGTTAGCAGGCCGTTCTTACATGTAACACGCTAAGGTTTCAAAGGTTAGAAACTATCAGTTATTTAACCGGTAAAATCCGTATAAAATGTGTCGTAACATGCGTGTACAAAGTAAAATAACAAAAACATCGAACACTAAGGAAAATTCAAAACGGAAAGTCCCTAACTAAAGTCAAAACTAAAAGCTCAAACATCGCAAACGAATTAAATCAATTGTATTGTCCTGACTTGGTAGAGACACTTCCTTGTGAAGAAAATTATTGATATAATCTTAAACAATGTGAACAACACAAACAGACATAGTAGATTAAAATGTGAAAGATTTAGGTATTCCAGTCAACATTGCGATACACTCTTAATCAATTTAAAAACAATCGACTATATCATCAAAGAAACTAGTACGTGGACACTCTACAACTATATATACAAAGCACATTTGCAAAAATAGAAGACAGTTGTGAGATGTATTGGTAACTCTAATGCATGATTTTTATTATTTATTGTTTTAGGCTTTTAACTAACTGTAAGTAATTTCAATAACTCTAACATCGTACTTGTGTTTATAATTGCTATACATTTTCACTCCTTCGAACTATGAACGACGCAATTTTTACATTGTATAAACATCACACTTTCGGCGCCTCTACACGAAGAACACGAGGTTTTATCGAGCATCGTTTTTTTTAGTTTTATTTGTATTAATCACCACACATGTACCAAGTTTTACAATGTAGAATAGTTTTATTGAAATATAGAACATTTATTTGTATTTCTCCACGGCAGGTTATACAGACAGAAGAAGAAATATACGTGAAAACAACATTTTCATTAACCTGTGCATAATTTTGATTTTGAAAATGACGTAGTTTTATTTTCAAAGTTGATGTTTTTCTCGAACTGTTTTGGATTTCACAACGGTAAACTACTTTCACTTAAATTATTTATCCCTTATTCTTATTAACTTTGTATTTACATTGCATCATGGATCAAATTTATTTTTCCAGTGTATGTTCTTTTGTGTTTTTATGTCTTTTAATTGAGTTATACAATTCTGATTGATATTGTATAGTGTGTCTTTCTATGTTGTGTAGTTACAATATTGATTAAGATATGGGTTCAAATTTGGTTCCATTACAACGTTTAAGTTCGCGGCATTGTTTGCAACTGTCCTACGTCAGGAATCTAATGTTCAGTAGTAATCGTCTGTTGATGTGGTTCTCTTTTCTTGTTTGTGTATATAGATAAGACCGTTGATTTTACCGTTTGAATGGTTGAACACGTCTTATAAATTTTGATCGAGAAAACACTTTTTTTTGGAAATATTTTATATCATGTATATCTGAAGCAACTTTGTCATTGACATTTATTTAATAAATATCGTGATCAATAATGATCTAATATTTGTTATGACAACAAAATGTCAAAGTAGCTTGGAACTTAAAAGGCCTGATTTTGCCAATCGTTTATCAAAGTTTATGAGCAATTTCCTTAACTTAAAAATAAATATACTTTATCATGTTTATTAAAAGAAAATATTTCAAAATATATTTAAACAATTGTCAAAAAATTATCTATGACTTTTTGTCCTGTGATTTTTTGTCTAATCAAATTTGTGACTTTAATGATCTGTGATTTTTTGTCCTGTGAATTTCTGTCCGTTAAATATCTATTTTTTGGGCCATTTATATATATATAGCTGCTGTTTGGTGTGAGCTAATACCCTATGTTGAAGACCGTACCTTGACCTATGATGATTTACTGTTATAAATTGTGGTTTGTCTCATTGGGACACATACCACATCTTCATATATCTATTGCGTCACAACTACAACAAATGGACTTAACAGTACAGGTTGGGTTCGTGCTGTTTATTCTTTAGTTTTCTATGTTGTGTCGTGTGTACTATTGTTTTTCTGTTTGTCTTTTTCCTTTTTAGCCTTCGCGTTGTCAGTTTGTTTTAGATTTATGAGTTTGACTGTCCCTTTGGTATCTTTCGTCCCTCTTTTAATAAAATATGCCAACAAAAAAAAATGAACAAATTAACATGTAATTAAAATGGCAACGACATGTTTTACAAAGAGGATTAGACGCTCATTGACACTGGTCTATCAAGTTACTGCACATACACTGGTGGCGTTTTGTAAAGTCTGAGTAGCAGCTGCATGCTCTTGAAAGTTATTATAAGTTATTCGTGACTCATCATTATAAATCGTGACAACTCTTAATTTAATCGTAAAAGGACCAAATCCGTAGTCCTTAGGATAAGTGAATTTTATGATACGTTATGAATCGTGCCAAAAACCTGTGTTCATATGTGAAGGTAAATTACGACAAATCCTTTTTTAATCAATTAATTTTAAAAATTAACAAATCTTTTGATGGCCACTCAATTTTTTATTGATTTAGGCGAAAAATTTACGTCATCAATTCATCATGATTTGCAACTCTAAGTCGACGAAAATAGTTCCATAAAAAATTGTGTAGCTACAAACCTTCTCTATCGTAAGCTGTAGAAGGTTTATACTACTTTCCATATTTTGTAGTCTGTTCATTAACTAAAATTATAAAAATAATTGAAAATATCACAAACTTATGAACGTCTGTTTTAATTCAAAGATTCTCCTGTAAAAAATAAAATAACAACTATCGTATTTGTTTTAGTCAATGCATATCTTGAGGACTGATTTGTCATATAATAACATTATCTCACATTACTTGTTTCGAAAGTTAAATTGTCCGTCAAGGACAATTTTTGGTGTTTCAGTCTGAGCTAGGATTATTCTGCCATAAACCTATCACAGACGTTAAGTTTAAAAATAAAACCCCTTATTGGTAAGAGCACACGATAACTTTTCCTCGAATTAAATGTTTAAATTAATTTTACATGTTTCCATATTGTATTTTCAAAGAAATCGATGAGCTTTTGCTTTTGTTTAAGTTTGTAAATAAATTAAATCATAAGTTTACACGTTTGAATTGTTTTACCTTTGTCATTACATGACTCTTATAGCTGACAATGCAGTATGGGCTTTGCTCGTAGTTGAAGGCCATCTTGTGACCTACAGTGGTTAATTTCTTTGGTTTTTTTTTGTCTCAATATTTTTCTCTATTTGAATTGTGTAATTAATTTATGATTTTCTGTCTTTAATTTAATCACATTTTTTAATTGAATTCTTTTTTTAATTCATTTGTGTATGTTTTTTTCCTTTGTTTTTTGTTTCTCATTTTTTTCAATTGATTCGTGGTAAGAATCTTGAGTACAAATGACAAAAAAGTCACAGATGATTGACAAGCATTAGAAAAACAACAGATAAATAATTATTTGTTTAAGTAATAAAAGAAGTTATTGTACATGATGTCATGTATTCAACTAATAATCATGCAAATGATATTTAAAAAAAACCATGAAGCAAGTAAATCAACAATATCATTTTTTTTTACAATAAATTTTGATAACATTGATTATTATTCAGGAATATTACAAATATCATTAAAGGGTAACGGAAAACATATTTTTGTTTATCTTCGTTTTTTTTAAATCTGAAAACAGGAGTTGTGCATAATAGTGTAGCTGATTCGTGCATATTTTCTAAAGAATTGTGGGTTTGATGATAAAAGCATGAGACTTTGAACATAGGTAAACTTCTAAATTGTAGTCCATTTAGGCTATGCATTCACTCTGAAAAATGCAAAATGGCGGACATACCCAAAATGGTGGACAAGTGCTATAATTTTCACTATTTTGTTTTAGAAAAAGCGAAAGAACTTGAAACTAAATCTTTAAATGTAAATACAGCATGAGAAATAATTTCTCCTATGTTCTATTACTATTTCGAACTATTCAATAATTTTAAAATGTGTGACATTTTCAAAATGGCCGCCCAAAAAAGAGAAATGGACAAAACCAATGCTCTGCTTGTAACTTCAACTTTTACTTCAAGCGTATTTCTACTCGAAAGTTTTTACACCTCTTCAGTTGTCAAATTATATCACTAATTGAATGACCATTTTGTCTCTGTCACGTTCCCCACCACATTTAAAAAGTGCTATGCATACCAGTATAGCCTTCACACATTTACAAAATCTACGACATCCATTATCAATTTTACAGCCATATTTTATCAGCTAATTACAACAGACTGTGTTAAAAGTATGTACAATAGTGTAACCACTTCTGCATTTTGTATTTTTGCCATCCTCATTCACTCTGTGAACCTGTGGAGAAGGTTCTAGACATCTCCCCAAACAAAGGCTTGACATCTAAAACATTCGTTTTGTGGGTTCTAGTAAAGCAAGTAATGTTGAGGGAATTTGATCTCTAGCCTACTGAGTAGACCTTTCCGTGCATCGTTCCCCTTCGTACATTCAATTGTTTTATCATATATCAGTATACCGTCTTGCTCTATCAGTAGTATCAAATTGGAAATAACATTATGTGATGCTGTTCTACATAATGTTGCAAACACGTGTGATCTCCAAAAAAAGTCTGTGTATACCATGCAGGTTTCTCTCCCTTGGAAGCAAACGACGATACTTAATCATAACATGTAAAGGAGTGAAGTGAAAATAAAGGTGGGAGACTTTTGGCGATGTCATAAACAGCTAAATATCTAAATATCTAAAAAATAAATTGCCAACTCCAAAAGCATTCCAAAACTGATTTAACTCAATTTCATGGACAATAGAAATTGCAATAACAAGGACATTCGTATCAACAGTCCGCAATATAGCTTGTTTTAATGCTTCTACTACAGTATAAAACATATACAAACTTATCCGTGTATCTGATCCTCCATGTTTGCACGGTTATAATTTACTTCATCAATATCATTTGCTACAGTCTGAATAGCACATCTGTTCCTTTTGTAGTTATCATCTGATTTTTTTCATCATACCCTCTTGCTGAAGCTACCAATTGTTCAGCTAAATATGTGAACAGCTCCGTGTTATTGTCATAGAACTTTAGAACAGCCTCCCAGTTTCCCGGTACTCTTGAATCTGGGAGGACACATCTTCACTAGCCAAGGGTTACGATCCACTTCCATTCTCTTCACCCTTGGCAGATTGAGCCTACATTTGTGATATCAATGTTGCGCCATCTTTCGGGTAATTAAATTCATGCCCATTCCGAATATTTTATTCTTTACCAATGGGAGCACTTTAACTCTTTAATTTGGAGGTAAAAACACGGCAGTGTCTAGATTTTACACACTTGGTAAAGCTGGAAACGGAAATATACGTCAACATTCATGCATTTGTGCATGAAATATACACATGAAAATCTAGTAGTTGATTAAAAACATTCAAGTTGTCAATAAATATAGTCGTATGTTTAGTGATGAAAAGACTTGATACACATTAAAAACGTGGCAATTGTTTACAAACACTTTCTACATCTACACGTGATCATGTTATAGGGCTTTATGATTGGATGCAGCGAGTTCCTACTGCAACCAATAACAATCCTTACCTAGTGTCACCGAAATTGTATCTCAATACGTCAAGGGTGAAGAGAACGGGGGTGGATCGTAACCCTTGGCTAGTGAAGTTTTGGAGGACACGTCTTCTCACACCTTTGCCTCTTTTACATCTTGTTGAGGCTTTCAATATAGGGACGAAAGATACCAGAGGGACAGTCAAGCTTATAGATTGACAATAAACTTACAACGCTATTGCTAAAATAAAAGAGACAGACAAATAAAAATACAATCGACACAACAATACGTGAAGTATTCTTCCTTAACTACATCAAGTCGACTTACAAAAACGTAACTGATCATGTATGTAAGGCATGAAAATGTCGTTGAAATAGTCTTTAAATGTATAACTTCCACAGGGTTGCTTAAAAAGGGAAATGAAAGTGTTATGCAACGATCACTCAGCAGTTGTCGAACTCATGTTAGGTTCAATATTATCCATGGCTGCAGTTGTAAACACACCACTCCAATGTGTTTGGGAAACCACCTCAATTTTATTATCGAATGCCTCACAGATGGAGTTGCCAAGTGCTGTAGATAAATACATAATTCTGTCATTGAATAAGAATAAACCTGAACAGTACAAGTTATCAAGTAAACATCGTGTCAGCATGCTGCAAAATATATTGTTAGAGGTAGTTCTCGATCGGTTGGATGGAATACTTTGGATTGATTTTTCACCTTCGAATCGAGGAATTAAACTGAAGTAGCTGTGGAATAGTCAGTGACCTCTGTGCTTCAATAGTTAGTCCACCAAGGATAAATACGACTAATGTTCTGTTGACAGCCTGTCTCTAATGTTCCTTTGAATATATCATCATGTCCTTTTACACTATCTGTGCAGCTTTAGATATATATTAATATAATATCTTTGCCTCATCATCGTAGTTTGTTTTATATGCCTGTTTGATTGCAACACCAACATCATTTCAGAATATAAGAAGCACGTCTCTACCTTGTTAAAAGCCCGCAAGTCTTGATAAGCTACAATAACTCGTTTTTTAGATCTGTCAAATGCACTTTTCTAGATGTGTCTTCTCCAAACCGGTTTTTGCGAGAGGTATACGTCCTCGTTAAGTCTGCTAATTTGAAAACAGGAATAACATCAGAGAATATGGGAGATTCTTCTGTGTACACAACCATCTCCGCAAGTACAATACCGTGGATACGATTGTCTGATCTTTCACCACTAATTGCCTTAAGAGATCCAGATCTATTACATAAATTGATTCTTAGGAAATCATGTCTCTTGTGCTGAGTTTTACCAAAAATACTGTATCTTGCTAGTCGAATGCACATTTTCGTACTATTGTTTGTCTATTTAAAACGCAGATACTTTGTATTTGTTTGGCTTTATAAATATTTTGATATGATCATCACTGATGAGTGTTTTGTAAACGAAACGTGCGTCTAGCGTACTAAATTATAATGCTGGTGCCTTTAATAACCATTGTGTAGATCTCTTGAAAACTCATCACACAAGAAACAATCTCCAGTCATTATCATTGTTACTGAGTCACTGAGTCGTGTTTATTGACTTATACTTTCAACCTGGTCACCACTCATTCCTTTTCTCTTTAGTTTTTGATGCCTTTCAATCTTTAATTTTGAACATTTTTGTCTACTTATTTTGTGCCACCTTTCATTGTGAAGCTGCAAGTTTTAAGCCAAACCATTCTCGTCAGTTAAATTTTCTTCTTTAATTAAAATCGGGAACCCTTCAATTAGCTGATAACGTTCTAAAATCGTTTCAAGTGTTTGTATCCTGTTCCTTCTTTTATGTAAGATTGTTATGTATTTACGGTACACTGTAAATTTACTTTAGTCTGTTCGACATTTCTAACACTACTTATAGATTATCGTTGATAATCCCAACGATAAATGGTTTTCTCGCTTGAGTCGATACGACGAAAGTGAGAAAAGCAATCGAGTTGAGATGACAAATGATAATCTGTTTATCGCTATCTGACCTATGACAACGTTGTAAATTGCATGACAACGGGCATGGTCGTCCTTAGTTTCTAGCGATAATTTTCATATCATTCGACTCCGGTGAGAAAGAAAATTATCAATCAGCAAGATCAAAGGAAAATTTAGTAAAATAGCGATATTAGTTTATATTTCAAAATACACATCTAGAAAACTACCAATACCTCAAATGACAAGATAAATCTTATTTGTTCATAATTGCAATTGTTTTTCCTACTTTTAAACTATTTTGCACCAAAAGGAAACATATGTTAATATAGGATTAGTCAAATGTGTTGATTTTAATATTATATGGCCATCTTGAAAAAAAGTCGACATTTTGAAATTTTAAGGTGGGTCCATAGCTAAAATAGTTTAGAATACCGATCCCTACTACCATGCCTAGTTTGATGCTTTTATCATCAAACCCACAATTATTTAACCAATCAGCCGGACTATAACGCTCTGGTCACAACGAACCCACGACAAATCTATACAGCGCCACGACATGACATTTGATACAATTGCGGGTCATCTATGATCGTCGTATGACAGTTGCACGAAAGTTGCACGATTTTTTAAACATCGTGGCGCTGTCGTGGGACGAAATCTGAACATGCACCTTGTTTGCTCTACGTTGTTTTGTCGTGTCACTGTTTTGTGACTGTCGTGACAGTGTCTTACCACAGTCGTGCGACGATCCTGAGATAAACATATTGTCGTGGGTATCAAAATAAATCATTTGAATAAAAACAATCGTACGATTGTCGCACGATTGTCAAACGACAATCTCATGACTATCGCAAGACGCTCTTGGTATAGTCGCACGATTGTCTCAAGATAACCAAATTCCGGACGATGCTCGCACAACATTGATTGTATGTCGTACGACAGTGGTACGTTCGTCGTGCAACATATTTTCGTTTCATTTAGAAAAATACAATTAGGCGGGATTTTCCGTAGACTCCTCCCCGTCCACCGTCACACATAGGACATTACCAGCTGGGTCGTCTTCAGCAGTTTTCGAAACGTTTAAGCTTGCGGTAGGGGTCCTTTGTCTGGTCAACATATGATCACCCACGTTTACTGATACCACCTTGCTATTGTTAATTTTTCTTTTCGGGTAAATTCTGGTTTAAATTCGCCCAACAATTATAATACAAACTAATTCGAAAAACCGTCGTTTATTTGGAACGAACTTATAACGACATTACACAATATTGAAAGCAAAAGGCAAATGGCACGCAATAAAGTGGGCCTTCTTTATAGACTAATTGTTCGAAGTCAAACGCGCGAGTGACCCACGACTGTTTTGCGACAGTCATTCGACAGTTCCACGAGCATCCCATGACATTAAAACCTGAAAAAAGCACCAAACAACTCACGATTGTCGCACGACTCACTTGCGACAATCCCACGACAGAACAATTACATTTCTTTGACATTTTGGACATGTCATAGCTGATGTGATTACACAAAATATTGTTTTCGACATTTGTCACAACAGCTATTTTATAGATCTTCCACGACAAAAAAATCGTACGATCTGTTATGACCGGGGCTTTAACAATCACTGAAGACACTTATTCTCTAAGATAAACGGACATAAAGTCACAGGATAAAAAGTCACAAATAATATGTTGACAATCACTATTTTTTGTATTATATATTTTCAAGCTTGGGAAATTGTTCATAAGCCTTGATCAATGAACATATTTTTTATCATGCAATTGATATATCTTTTGGAACAATTAAGCCATTTAGGTGTCAAGACACTTTGAATTTTGTTTTTATAACAATTATTTTACCCTTATTGATATTTATTGAACAAATTTGAATTACAAAGTTTTGTCATAGATAACAGTTCAGGCAAAACAGCATTTTATTTTATAATAAGTGTTTTCTTTTCCGAAGAAACAATTATCCATAAAACCGAATTGAAACTTTTTGTCCTGTGACTTTCTGTCGTACATTAATTTTCCAAATGACCACCTAGTTATCATCAACTTTTGATAAAGGCTCATTAAAAATGATAATCACAAAGAAAAATATTCTTATCTCTGAATAAGTTAATCTCATGAACAGAAATTATTTAAAGAAAAAAATATCTTGCTTTTTGAAACAACTGTGAAAATATCATATATGTCATCTTCAGGTTGGCTGATTTCTGTCAGGTAACAGCGAACATTTGTCCCAATCCAACCTTATAGATAAAGTTAATAATTGCAGGGACTTGAACGAATCAAGACTTTTTAAAGCTCTTGATTAAAAATGAATTTAAAGTAAATTACAAGAATATTTTGTTAAAATAATTATGATAAAAACTGTAAAATAAAATATCTCGCTAATAGTCATACATGTAATTTAGATATAGAAAATATTGGACAATATAAAATTCCTAAAAAGGATAGAATATGTAAACTTGCTTGACAAGAAAGAACACTCCTTCCTTGGTTGTAAATTTAACCAAACAACTTGAACTAATCTATTTGAAAATTTTTAAACTTCTCATACTTATGTCTCTTACCCAAGAACAAAAAGGAAAAGAAATGCTTAACCTATATCATTTGTTTAACATGGACCACTGTTTAAAATATTGGCTCATTTATAAAATAGTCATTAATTAGAACTGAGGGCAGAAACCAAAAAAAAATCCGTGTGTTTTAATTTCTTATAGAAATTGTTATTTCTTTGCCCTATAATTTTTTTTGTTACAAACTAAATATAATATGTTTATATAACAATAAAGATATCATCAAATGTTGCTGTAATGAATCAAATATTTCCAATATATCTATTCAATAGAGACATACATACCTCTGGATTTTGCTTGTCATCGACATCGTTTGTCATGTCAGATCTCTGTGAAAAACAATAATGAAATGACAAGAACTAATATATACAGAACAATTCTAGAAGTTTATGACTGTTTTAGATACGCACCTGACAAAATTGCGATGATAGCGAGGAGTTTAACATTACACACATCTATAGATCAATCAACCCGAAAGTTCCTTATTAGTCGAAGCAACTCGCATTTAAAAACACTTAGCAAAACACCAGACTTTACGTTTGTTATTTTCTTTATATTTCTCATTTAGTCAACTGCAACTGAAACCATAACTGCAGCCCTTACTTTACCAAGAAAAAACATATAATTGACATAGGAACACCATGCATAACAAAAAATAGTCAGGAACTTGGTACTAGCATGATAATTCGCATTTAATGTTTTTTTTATTTTGCTACTTAAACCATTAAGAAAATATTCTAAATTAAGAAAATATATTTTATATTCCTTTCCCTGCGTTGTCTTTACATTTCGTGATTTCATTTGCTTTGTCAGATCGATCTTTTGAATTAGTTTTGAGTTTTTGAGTTTCTCGGTGTCGAAAATCACTTGTTGTTGTTACTATAATAATGCCGTCATTTGACTATCTTATTGTATGTGGCGAAAATGAAACCTGCAGAGTACTTACCGTTAAAGTCAGATGTTCAATTGAAATTCTAATATAACGTGCTTTATTCACTTTGAAAATAAACCCATGATCTAAATCAAATAAAACTTGTTTGCACATGCGTATATTGATTACTGCAGAAGAATGAATTTTATCAAATTGGCTTGTGTTTAATATATTTGATAACCTTAAAAAACTTCCAACTTCTTAAATGATGCACGTGTTGTTACTAATTCCTTAATTATGACTGTAAAGCGTTGCAATTCGAAATTCACATGTTTGACCTAGATACAGTAACCGTGCATACTGGCTGTTCAAAATTTCTCCCTCTGAAATATCACAATGCCAGTCGATTGCTTGATTAAAAAAAATGGAGGTTCATTGAAAATCTTACACAACATCTCTACATTTATACACATCCGTAATAGAAATTACCTTAATTGTCCTAATCACCATCGAAATAATGGATGGAAGCAATACATTATTGTAGTTTTAACATAAGTAGGTATTATATTCGTGTTACTCTATCGCTTAGGCAAAAATTATAACGAATATAACGCCTACCCATGTTAAAACTACAATAAAGTATAGCTTTCATCAATTATTTCTTCAATAAATAATCGTTCGAAGCACTTTTCTTGATTAACCGTTTTTTTTTTGTTCAACCAATTCGTAACATATGGAGCCTTAAAAGGGAACAACAAACTATCCAAATGCGTGTACATTTTTGTTTTATTGAGACTGAACATTGAGTTTGATAACAACTTTATACTTCACAAAATTAACGAGAATTTAATAAAGCAAATTTCAAAAACATGAAATGATTAATCATGTTACTAACTAAGCACTGACCTATTGAGCGGATTAATCCCAACAGTCCACTAGAAAAAGCGATACGTTTATCATTTAAAGAACAATTGTAGATATCCATATTTTTCTATTTCATTTATTTGTATTCATATATATCGATTGCATTATTCAAGGTCTTACTGTAATAGATTTCTGTGTATGAAGGTATTTTGCAAACAATGATGTGCATACCGAATAACCTATATGGACCATATTTTTTTATATTATTTCGTATAGACATTAAAACAGTTGCGATCATTCCTTAACATTTAATATAAAATTCCAATTTTCCGAATTGAATTGAAAAAAACGATGACGACATGGTCTCATGGAAAATGGTGTCAATAATCTGCAAAAACACTTTGATATAAAAAAAAAAGAAGATGTGGTATGATTGCCAATGAGACAAATATCCACAAAAGACCAAAATGACACAAACATTAACAACTATAGGTCATCGTAAGGCCTTCGACAATTAGCAAACCCCATACTGCATAGTCAGCTATAAAAGGCCCCGATAAGACAATGTAAAACTATTCAAACGAGAAAACTAACGGCCTTATTTATGTAAAAAAAATGAACGAAAAACAAATATGTAACACATAGACAAACGACAACCACTGAATTACAGGCTCCTGACTTGGGACAGGCACATACATAAATAATGTGGCGGGGTTAAACTTGTTAGCGGGATCCCAACACTCCCCCTAACCTGGGACAGTGGTATAACAGTACAACATAAGAACGAACTATACAAATCAGTTGAAAAAGGCTTAACTCATCAGATAGACAAAATATACAAGTGGACGTGGCCGGGTACTTATACATCCCGACACAAAAAGACACAATGAACAGATCTGAGACTACTCGCAGTTATCTGACAGCTAGATCAAAGCCTATAACTAATAAAAAAATTATGCCTCTAAGACTTAACACTCAATCCGTACACATCCAACATACATTGAGACAATCAGAAGACATGTGACTTCAAAATTTAAATAATAATTTCCAATTAAACATACCTATGTCAACAATAAACTATATGTATGACATCAAGTGAACAATATTGGAGTGAATTTGACTTTTCAATGCATATGTTTGAGCATGAAAAGTATCATTGACTTACTACGAGTTGTCCATCTCAAACCTTCAAACGGAACTCTTTAAAGGACGCTAATGACAATAACTTGATGAGCAAACTGAGATCTGATTTAAAAGTCCACACATGTAAAAACGAGTAAACCATTTTTATAGAACATGTTAACGTTTGTACTGTTTATGAGAGGACACGAGTTCCAAAAGTTTAACATAAATACGTATGCATTTACATTTTTCGTCACCTTCATAAATAAAACATTTACACCTACAAATGTACATATAAAACTAACATCATACTTACCATAATGGTGTCAAATTCAGTGAAGTCTATTTTCCTGTAAAACATGAAGTATAGATTATTATTACATTGGTTGCAATGAACTACATTGATTTCCCGGTTAAATAAAAACCGATAATTTCACATGTGAAATAATTTTCTACATTGATTTCATAAAAAAAGAGCCATTTGCCAATATTATAAAAAGAAAAAATAATCAAAGAATTCAAATATCGAAAAATGACCGAACAACATTGATAATTAACTCATGCGCTACGCATATTCGTGAATTAATGTGTTGTTCGGTCACTCGTTGAATATTTTTCTCTATTTGAATTCTTCGATTAGTTTTTCTGTAAATATTCATATGATATTTGAATATAAATGCCTAGAAAGTCAAATATGTAGATATTCTTAATTCATCAAATAGTTTAACCAACATACTGAACATCAAGGAAATTCAAAAAGAGTAAAATAATGTAATCCTTAAAGAAAGACTATCAACAACATACGCTATAAATCAGCTGCACTAGTGAAACATCTTGGTAGAGGCATTTTCTGAAGAAAATGGTAGATACAAATGTAACTCCTGGTTTAATATAGCTTAAAAACACCAATTGTATGACAGTTGTTTATTGTTCAATTGTATTGACGAAATTTGTTGTGATACTAATTTGGATCAAGAAGCTAACATTTCGTAATCGTTACATCACAGACATAAAACACGTTTAAATACAAAATTCAAACACACATACAATTTAATCAATGAGGTCACCAGCGAAATAGTTGCAACAAACAATGACAATGAAAATGACACATACGTCAATAACAAATGTTTGGGAAGTTGATGCACATTTCGTATTAAGAATACAATTACCCGATTGAGAATACAATTAAGAAGAAGATAGATTCAAATAATTCAAACAATTGTGGTGAAAATGTTTTACCTTTTCTGTCCGAATCGTACATTATGATCCATCTGTACACAGGCAAATTTCACTCACCTCAATTTTATGTGAATTTCATTTCAAAGTACCTTATACGTGAAAATAACATAAAATTAGTTCATTTGAGTTTCACATGAATCTCATGTGAAACTTCTATGAACTTTACCTGAAAATCACATGAATGTTGTTCACGTGAAATTCACATGAAATTTTAAAATAAAGAAATTCAAATAAAATCAAGCTGTAAACATTAGAAACATATATAATACATAATAGTATTATGTTTCTCAGTTAACATGAACTTCTACCTACGAAAATGCCGATAATCCGCCATTGGAGTTTTGAACTTTTTATAGTTTAGAAAAGGTCATTTTTCATAAAATTAAAAGAATTAAAAGAAAGGCATATTTAAATTTAATGCACATTGTTCAAAATTACCAAAAAAAATCTCTTTTATTTAAAAAATGACACTGTTTTCTTTGAAATCAGTTATTTCAAACAACTGAAGATAAATATTTTCATTAGAATTGAAATAATAAGAATTAAAATATTTAAACTTTTATTTTTGTGGAATAAGAATGCAGTGATTGATTTATTTTGATACAGATTATTAACCGTCATATCATTTCAGTACTTTTTGTACATCAGGATTGGCTGTTCTTCATAAAATATGCTTACTTTAAGGAAAAAGTTATTAAATTCTGGTATGCGTTGCCTGAAATGCAAATATTTCTTCTTTATTCTAAAAATTATTGACCGCCATTTAATTTTTGTACTTTTTAAATTTAAAATTGTTTTTTTTCATGAAATTAAAGGAGTGTCATAGAAATCATACTTAATTTTTATTTCCATTGTTTAACTAAACTAAATAATTAAAATTAGTATTCTTTTTATTAAAAATGATGCTTTTTTATTGAAAATTAGTTATTTTTACAATTTTGAGACAAGTCTTCTTATTAGAAATTACACTTTAATTTTTGTTGAATAAGAATGCAGTTGTTGATTTATTTTGATACAAATTATTAACCGACATATGAATATAGTACTTTTTGTACAACAAGATTGGCTGTTCCACATAAAATATGCTTACTTTAAGGAAAAATATATCAATTTTTTGTACGCATTGCCTAAACTGCAAATATTTCTTCACTTTACTAAAAATTATTCACCGCCATTGGATTTTTGTACTTTTTAGAGTTTAGAATAGTTTTTTATCATGAAATTAAAAGAGTGTCAGAGAAATCATACTAAAACTTTAAACGCGTTGTTTAAAATAACCAAAATTAGTCTTCTTTTTATTAAAAATGAAGCTATTTCATTTGTAATTAGTCATTTTTACCATCTTGAGACAAGTCATCTAATCAGAATTGAGATATACTGAGAATTTAAATACTTAAACTTTTATTTTTGTTGAATAAGAATGCAGTTGTTGATTTATTTTGATGCAAATTATTAACCGTCATATGATTTCAGTACTTTTTGTACATCAAGATTGGCTGTTCTTCATAGAAAATGCTTACTTTAAGGAAAAAGATATCAAATTTTTGTACGCATTGCCTAAACTGCAAAATATTTCTTCACTTTACTAAAAATTATTGACCGCCATTGGATTTTTGTACTTTTAGTGTTTAGAATAGTTTTTTTCATGAAATTAAAAGAGTGTCAGGGAAATCATACTAAAACTTTATACGCATTGTTTACAATAACCAAAGTTAGTCTTCTTTTTATTAAAATTGAAGCTATTCTTTTTGAAATTAGTCATTTTTACCATCTAGAGACAAGTCATCTAAACAGAATTGAGATATACTGAGAATTTAAATACTTAAACTTTTATTTTTGTTGAATAAGAATGCAGTTGTTTATTTATTTTGATACAAATTATTAACCGTCATATGATTTCAGTACTTTTTGTACATCAAGATTGGCTGTTCTTCATAAAATATGCTTACTTTAAGGGAAAAGATATTAAATTTTTGTACGCGTTGCCTGAAATGCAAATATTTCTTCACTTTACTAAAAAATATTGACCGCCATTGTATATTTGTACTTTTTAAAGTTTAGAATAGTTTTTTTAATGAAATTGAGAATGTCAGATAAATCTTACTTAAATTTTATTCGCGTTGTTTTATAGGCTTCGATTGTGACAGGAATATAAAAAGTCCTTGATTCTGATAAATTTTTTTAAAGGATTTTATCATGATAAGGATACAATTTTTTTTAATATAGACTACATCTTTCAATAACTGATCCTTTCATTTTGCTTTTCCCGAATATGTTTGGAAAATAATAAAATCACAATCGCGATGTAGACACCGTTTTAAAACCCGCTGGGTTTGAAAATATATTACCTAAATAAAACAAAAAGACCATTCTTTAATAATAATATATTTATATTAGGTTTTATCTGTACATTTCTGTTCAATAAATCTTTGCTAAATTATTATTACTAAAGCAAAATGTATCATCATGATCATTGAACGTTCGATTTTCACTAGTCGCCATTTTAATTAAAAAAAACGAAACTAAGATTCCGTAATTTGTATTAGTTTATCATGTGACGTATTACAGGTCAATCCATCATCAAGGTCGATCGGTTCTATCCGTCCGATCAGTCAATTACTTTTACTATAAGTCTGACGGATTGCTGACGTGAGTTTGACGCGAACTTAAGTGATCGGTGACTAATCGATGACCGCTGATTGATCGCTGAAATAGTAACGCATAAGGTTGCAAGTACTGTATATATTTTTACGATAGTTTTATATATATGTTCGTTTGAAATTTGTCATGTGAAATTCATGTGAGATTCATGTGAAATTCATCTGAACTAATTTGGCCTATGTACCAAGAATGCCGAATGCAAAAAGTAAAAAGCCTGATGGTGGATAAAAACCAAAAGTTAAAGGACAGAGAAAAAGTAAAAAAAAATAGAAGTACACAGCTTCAGTACATATTTTATATGACTGCAATACCGTCTTTTTGATATAGCTATTGTATATGTTAATGTAATCTAACAAAACACGTGTATTCATGTGTCATATATAGATATACGAAGAAGTGGTATGAGCGTCAATGAGACAACTCTCTATCCAAGTCTCAATTTGTAAAAGTAAACCATCATATGTCAAAAGTAAAATCAGAACAATGATGAACTCCGAGGAAAATTTTTAACGGAAAGTCACTGATCAAATAGCAAAATCATATGATAAAACAAACGAATGGTCAACTGTTATATTCCTGACTTGGTACAGGTATTTTAAATGTAGAAAATGGTGGCTTGAACCTGGTTTTATAGAGCTAAACCTCTCATTAGTATGAAAATCGCATCAAATTAAATTACATTTATAAAGATGCTTAAACAAAACAGACATAACAGGGAAACAAATGTCAAAATAGGAGTATAGCAGTCGTAACAATCTGATTTAGAACAAAACAAACAGATATTCAACAAAGAAGTACAAAAAGCATCTATCAAATTTAACAACTATATTTATTGCATTGCTTACTGATATATGTATTCTAAATCAACCATTAAAGAATTTGAAATATTTGGAAGTCCTGTGACTGCATTCACATCAAATCTATCGAGTCGCGTGTTTGACGTCAAAATGTAAACGTTACGCAGGGAGAAATTTGAAATAAATTTGTCGTTCACAGTATTTTCAAAATTATAATTTAACATGGGGAATGGTGGTATACAGGGTTAAACAATCAAGAGTTATGTTCAAGAGTACGGTCTTCATATACACATCTATCATGTCTATAGGTGTTTTATACAGATAAGTAGGGACATAAGGTAATTAATGATACGGAACACATCAAAATCGTGTGAATGTTCAAATAAACAAATTAACAAACTTAAGTTGATATGATTTATATTTTTACAATTGATGTAACATGTGAACTTTCTTATAAAGGAAAAACAATGAAAATTTCAAAGTCTTTATAAATGTATTGCTATTGAATTGTTGTCTTCTCCTACAGTTATTCTCCATATTTTACTGTATGCAGTGACCTTAACACCGTGACTTCTTAATGAAGCATCGGCCAGCGCACAACATAAGTGCGAGGGAAAACAACGTAATGAATGAATGTACACAAATGTGCATAGGAAGGTGATGAGGAATTACAGAATCGTGAAAAAAAAACACAATTTGTTTTTACAACTGTTAAAGAAGAGTGTAATTGAGAAATAGGAACTAGTGGAAAATAAGAAAAAGTAATGCTTAAACGAATAGCAATCAGATTCACGTCAGTGTTTCCGTTTTTTCGTTGGTTTCCTCTTAAAGTTGATGTGTTTCCCTCGGTAAAAATTGTAACCCGGATTTATGACTTACAAACAGCGGGTTGCTATCGTTGCCATTATTTGATGTTTGTGGGATAGACGTTTGTCTTTTTGAAAAATCTGTATGAGCAGTTTATTCACGTCAAGTTGTCAAACACAACAAAACGTTAGCCATTGCTGCGCTAATGGCATGTCAGGCTTTAGATTACTGCAATTTTGACTATTACTATGTCCTCTTCCACCTTAGTAAATCATATAGAAAACAGTTCGAATCGAGAAGTGTTTATTCTCTTATTTTAGTATAGATAAGTCTTACTTAAATATTGAATTAGCGCCAGTGTCTACATGTGATCCTTCGTTGTAGACAATTTTTTTGAAAGAATGGTATCGTAGAGTCGACTTTATATAATTCCTTCAAAAGTCATTTAATGATGTATCATGGCTTTAATATAAAAATGTGGCATACATGGTATATCAAAGGTCAATAAGAGTAACTGGTGGCACGTCAAAATATAACACTTTGTAACTTGATATAAAGTATATGCGTTGATTTTGATATTTGATGGCGGCCTCTTGGGACAAAAACCCGCCACATTAAAATTCCTAAGTGGCTCGATAACTTATATGTTTTTAAAACACTAACATCTACTGCCATGTCAAATTTGGTGCTTTTATCATTAAAACCACAGTTTATTCACCAACCTGTCGGACTATTATGCATGACCCTGTTAGGAGTCTCTGTTTTTTTAGTCTTGTATGCTTTTGTATTTTATTTGAATGAGTTTGATGTGACGTCTTTTTATCTATAAACCAGTACACCTCCGGTTTTAGGGTCAGCTCAAGTGCACCTTCGCGTGCAGGACTTCCTTGCTGTGTGTGTGTTGAAGACCTATGGGTGGCCATTTTTCTTTTCTTTCGACGGATTGTTGTCTCATTGACACAGTCTTCTTTCCATTCTAAGTTATCAGTTTAAAACATCATATATGTGTTACATAAATGTTCTGAGTTGAGGTTGTCTTCTATATATTTTTTTTTCTCTCAGCCTTTTGATTTGGGAATTAAACAAGATATACAAATCTTTACTATGCATGCTGTTAATGGAACATCTTGATGGAAAATAAAACAAACAAGGACTTTGTTACTAGACCATGTAGTAGGGTATTCATGATTTCAAACGATGATACACTGGCAATGCACCTAAATCTGTTCTAACTGCGTTTTTATATTGGAGCGTTTTTTTTATTTCAATATTAGAGAGATCTACATACACGAATTTTATTCACTTGTTATTTTTATAATTGACAGTGCTTGTTGAAAACCTGTGAAGAGAGAAGGGAAGAAAAAAGTTACACTAAAACCCGCAAGACTTCTTTGATCATTTATTAAGTTATATATACTCCAATTATGAACAATAACTACAAATAATTATTTCTATGATCTGCATTTTTACTTAAAATTTGGATTTGAATTTCAAATAAAGTGATATTCGTCTGACAAATTCCATTAGTGTTGCATAATCATATTTTGTATGGCAGCATATTTGTTTAAGTCATGTTATATACAATGTAAGTAGACAATTTTCATATATTACATTTCTGTTCTGCATGATTTCTTTATTTCTTTTACTGATCTAGATTTCAAAGAGGAAGGGTTTATAGAAAACGTTTCATTGGCGCATAATGATGTTCCTTTATTGCAGTTTATGTCTCTATAAATTGTATCGACGTCATATCATTTGATAAGTTTTACTTTCAACAATAATCAAAATAACAACACTCTAAATAGTTATTTTACCCATTTGTTTTGATTGTTGCATTTTCCTCGGCTTCTTTTGTTGATGGTAGTTCCAAATCGTAATTAGTATCATACAAAAAGACTGAAAGAATAAAAAATATTAACAGTTGATGTTCAAATGCATATTGTTAACTACATTTTGTCTACATGACTTATATTTGATATAATGCAGTGTAAAATTGAGTGACTATACATGTTATACTGAACATAAGTTCAAGATTTCAATACCGGGCTATATTATTTTCTAATGACAATAGCATCACAAGACTTCTTTTTAATTTGCATTTTACTGAGAAAAAAAGGGTCTCCCTTAACGAATGTTCAATTCTGTAAATTCTTTGCTTTCTCACTTTTATTTTCAAAAGATAATCTACATTGAGCAAAGATAACATGAAATGTTTTGATTTTCATTTATTTTAACACACATTCATATTAAAATAATATCATTAGATGTATGTTTCATTATAATACGTTATTCTGATTGGCTACACTGCAATTTCGCGTTTTTACTAACTCAACTTCATTACACAATAAAATTATCACTAATGATTACACGAGGTCCCACAATAAAGAGCACAGATAAATAAAATGAAAACTTGATAAAAATCGTATTTTCATGGTACTTGCTAAAAATGTAATTATAAGTATTGAATGCTTCTTTTTAGATCTTTATAGGATTCTTAAATAGTTGACCGTGTGCACATTTTTAGAATAAAGGGCATCCGCGCTTCATACAATATGTACTTCAGACAAATTTTTTACACCCCAATTAAGTTTTTCTTTCTCTTTCAAAATTCGAAATTTTCCAATATCACAATTGAGAATGTCAAACTAATTGAGATTCCGATGCATTCACCGAATGCCAGTCTGAAAGAGCTTTAAAGTCATTGAGATATCTTTACAATCAGCATGACTCGTCACTGGTGAGTCTTATGTAGTCAAAACGCGCGTCTGGCGTACTTAATTATAATCCTGGTACCTTTGATAACTATGTACAAGATTTTGCGTATTTATGCCACTGTATTTGGGCTCATAAAGCATGTTTAACAATAGTATCGTTTAACAAAACAGTTCAGACCAATGCATTAATCGCACAAAAATAAATTATATAGACAAAAATGTAAAAGAAAGAATAGATGAACGTTCAAGGGAAAAGATACACCTTATGATTCTTTATAAGGAATTGCTCTGTACCTTCATATTTTTTTTATTGTTTTATTATTTGGTGATATATTTTAAAATATCAACGAGGCACTAATAGTAGTTATAAACCAACACATTGGTTGAAATAAACAAATGAAATACATGAAATGTTTTATGAATAACCGCTATTGTATGCCAAATCTGAACGTTCTTTTCTTTATAATGTCTCTTTGAACAAATATATTGTGGTTATAATTCTCGTTTAAAAAGACTTACGTATGTCATTTCGGGATTTGTTACTATTTACTATGAGATGTAGGTTTAACGTATTGTTGAAGCCAGTACTTAATGTTTCTAAATGTCACGTCATGTATGAGAATTTGGTCTATTCTTAGTTATACATGGTTGGAAGGGAGGTATAATGAAACATGTGAAAGCACATAACAGAACACCAACTTTGAAATAGTAATTTAAGAAAAAAACTAATGTACGGATAACACATATGTAATACTATCTATTAATATTTATAATCTTGTTTAATAGTTTCGTAGTAGGTCCATTACTGTCGTGAAAACTTGGTTATCTGAGAGGCCGTATGATTAACCATGCATGCCTTTTTTACGTGATCATTGGCAAATCTTCTTTTGTCAATTAAAATTATGTACCCCACCCAACAATGAATATGTGAAAGGAAAATGTATCATATTTATAAACATGATAAAGTACTACGGAACGCCAACACTGTCTTGTTATGACCGTTTTCATTATATGATGTGCATTTACCTTTATATGATGTGTATTTACCTTTAAATGATGTGCACTTGTCATTATATGATGTGCAAACACCTTTATATGATGTGCAAATATCCTCATATGATGTACATATATCCTTATATGATGTCCATATATACCTATATAATGTGCATATATACTTATATAATGTGCAAATACGCGTTTACGGTGTGCAATCATTCTAATATGATGTGCAAACATTATTCAATGATGTGCAAATGTACTAATTTTATGTTCTATTCATGGCAAAAGAAACCATCGAAATCACAGTGAGTCAGTTTTAAAAATACTTCATAACAATAGCTATAAAATAATCTACTCATGCATAATATGGCGAGATGGTTTATTTTATAAAATGTTATTGAATAAAATAAATCTGTAAATGTTAAGATGTATAAAGTAGTATTGAATATGTAAAATGATATTAAATCTAGTATATCATATAATCTATGCTTCAAAAGGAAGAGACCGATTTCAGTGAGCCACAACTCCTCTAAAACCATACACAAAGTCGGAAATATTTGTGATATGACGTATACATGTAGTGTTTTTTACTTCTTTAAATTGTCTTTGAACCAATCTTTTTTTCCACAGAACACGCCAATTATATGAGAAAATACCCAATTTCGGAGACCACAAGCTTAGTCGACGTACATGTAAGGCCCGCGAAATGACCATGTTGGGTAATTATAAAAAAAAGAAGATGTGGTATGAGTGCCAATGAGACAACTATCCACAACAGACCAAAATGGCACAGACATTAACAACTGTATGCCACCGTAGGGTTACAACAATGAGGACATATTTGCATATATATACAGATTGATTATTTTCAACTTATTTGAATGGAGATTTTTTAATTGTTAATAAAATTCTGTAACTTGCGTATGTCAACAGATTTGAAGTTACGTCAACGATTTCTGAGATACAAGGGGTTGATTCCTGATAAAGTGTTTTAGATTAAATTTATCGTTTTTTTTTCTTTGTGGTACTTATTTTGAATTTTTCAGTAATGTCGACGGATGTAACGTAGATGATACAGTTATTGAGTCAATAGGGTAAAAAGAAACCAAAAAAAAAAAACCCACTAAAAATCCAACTTAGCCACACTTTTTCAATTTAGGGTATTTAATATTTTTATTTTCCAACCGAGATTAATGGGGTGATTCTGTTACGGAAGCCGATAAGGGCCATTCAAAATAATTATTTTATGTCGTAATTACGACATAGCATGTCGTAATTTCGACATAACATGTCGTTATTACGAGATCGCTATGTCGTTATTTCGACAAAACATGTCGTTACCTTCTTTGGTTGTCTACTGTGAGAAACTTATATATTTTACAGATCCTATTGTTTTTAACATGAGACCGACCGCGGAAAGTTGTATGAAGATTAGGTATTGTTTAAAAAATGTATGTGATGTTCCTACAACCCCTAGAATTTAAAACACAATTCTAAATTTCATTCGCAAAACCATTTTTTTTTATAGAAAACACGAACCAACATTAAAACAAATTCAATATGAAAATGTATGTTTTAAATTATATTTTTACAGCTCTTGGTAATACACTTAGTAATATCTAGTATATTTGAGGATTAAAATAACAAACATATGTGAAAAAAAACGGATGTCCAACGTTACATTTATAAAAAAAAACTGTTTTAACTCTTTTGCATAGTGATCCTAGTTCTTATTCTCTGATCTTCTTAATTTTTGGCAGGAAAGACGACATATGTCGGTTCTTTGTGGCGTTATGTTGCCCAACTATATTTGACTTGGTGGCTGCATATTAAGCTGAAATAAGAAAAATGTCCCAACGACGTTTTTCGTTAACTCAACGACTGAAAGAAAGTGGATTTTAGAAGTAGATATAGCAGAAAATGAATAAAAAGAGTAAGACAATAATAATATCATCCAAAAGTACAAATATTTGCCTCATTGTTCGTGAGTTCAAATAATGCTGATTCAATAAGATCTTCTCTACACAGTTGTTTTTTCAAACGGTAGCCATTTTGTCCAAATTGATATTTTAAAGCAGTTAACGCGTATTTTTTATAACTGATCAAAACAAAAGTTAGATACACGAAGAGTAAAAAATGCCAAGATTCTTTTCTTATCAACTGCATATTTGGGTTTTAAAGGAATAAAATGCTTCCACACAATACAAACCGGTAGCCAATTTGTTCAAACGTCTGAAAACGTCTAAAATCCTTATCACGCTAATTTCCGACGATACATGTGCTAAATTTTCAATTAAATTTTCATGATAATTAAACAAAATCATGTTATGAAATTTGGAAAAAGAGGTTGATGATTGCTGCCGAAAAAAAAAAGAATAGTGCATGTTGCTATAGACTCTGCCCGGGGACATAGGTTCGACACAGGTTAAATTTTGCAATTTTTATTTATCGTTGATTGCTTTTAACGATTTATTTAAAAGAATGGTGAAATGGGGGAAAACTAAAACTTTGTCCAACTTTTGCAAAGACAAATTGGAGGTAATAATACAGTCCTCTAAAATGAAAATAGAAATTTATGTTGCAGAAGTACTCCCAAATAGATCATCTAAAGTCTTCACTTCAGTAAGGTGCAATCACCAATATTAAAAGACTTTTAAAACCAGTTCACGGAATATTTTACTACGCGATTTGTCCTGCTATTAATGTTATTATAACTGTAGTGATTAAAGTAATTTCTGTACTAGCGAAACCAGAACTTTTCGTCAAAATAAACTTGTGCATGAAATTGAGGTAATTGAAAGACAAATCCCAAACAACGACGAAAACCGTTTCATCGAATTTATAAAAACCTGGGATTATATTAGCCGTTGTCACGAACGATTCAGGAGTAGATTACTATATTTTAAAAAGTATATCAGAAGTTAAACACTATAGATGACTTGGGAAATATAAATCTCAAGCCAAGGTTCAAGTAATTGAAAGGGTGTATTTCGACAACTTATGTGCCAGGGAAAATACAGTTCTATACAAATTTACCCAAGGGTAAAACTGTTCGAGTTACTTGCAGAGTGTCAGTTATATTTGTATTTGGGTTGAATTAAGATATATAGAAATTGTACAATAACAGTCAGATGATATGCACCTTGAAAGTTAAACATCCTATGATAAAAGTTTTGTACATCTAAAAAAAAATTAATGGAAAACCGTACACATGTACTTCCGTCCCATCTTTCCTTCCTACATCACTTGCAACAGTACTGCATTTTTAGTTGAAAGGGTAAACATTCTCAAATCGATTTCCACAACTTGAGGTAATGTATGATAAAATGACATAACAAAACGAACAGAAACCAGAGTCAATCATCATATAAAAAACAAATAAAACTTAATCGAAGGTAAAAACCCTCTTCGACGCCGCATTTTAAGTGTAACGTTGTGTTGTAGACACATCGTGTCAAACGTTTGAAAGTAGTTATAGAGTAATCAATACTTCAATTCACGCTTATAACAAGAAGGTATGTAGTTCGCTCTTATTTACAGGGAGGTGAAATATTTGACTTGCTTAGGTAGGATTGACTGTCAACACTGATATTATTTCACCCAGTAATCTCCCAACATTGAGCCAATATTACCGTATCATTACTGGCTTTACAGTCAATCAACGCTCATTTACAAGAGCATACTATAAATGGGATCTATAAAATATTGATGTTTCTCACAGAAGGTAACCAAAGGAGGTGACCAAAGATTTTGCGACAATGCAAATATTTAACTTTACAATATAAATAAATATCTTTAAGCAATGAATTCATGGCAAAAGCTATGCAATTAACAAATAGACAAAATGTACATTCATATTAATATCACTATAATAACGTAAAGAGTATTTATCCTCCGAATTTATACAACGAAATGATCACTGGGGTAAAGCTGATGACCGTAACTGCATTCACGGTCACCCAAAGATATCGGATGAAAAATTAGGTCAGTTTCTGTATTGTCTGTTAAAGAGATTCTATATCATTTTCTTTACAAATCATACATTGAAACGATGTAATTTTATAAAAGAATCACTCGGAAATCACTAATTATTACCAAGAAATGGGCATGAAACGGTAAACTGACTGTAATTTATATAGGACGACAGTAACTTTTATAGGATGAATGTCAATTCTAAGAAATATCCGTATTTGTATTCAGAGCTTTTTGTTGAGTTTGAGGATCTCAGTAGGGCCTCAGTTATTGGATATAAATATGTTTCATAAATTTCTTTTTATGAACTATAATATAATTGGCCGTATTTTGGATTTATGACAATTATAGTAAATTGCATATTTCTCTTAAACAATGAAATATTTATTGATAACGACGTTAAAATTTTAACACAAATTGACAGCAATATGACGAAAATTTGAAGAAACATAAATGTGTCCCTAGTACACGGATGCCTCATCTACACCATCATTTTCTATGTTTAGTGGACTGTGAAAATGGGATAAAACTGAAATTTGGCATTAGAATTAAAAAGATCATACCATGAAGCTGGACAAACGGACAAACGAACGGACGAACGTACGCACAAACTAGAAAAACATAATTCCCATAAATGGAGCATAAAAAACATTAATAATACATATGAATATTCGGTTATCGAGCCCATGTGTATGGTTCCAGAGGAAGCAGATTAAAATCTCAATTTGTCTTGATATATGCAGGCGGAAATTTTCGTGTCTGCCGTTTCATTATGTGAATCAAGAAAAAAATCCCCAAAATAGGTAACAATTGTATTGAAAAGAGAAAATCGAGTGCACCTTTTTAGGTTAGGGCGTATTTGAGGTGTATATTTTGTCTTTAAAACGTACAAAGCAAGAGTATTTGATAAAGCATCTCGCTTCAGGTTCTATCATTTTTATATATCAAAGCTACAGTGTTGCTTTATAACGTAACAAAATGACAGTACGAAAAGATGAAATATGTGGGTCAAGTGAAACACCTACCTTATGAATCTCAAAAGCAGAGTAGGTGTGTTCGAATAGCTAGTCTTTTTTCTAAAAGTACTTGACGACAGTCTTTTAATTTGGATGATGAAAATATTTGCATATCTTCGAAAAAATATGATTTTCTTGTGTGTGATAACTAGGATTTATAATCTTCAACCACTGAAAAATTTAAGTCTGCACTTCCACGAAATATTTAATAGTATTTTTTTTTTAATGCTTACGAATTTTCAAAAATTGCACCTCACATCCGATCGGACAATATTTTCAAGTTGAATCGATGCAGACAAGATCATTATCTGAGGCTCATTATCTAGTAGATACATTTGTCTTTTAAATTACAACTGACATATAAGATTCGTAATGGTGCTATGTGGATAAATTTATCGGTTTTCAAGAGCAAAATTGGCAGCGCGTCATTCCTACCATGGCTTCCAGTTCTAAGATTGTGAGCATGAACTGGTGTAATGGGGAGATAATTTTTACGAAGAACAATTCTGGCTGTATGAATAACATAACAATGTTCCCCCTTGTGATACGCTATTCGTACAAGACTATTTTAAGGATCTACTTTGCTGGAACTCACCTTCACTAGTTTAGTCGTATGATATTTTCAAAATATTTTCGGTTATTTTATTTTGCACTACAAAATGGAAGACGATATAATATCATCATTCATATATATTGGTGGATTATGGGGTTTTGCTCTTTTTCTAGATATGGTCATGGTTTTGGTTTTCTTGGATTAAAATTAACAAGCCATTGTTGAGACCATTGATGATTTTTTTCTATATCAGAATTCGTTAATTCAGATGTAGCATACTCGTCCTCAACAACTATACATAATGACGTATCGTCAGCGGAATTTGCATGATATTTCACATACAATATAGTTTATGAATAATAAAAATAATACGGGGCCTAAAATTGGGCCCTGGGGGGCACCTGATTTTATGCTGTTCACATCAGAGGTCTGTCCTCCTATGACAACTCTTTGCTTTCTTTCAGATAAATAACTTTGAAACCATTTTAATATGTCCACTCTTGTTCCATATTTTTCTAGTTTATGAAGGAGGCCTTTATGCCAGACCCGGTCAAACGCTTTACTGATATCACAAAACACAACTCTTATTTCTTTCCAAAATCAAGGACGTTAGCGATATCGTTTGTAATATAAATAAGTTGATTAACAGTGCTTACTCAAGGCGTAAAACCTGATTGCAAGTTTGTTATAATTCTATAACAAGAAAGGAAATTAAATAAATATTTAAAAACACATTTTTCCATCGTTTTACCAATAAAAGATAACAGAGATATTGGTCTATAGTTTGATAAAATTTCTCGAGAACCACTCTTAAAAACTGGTATCACATTTGCTATTTTCCATTCATACGGATAAGTGCATAATTGAAGTGACTTATTGAACAACAGAGCCAGTGGATCGCTTAATTCTAAAGGAGCATATTTAAGAAATCTTGGACTAATGCTATCGGGGCCTGTTGCCTTAGACACATCTAACAAGATAAGTTGGTCATACACTTCCTCTTGCGTTATAATTATATTATCTAATGTATGTATGATTTCATCTAAATTTAGTTCTCGGATATTTGCAGAAGAGTCATCAACACTCGATTGATCACAAACATAACGTCTTATTTTCTTCTACCTATAGGATACTATAGAATAGTAGTCCCATATTGATATGTTTATCCCAACACGATACATCATTTGATACAAAAAGGTCGTTATATAAATACGGATATTTCGTAGAGTTGACCGTCATCCTTTCAAAGTTACGGTCATCATTTACAAATTACGGTCATCTTACAATGTAAAACCAAGTACGGTCACCCTTGTTTTGAATCGCTGATTCTGTTACGGTCATCTCGACTGTGATTTACGGTCATCTGAGCGATTTTTCAAATCGAAATTCCTGTTTCATGCACATTTCTCGGTAGTAATTAGTGAATATTTTGTAAATTTACTGACCTAATTGTTCATCCGACATCTTGGGATGACCGTGAATGCAGTTTCGGTCATCAGCTTTACCCCAGTGATGATACATTACAGTTAAAAAAAATAATTTAAGTTTCAGAGTTTAGAATGATGTCCATTATCACTGAACTAGCATACATATTTATTTAGGGGCCAGCTAGAGGACGCCTCCGGATGCGGGAGTTTCTCGCTACATTGAAGACCCATTGGCGACCTTCGGCTGTTATTTGCTCTATGGTCAGGTTGTTGTAGCGTTGACACATTCCCCATTTATTTCTCAATTTTATTTGAACTTATATCGAGTACTCAAAACCCAGTCCTGTAGAAGCTTTCATCATTTATAGAAAAAAAATAAACACGTGCGTTTGTCCTCCAGCTGGCTTAGTACTTTTGAAACCTCTCTCTCTTGTTTTGTATTTATTGTAAATAGTTATTATTGTTATCTCTGTATACTGATGTCATACATTGACTTTGTGAGAATAAACATATAGATTTAGAGTACATAAGTATATATAAAATATACCGGTATGGATGATTGATTGACAGTTATTTAGCGCCACATTTAACACTATCATGCTATTTCGTGGCGGTGAGTTTATATTGGTGGAGAAAGCCAAAGTGCCCAGAGAGACCCCCTGACCTTCGTTTGGAAAACAGACAATTCTGGTCAATTAAGATTGGAGTCGGGCTTACCTGCCACGTGTGGGATTCGAACTCGCACACCTAGGTGTTGACATGATAGTGATGCAGTAGTTCGTCTACTTATAAAAAAGAAGAGGCCAAATGACACAGACATTAACATTTGTAGGTCACCGTACGGCCTTCAACAATGAGCAAAGCCAATACCTCGTAGTCAGCTTTAAAAGGCCCCGAAATGACAATGTAACCACTCGACCACCTAGCGCCTGTCCCTTTCATCCGAAATGGATTAAAGGAGATATGGAATAATTTATAAAACCTAAAGTCGGTGCATTACATTTGCATGGAGCTTTTTATTATGTTTTTTGTGCATATTCTTCACAGTTTCAACTATAGATCATAATGGGTAGATTCTTGACATCAAACGGCAAATTGATATGCATATTCGTAGAAGAACATGTTAATGTGATATGAATAAAAACCCTGCTTTGTACTAGACCGACACCCTGAGCCGGATTTTTAACATGCTAGTTCAAAAGGTAACATTCAACAGGAAGACATGTCACCTTACCCGGACACATTATTCTGATTCCAAGCCGACCAGCTTTTGCTCTTAATCCTTGATCCCGTGTGCTTAGCAGGGAAGCAGCATGCAAATATGAATTTTAAAGTCTTTTGTTTTGACCCGACCGGGGTTCAAACCCACGAACTCCCTTACGCAAGGTGAACATGCTACATTGTAGCACGAAATCACCACCACTAGACATGCGGTAACCCGCAATATAAAAGGTTTCGTGGGAAGCCGCTCATATACTAGTATACACCTCTAGATACAATTAAACAGGACACACTAGAGTCGGTGTCTAACACATTTGATTAAAATATAATGTACAGATCATCTGTTTAAGCTATAGATACAAGGATCTGACAAAACTTCATTTTACTTTCTGTCCTTGTATTTATTACTTCAGCCAATGAAATTTCAGCCATTTTCAAATTTTCGAAGTTGTGTATCAATCCGACAAATCCAGAGAATCCCAATGGTCTTGAATTGAACGTTTTTAGATCGGCGTTAGCAAAACTTGAACACACAATATCTGTAATTAAATCAAATTGGTGTCAAAATGAACTTACAACACTAGATATAGGAAGATGTGGTGTGAGTGCCAATGAGACAACTCTCCATCCAAATAACAATTTAAAAATTAAACCATTATAGGTTAAAGTACGGCCTTCAACACGGAGCCTTGGCTCACACCGAACAACAAGCTATCAAGGGCCCCAAAATTACTAGTGTAAAACCATTCAAACGGGACTGCATTTATTAATTTTTTACTGAGACCTGTTATTCTTCTTGCAAGGTATAGACAAGAACATATATAATCAAAGTACTGAAGTATGGAAGTTGTTTTCGACTTCATGGAACTTAGTTTGGATTTGCCGTTTGTGGTTTTTATTTATATTTACATTATCACACCTTCATTAAATATTAGCTTCAGATGAAAAATTATCTACTAGAAGAAATTGTTGAAACTAAATATTCAGGTTTTAACAAATCAGATGAGCGGAACGAGGCGCAAAGATTGATGCCTACGGATGACGAATAATTCGCCATAAAATTATACCGTGGCAAATTTATAACTATATAAAATTGAATGCCACCTTTCCATTTCAAACAAATATACAATTAATGGCCCCCTTTATTTCTTTCTATCCCCCTTTTTTTCTGTTACAAATGACCGGTCCCTTATATTAGCCATTATCCGGCCTATTAAAGTCCGATTTTTTCCCATTCTTTTGTGTTTATCTTGAGAATATATAAAGAGAAACTCGAACAGCTAAAATGATCAGCATGGCAATATTAACATAAAAGAACATACTAGAATTCGTGTATTAACTTCTTAAAGAAACAATGCTAACGTTAGGTATACCTAAATTGACAATTATAATGCATTCCCTCGTTAAATCGATCATAGAGCATGACATAAAAGAATTATTTCTTAAATTTAATAACCTTAACCGTATATTCAATATTACAGACTCCGTATGTTCATTATTGTAGACTCCGTATATTCATTTTTGCAGACCCGTCGATTTAAACAAAACTTTGCAATTCATATGTACATGTATTTTGACAATTTTCCAAAAATATCAGATGTGATTCTTTTGCATCTTTAAAAGGGTTATAACATGCCAAGGCTTATCTCTTTTCAAACGGTAGCTACAGATTTGAGCCTAATTAGTAGCTACTCCGCAAAAGCAGATCGGAATCAGTTATGACGTAAACAGTATAACCATTCTATTCATGTTCATTGACCATAACGACGAAGAAGCACATCATATAATGACTTTTCGACATCAAATAATGAAGAAAACAAAACCACATCATATAAGATTACAAGCACATAATATAATGACACGAACACATCATATAAAAGATGTTTGCACATAATATAAGGGAAACTGCACATCATATAATGGTATTAACACATCATATGAGGATTTTTGCACATAATAAAAGTATATTTGCACATCATATAAGAATGTTTGCACATCATATAAGAATGTTTGCACATCATATAAGACATTTGCGCATCATATAATTATTTTTGCACATCATATAATGATGTTTGCGCTTCATATAACGATGTTTGCACATCATATAATGATGTTTGCACTTCACATAAGGATATTTGCATACCATATAAGGATATTTGCACATCATATAAAGATATTTGCACATCATATGATGACAGGTGCACATCAAATAAAGGTAAATGCACATCATATAATGAAAAATAAGCATAACAAGACAGTGTTGGCGTTCCATAAACACATTTTACAAAATACCTCTAACAACCATGGGTCTATCATTGAGTTTCCCTTTCCTTGGTGATTTTCCTCGCAAATACAAATAGAAAAGACACAGAAGTGCACAAATCGTCCCCGGTAATGCAAGTAATTGCAGATGTATTGGAAATACTGTTTTGATGCTATATTCTTCAAGACAGTCTGACTGTATCTGTCTCCAATAAAAGTCCGATTTTTGTTGTACTGCATTAAAAGTATCACTGAAAAAAAAACATATCTTGAATCCACTTTGGTGTTTCAGAGAAAGCCATTTTGTACTGCTAATTATAAGACATGGATATTGTTTTCTTTTGAAAACGTAACCTTGATAATTCTTATTTGACATAATCTTTGTCTCAAAAATGTTAAACAAGTTATGAAACAGTATTATATAAACTAATCATAACATGCATAAGACAGCTGTAAAAAAAAACAAAAAAAAAAAAAAAAAAAAAAAAAACCCGTACATACCAGGGATGGGGTAATCGTAATCGATTGTAATTGATTAAATTTTTTTTCTTCAGTAATCGACAGTAATCTGTAATCGAAGACATTTTCGATTCGTAATTTAATCGATTACAGTAAAAACTCATGATGTAATCATAGATTACTTTCGATAACATTTCGATTACTTTAGTAAAATAGTTTGATGAATTATAACCTATTCCAAATGAATACATGTATGTAGTACTGATATTAGCTGCCTTTATATTTCTATTCATTGTCTCAAGCTGCATTATGATCACCCTTATCCCCTTCTAAAATTTACTTTATATTTAGCTTTGAAACAAATGGATTTATGTGCATGACAATAAGTCAACTCCTTTTATATTAAAACAAGAAAATAAATTTGAAAGAAAAAAATAGATTTGAAATAAGAAAAGTGTTTTAGTTAAGTTCTATCTTCCTTAAAGTAGTAAGCTTAGTTGTATAACATTTTCTAAAAGCATAATTTTCAATAAGATTTAAGCGTAGAATAGATAAATAGTTAATTTCTTATAATGTTATGTATATGAAAAGTAAGAAAGTACATAAAAAAGGGACGAAAGATACCAAAGGGAGAGTCAAACTCATTATTCTAAAACAAACTGACAACGCCATGGCTAAAAATGAAAAAGACAAAAAGACAAACAATACTACACACGACACAACATAGAAAACTAAAGAATAAACAACACGAACCCCACCAAAAACTTTTAACAATGAACCAATGCCTATGCATTGAAACGCCTTTCAGAAAATGATACATGTATCCCTTTTTGACACTATAAATATATTATTACTGATTATAATTTTATTGGAGAATGAAAAAAAAATCAAACTTTCTTGTCTTTACTATTCAGATGATCAAAGTCTTCTAATCTCTATATAAGATACATACTTTGTTTTTATTTCAGTTACTGTTTGTCTAATTAAGATGGAGATTGATATTATTTTGCCCTTTTCTCGTTTTTTTTTATATATAATATTAGACCGTTGGATTTCTCGTTTGAATGGTTTTACGCTAGTAATTTTGGGGCCCTTTCTGGCGTGTCGTTCGGTGTGAGCCAAGGCTCCGTGTTGAAGGTCTTACATTGACCTGTAATGGTTTATTTTTTTTTAAATTGTTATTTGGATGGAGAGTTGTCTCATTGGCACTCACACCACATCTTCCTATATCTATAAATTGTACTCCATTGTTCAGTTATATTTAATGAATGGCTTTTATTTATTTTGAATTTATTGAACCATAAAACTAATTTTTGACTATTCACATTGAATAATCCGCGAAGCGAAGCGGATTATGTAAAATGTGAAGAGTCAACAATTAGTTTTATGGTTCAATAAAATCAAAATAAATTATTGCCATTCATTATAAATAAATTTCTATCAAAAATAAGGATCAAAGAACTTTTTATATTATTTATCTTGACAATAACAACGTACACACATGTTGGCGTATGAATACACAACGTCAGAGTGGGCGTGTCGCCATTAAAATTGACAACATTGAAAATAAAACTAATAATTTTAACCAATCAGAAGACAGTAAATACACAAAATTTATTTATAACCTATAATTAGGGTTGTTATCCAACAAAAGGATTAAATCTTGGCTGTCATTATAATTATAGATTTAAATCTGTAAAATTAGCTGAACAAATTAATAATCCTATTTTTTTTTTTATTTTCTGAAGTGAAAACTTGCAACACATTGTAAATAACAATGCTAAAATATACCTGCTTTTAATAAATAAAAACAAAAAAGCTTACTTAATTCAGTAAGAAAGCAAAAGTATTGAAAAAACCTGAAACATATTTATAAGTGATACATTTGTAGATGCAATGTGATGTCATCTCTAATTCATGTTGAAAGTCAAAATTTCAAGATTTTTTTTAATAATTCTGATCCTCAGTAAGAGATTCCATCTGGATAACAACTGTCAATATATAGTTTGGAAACGATGCTTTAAGTTTTTTGGAAAAGTTGAATATTCATAGAAAATTAATTTTGTTTACACACTAGTTCCCAGTTATGCTCTCTGTGTTCCATATCGCAGAGACAGAACTTGGGAATGTTACCAGTAAATAAACACGTGCATATTGTTTACATTGAAATCTGTGGTAATCTTTCATTCGAGGTAGGGGTAGTTAAGAAAATTAGTGTAAGTTTACACTCTGAGAAGTTCAGGGCATATAAACGTTAAAAATATGCCGCACAGCCCTATATTTTGACCTTTGAAAAAAATTGTGGTGCAAATGAACTTTCAATTCTAGGATAAGATTTTTTTTCAAAACTTCATAGCAAAAATCGTACAGCTTTAGCCGTAAAAGGAGTTCCTATGGGAAATTGCATTATCAATATTTACAGAAATGCAACTCTCAAATATTCATTGATAAAATTTTTCATGGTTACGTATTATATAGACGATATCTTGATACCGTTTCATCCTAAACCGAAAACTTCGTTTTTTTGTATCTTGACTGTACGTTAGTACGCTTTCGGATGTAATGAAATAATTAAGGTAAGTATACCAGCTTCACCAGATTTACGAAAAATACTTATGGCAACGTTTCTGATTTATAATATGCTAGGTCTACATTTATAGCTATTGATGAATAATGTCTTGGAAGACATGATAACTGAAAATATTTTTCTTATCTAACCGTATATACTTTTTGAACATGTTTGGCTTGTACTTACTGACTGTATAACTTACAGGTACATGTAAAACACTATGCCTTTTGACTATGATGATATGCCATTAAGATAGACTTATAGTTGCTTACATCCACTTCATTTAAAATTTGGTGGAATGTTGTCTCATTTTGGTACATATTCTATTTATGGGTTTTAATCAACTATGCTGTGAGGGTTTTTATAATTGTGTACGATAACTAGGTGCTAAAGTTTGATTTTTGGTGGAATGTTGTGAAATTTGCGAGCATACCCCTTGTCTCCTTATTGCAGTGCAGGCGATTAGGTGTCACGATATCACAGTAGCATGGGTTCGAATCCCGGCGAGGGAAGAACAAACATTTTGCGAAAGCAAATTTACAGATCTAACATTGTTATGTTGATGTTTAGACGAGTTGCATATATATATCTAACATTGTTGGGTTGATGTTTAGACGAGTTGTATATATACATGTATATACAACTCGCCTAAACATCAACCCAAAAATGTTAGATCTGTAAATTTGCTTTCGCAAATTTTTGGTTTCTTCCTTCGCCGGTAATCCAACCTATGTCATTGTGATATCGTGACACCAAATCGCCTGCACTGCAGCCGTCCCGCTAGACCACACGACCACCTTGGCTCTCAAAAAAAGAGCTTTCGGTGGCCATATGTTACCTTTCCACGTCAGTTTTATTCTAGCGTCGTTCTACAGTACATGATATATAAGGCATGGAGATGTTATTGTTACAGATCAGCTCAATTATCTATAGTAAAGGATCCTACAAATTAATGTAAGATACAGTCATAGAAAATAATTATGTTTATAAGTACGTCCGAGTCAGTGACAACTCTACAACAGATTTATCCATCGGATCGTCATCAATGATGGTGATACATGGATGTGTACATAATGTATATACAACTCGTCTCAATATATGTTTTCGTTTGGGCTTGTATCATATTTTCCCTCCGGTTTATATGATCCGTTCATCCTATATTGACTCTGAAAATTCAAGAGTCTATCTAAAAATGAGAGTACTTTTTCTTAAAATGAGGGTACTTTTTATATGGCCTTCCTAATACCGTTTCGATCCCTAACATCAATGAAGAGACATTATTGTCGAAATCCGGATCTGGTGTACTAAAAAATATTGACACCGTATGTTTGTGGCATAACATCGTGGCCACAAGTTAATTTTTTCTCTTTAAGTATTAAATTTATATTAATAGCCATTTTATTACATCTTGTGATCGATTTTATTTGGCAATCGCCTATGTCAGTCAGCAGGGTTAAAGAACATCAGTTGTTCGACCTGTTAGTCAAATGCGTTTTGTTTAAATATACTTTTTCACTTTTTTGGTCTTTTGGAAAATGTTGTTTGTGCTGTTTTTAGACCCTTTTACAACGAAATTTGTTTGACATGCACACGTATAAAAATTGTGGTTTTTATCCAACGCAATCATAGGTTTGAACGTACTTTTCAATTTAGACTCGTTTATATTTTTTTCGTTTCGGCTTGTATCATATTTTCCCTCCGGTTTATATGATCCGTTCATCCTATATTGACTCTGAAAATTCAAGAGTCCATCTAAAAATGAGAGTATTTTTTTTTATAATGAGGGTACTTTTTATATGGCCTTCCAAATACCGTTTCGATCCCTAACATCACTGAAGAGACATTTATTGTCTAAATCCGGATCTGGTGTACTAAAAAATATTGACACCGAATGTTTGTGGCATAACATCGTGGCCACAATTTATTTTTTTCTGTTGAGAATTAAATTTATATTAAGATCCAGTTTGTTACATCTTGTGATCAATTTTATTTGGCAACCGCCTATGGCAGTCAGCAGGGTTAAAGAACATAAGTTGTTCGACCTGTTAGTCAAATGCGTTTTGTTTAAATATACTTTTTCACTTTTTTGGTCTTTTGGAAAATGTTGTTTATGCTGTTTTTAGACCCTTTTACAACGAAATTTGTTTGACATGCACACGTATAAAAATTGTGGTTTTTATCCAACGCAATTATAGGTTTAAACATAGTTTCCGATTTAGACTCGTTTATATATATATGATATATATACAACTCGTCTAAACATCCACCCAAAAATGTTAGATCTGTAAATTTGCTTTCGCAATTTTTTTGTTCTTCCCTCGCTGGGATTCGAGCCCATGCTACTGTGATATCGTGACACCAAATCGCCTGCACTGCAGCCGTCCCGCTAGACCACATGACCACCTGGGCTCTACTGAAATAGAGCCTCCGCTAGCCGTGTGTTACCTTTCCACGTCAGTTTTAATCTAGCGGCGTATTGCAGTACATGATATATAAGGCATGAATATGTTATTGTTACAGATCAGCTAAATATACAACTCGTCTAAACATCAACCCAACAATGTTAGATCTGTAAATTTGCTTTCGCAAATTTTTGGTTCTTCCCTCGCCGGGATTCGAACCCATGCTACTGTGATATCGTGACACCGAATCGCCTGCACTGCAGCCGTCCCGATATACATCGTAGCCACAAGTTAACAATTTTTTTTTCTGTGACGTATTAAATTTATATTCCGATCCAGTTTGTTACATCCTGTGATCAATTTTATTTGGCAATCGTCAATGGCAGTCAGCAGGGTTAAAGAACATCAGTTGTTCGACCTGTTAGTCAAATGCGTTTTGTTTAAATATACTTTTTCACTTTTTTGGTCTTTTGGAAAATGTTGTTTGTGCTGTTTTTAGACCCTTCTACAACGAAATTTGTTTGACATGCACACGTATAAAAATTGCGGTTTTTATCCAACGCAATCATAGGTTTGAACGTAGTTTTCAATTTAGACTCGTATATATTTTTTGTTTGGGCATGTATCATGTTTTCCCTCCGGTTTATATGATCCGTTCATCCTATATATTGTCTCTTAAAATTCAAGAGTCAATCTTAAATTGAGAGTAAATTATATGGCCTTCCAAATACCGTTTCGATCCCTAACATCACTGAAGAGACATATATTGTCGAAATCTAGATCTGGTGTACTAAAGAAATATTGACACCGAATGTTTGTGGCAATACATCGTAGCCACAAGTTAACAATTTTTTTTTCTGTGACGTATTAAATTTATATTCCGATCCAGTTTGTTACATCTTGTGATCAATTTTATTTGGCAATCGTCAATGGCAGTCAGCAGGGTTAAAGAACATCAGTTGTTCGACCTGTTAGTCAAATGCGTTTTGTTTAAATATACTTTTTCACTTTTTGGTCTTTTGGAAAATGTTGTTTGTGCTGTTTTTAGACCCTTCTACAACGAAATTTGTTTGACATGCACACGTATAAAAATTGCGGTTTTTATCCAACGCAATCATAGGTTTGAACGTAGTTTTCAATTTAGACTCGTAAAATTTTTTTGTTTGGGCATGTATCATGTTTTCCCTCCGGTTTATATGATCCGTTCATCCTATATATTGTCTCTTAAAATTCAAGAGTCAATCTTAAATTGAGAGTAAATTATATGGCCTTCCAAATACCGTTTCGATCCCTAACATCACTGAAGAGACATATATTGTCGAAATCTAGATCTGGTGTACTAAAGAAATATTGACACCGAATGTTTTTGGCAATACATCGTAGCCACAAGTTAACAATTTTTTTTTTCTGTGACGTATTAAATTTATATTCCGATCCAGTTTGTTACATCTCGTGATCAATTTTATTTGGCAATCGTCAATGGCAGTCAGCAGGGTTAAAGAACATCAGTTGTTCGACCTGTTAGTCAAATGCGTTTTGTTTAAATATACTTTTTCACTTTTTTGGTCTTTTGGAAAATGTTGTTTGTGCTGTTTTTAGACCCTTCTACAACGAAATTTGTTTGACATGCACACGTATAAAAATTGCGGTTTTTATCCAACGCAATCATAGGTTTGAACGTAGTTTTCAATTTAGACTCGTATATATTTTTTGTTTGGGCATGTATCATGTTTTCCCTCCGGTTTATATGATCCGTTCATCCTATATATTGTCTCTTAAAATTCAAGAGTCAATCTTAAATTGAGAGTAAATTATATGGCCTTCCAAATACCGTTTCGATCCCTAACATCACTGAAGAGACATATATTGTCGAAATCTAGATCTGGTGTACTAAAGAAATATTGACACCGAATGTTTGTGGCAAAACATCGTAGCCACAAGTTAACAATTTTTTTTTCTGTGACGTATTAAATTTATATTCCGATCCAGTTTGTTACATCTTGTGATCAATTTTATTTGGCAATCGTCAATGGCAGTCAGCAGGGTTAAAGAACATCAGTTGTTCGACCTGTTAGTCAAATGCGTTTTGTTTAAATATACTTTTTCACTTTTTTGGTCTTTTGGAAAATGTTGTTTGTGCTGTTTTTAGACCCTTCTACAACGAAATTTGTTTGACATGCACACGTATAAAAATTGCGGTTTTTATCCAACGCAATCATAGGTTTGAACGTAGTTTTCAATTTAGACTCGTATATATTTTTTGTTTGGGCATGTATCATGTTTTCCCCTCCGGTTTATATGATCCGTTCATCCTATATATTGTCTCTTAAAATTCAAGAGTCAATCTTAAATTGAGAGTAAATTATATGGCCTTCCAAATACCGTTTCGATCCCTAACATCACTGAAGAGACATATATTGTCGAAATCTAGATCTGGTGTACTAAAGAAATATTGACACCGAATGTTTTTGGCAATACATCGTAGCCACAAGTTAACAATTTTTTTTTCTGTGACGTATTAAATTTATATTCCGATCCAGTTTGTTACATCTTGTGATCAATTTTATTTGGCAATCGTCAATGGCAGTCAGCAGGGTTAAAGAACATCAGTTGTTCGACCTGTTAGTCAAATGCGTTTTGTTTAAATATACTTTTTCACTTTTTTGGTCTTTTGGAAAATGTTGTTTGTGCTGTTTTTAGACCCTTCTACAACGAAATTTGTTTGACATGCACACGTATAAAAATTGCGGTTTTTATCCAACGCAATCATAGGTTTGAACGTAGTTTTCAATTTAGACTCGTATATATATAAAACACTGAATTAATTAATGCATTAACAGGATAGATAATAATAAATATACACTCACCGCCAAGAGATCGAAGAATAATATATGAATCCAATATGTAATATGTAAAGGAACTTAAATTTGATAAATGATTTTAAATAATTTATTTAAACATTAAAATTCAACTGGTATGACTTCTATCAAGTCACTTTCAAACATGTCAAAGTTCCGTACATGCAAAGAGTAGCTCCATACTTTCTTTTTGCAGTCAAGAGATGGAATGTCAATGATCCAATGCAATATTTTCATAAATTGTTATCAGAGCAAAGTTCTGGCCAATAGTCACATTAAGTTGTACCGATGAACTAGAATTTCTATTTCTTTTTAAAGGCATGTCATTGATAAGTCGACATGATAAGTGTATGAACTGTTAAATGATGTACACACAACTGCGTAGACAGAATTCACTGGTTTTTTGCCTTCTTTGTGATGGTACGTTCTTACGACTCACCCATGAAGGCATTTTTGATAGAACTAGAAAAAATGTGTGAAATATAATTAACAATAAGAAGACAATAGAATATTGCTTAAAAGTTTCAAAAAAAGTTTTAAAATCTGTATCAATAATAGACACATCAATACATGTATAACATCATGATTCCTACTCGAACAATTATATGTGTTGTAAATAGTGCAGGATTATTGTAAGTTATCCATGTCTTTATGATTACATATGTAAGCTAATGCAAAAGAGGTGCAGAAGAAACCACAGGGACAGTAAAACAAATAAATCGATAACAAACTGACAACGCCATGACTAAAAATGAAAAAGACAGATAAATAATAGTACACAAGACACAATATAAAAAATTAAATACTAAGCAACACGAACCCCATCAAAAACTGGGGATGATCTCAGATGCTCCGGAAGAGTAACCGGATATTGGTCCACATGAAGCACTCGTGATCCTGTTCATGTTATTACAAACCTGTTACATGTAAATAGTCTAACTCGGTAGGTTAGACGACATTTAAAAAAAATAATACTTTATATCTTCACAAATAATCAAACTAAATAAGAAAAAATGAGTTTATGAAATCAGAAAATTAATGTAAAATTATTTGGGTTTATCTTGAAGAAAGTCTATTTGCTATCAGTTAAGTTAAGAGACGAATCCCAAGCGAGCTCATGTCATGAATATTATATGTAGTATAACAAGATAGAGAAGATAAGAGTGCATAAAGGGAGACAAGGATCTACTACTATATATTTATATATATTGAAGGAATGAAAACAACAGTAGTGTCTACCAAAAAACGACGAATTGTGTTGAGGTAGTAGTGTCAGAAACAAAATGCAATCACTTGTACTTTCAGAAATTAACTGATACAAAAGTTAGAAGGGTCAAATATTGGGCAGAACGTTTGAGAGAAGTAGCAACCAAGTCTTGTCCCTTTCAATGTCCGTAAAGAAAAAAAAGGGGTTTTTCTATGGGACATGCTTGATTAAAACTATGTTGTTAAACTATTTCAAACCCCATGGTTTATCTATTTCTATGACAGAAAAGAAATATCATATTATTTTGACTAGAGCTCTCCCAATTTAGGACTGTATATATATCAGAGTCGCATTGATTTTTAAAGCTATAAAAGAATTACCTTTCCCGTTATTAGAGATTTTTTAGCTTTCTTCATATTAAATCACCAAAGGTTTGTGTGTGTAAATAGGTGTGGACATTATTATCGGCCGATAGTACAATTCAAATGATTTTTAGTAAGCCACCATCACTTTTGTAATGACGCATACGTGTTATTTGATTGACCGTTTTGTAATGACGCATACGTGTTAGTTGGTTGACCGTTATGGAATAACCGTTTCACAAATGATATCGGATATGTTCCTCACGTCGTAACTAAAATAAATCCCCTTCCCTTTCATGAATTTGACCTACCGAATTAGACTATTTACCGGATTTGTAATCACATAAGTAACACGACGGGTGCCGCATGTGGAGCAGGATCTGCTTATCCTTCCGGAGCACCTGAGATCACCCCTAGTTTTTGGTGGGGTTCGTGTTGTTTATTCTTTAGTTTTCTATGTTGTGTCATGTGTACTATTGTTTTTCTGTTTGTCTTTTTCATTTTTAGCAATGGCGTTGTCAGTTTGTTTTAGATTTACGAGTTTGACTGTCCCTTTGGTATCTTTCGTCCCTCTTTTATTGGTATTTAACACAACGATACGGAATAATAACAAACACTTGTGAATTTAATACAATAAAACTTCACCCAAGAAGTGAACCAATTATTTACACGTATCTATCAAATTTTTTTTTCATCATTCATCTCCATTTTGGAAGGGTAGTTTGAAACGGTTTTACAGTTGGAATAGGTTGCGGTTAATGAACAATGTATTCGTACTGCAATCGTAAAAATTAATAAATGCAAACGAAACATTTTCAACTTCTTTTTTCATGAATAACATTTGGTACATATGGACTATAATACTTACTTTATCTAGATTCTTTGGTGATGCAAAATCCACGAATAATCAAGGCACGCAAAGCACATTCGAAATGCACCGTGGGTGATTACACACAATTTCGTATTGCATAAGACATTATAATACAGTCTATGCAAAAATCCACGAGATTCGAATTCTTCATATCATATAAATCCTTGGTAAAACGGAAATTGTAAATAAGTAGTGCACACAAAGTCCATAAAATTAAACTGATTATGCAGATTATACAGGCTCCGTGTTGAATACCGTACTTTGACTTATGAAGTTTTTTCTTTTACAAATTGTGACTTGGGTGAAGAGTTGTCTCATTGACACTCATACCACCTCTTCTTATATTTTTTTGGTCTAGAATTCTAACTAAAAACGGTTCAAAACTACTTTTGTTACGATCTGATAAGAACTATATCTGCAGACCAAACGATTAACTTTTCACCGCAAAAATAAATTGAAGATATAAGTTATATCCGGATGTTGTCTTCATAATTGCTCAGTAAAAGACCTTGATATGTAAGGCAATAAAACACCATAACTGTAATTCGGGATTGACCAAATAAAATGTGCTAACGCATTAATGAGTTAATGGAGCAAAATGAAGTTTAAACGCGTATAGGTTATGGAAGTCAACTTAGTGAAGATTACTAATCAAGGACTCATAATGGTTTACAAAATGGAAACACAAAACTGTACACATTTTATGTATTGAGGGTCATTGTTTTATTTACGTAAAACCTTAAACAGTTTTACATATGACTAATATACCCTAATTAATAGCTCATTTACAACATTTACTTATCATATGAACTTGCATCAGGCGAATCAAGTAATTAATAAAATTCTATAGAAAAGACACTACAAAAAATAACAGTATTGGAAACCGTTAATTAACTAATGCTATTATAAACAAAGGGGTGATTATTAGAACTTACACATGCTTTGATTAATTTTCTGAAGGAAGATACATAATGCAATGAATTTGTTTTTATTTTAAAAATACTGTTTTGTCAACTTTTTAATGCTTTAGACTATATCTCAACTTTGTTAGGTAATACACAGTTGTGATGATGAAAATATAATCTCTAAAAGTACAGAATGACAAAGATAACACCAACGTTTTCGAATAATGCTCTCGTTCATAGCCTGCCTCTGTTTGAAGGAGTTTTAATTGACAGTTTAACGCAATCATTTGAATCGTATTTTTTTTTTATCAAAGTTGATTGATATTTAATGTCCCGAAATATGCACTCAATTAAACATATTTTTTGTTTAAGCTTAAGAAAGCAACAGCATTCAAACAGGAAACCGATTAGTTAAGTATCATTTTGGTATTCGATACTCGGCACTAAGGAGCGATACTCAACTACGTTTACATTCATAGTACAGATACATTTATTATTTTTTATGTCGATTGTTGTGGTCTTTCTTTTTAAAAATTATTTTGAATGAAAATGTTAATACACAAACGTCACACTACGCCTCAACTAAAAAACAGTAAAATACATTCGTTAATAATAAAAGAAACTGAATGAATTATCTTTACAAGATATGAATATTGCTATTTTCAGATCCGTTTAGAAATATTTCAGACTGAGTGACACGTACCGTATTTTTTTGTTTTTTTTAGTGTTTATGCTTTTTTTTTATTCTTAAAGTGTGTCCCTCAACCTTATTTTATTTATGTTTTTTTATAAGTAAGCTTATTGTCTCTTTCTATTATCTTATATTTTCCTAATGGATAATTGACATTGTAAATATATACAATGTACGATATTGCTATGTATATACAGTGGCCAGTATTTGATTGATAAGTTGAACAAAATGTACATGTAATGTGGAGAGAGCTTTTTTTGAATTTAATAAATACAGTATGTTTGAAATACCGAAAGTTGAGCGCATGGCTGACCCGTTTCAACATCGTATTGCTTAATCCAGTGTTATACATCATATATATTCACCTATACATAGCTATTAGTAGATTTAATAGTAAGACTACTGCTATCAACCCATAGAAGGCTTTCAAGTACGGTGTAAGGTATAAACCAAGTTGCGTAGGGCATCTCTGTAAAACACCACTCTCATAGACGGTTCTGTTAAAGGTGCAGTCTGGAACAGTCACTGAAAACATTGTACAGACATATGAAATGATGGCTTCTATCGATCCACAGTCATGTTAATCACTATATATTTGCTGTCAATATCATTTTAGGGTTTCATTTAATTTATGCTTTTACCTACCATGATAATAAATATTGCGAAAGTATATTTTAGCGCTTGACAACGAATGACGTTATATATAAAGAAGATGGCTCATTTCCTTTAAAAAGTTGATTAGTTATTCCACACGAACTTAACCTATACTATTATATATGATCGCAGAATTGTAAATGAAGTATATTGTAATCAAGCTAGTTTTCGAGACACACGTGAACAGAAAAAACCGCTTGTCGTCAGGAATATATTAATCGTCAATCAGTTATGATATAGATATATTTCTCAGAAAAAAATGCAAGCAGCTATGCGCTTAAATCTTCGAGATGTAGATACGAGATAGCTCAACGTTAATAAAGAATGATCTAAAAGTATGTGTGTAGGTGCAAATGCTGTCCTTAATTATGTTCACTTTGGTTGCATGTCATAACATATATATACGCCGATGATTGATATTGAAGGTCATGATCGAATTAATAAAAACTTTTAGGGCAATTGAGATCTTTGTCTTTATTTTGTGCTTCATTTAGCTTACCCATTGTTTATCAATATAACACATTTGTATTCAATTTGGATGTTTGTCTCATGTTTTGTTTACTAATTAGTATCTAGCACTTAATATTACTGTCAAAGGTAAAATCTATAAAAAAAAATTATTGTAATGCACCTAAAAATTAATGTAATTTAATCAGCCAATGCACAAGGAAAGATTACACCATTAAATTAAGGAATGTATCTCCCTCATGGATTTCAAATATTTTTGTCACGAGCATCACTGAGTGCCATGTTGTGTCGAAATGCGCATCTGGTGCAGAAAAAATGGTACCGTTAATGTTATTACATCTAGAAATGCTATTAAAAGTTAGATAAATGAAATACCGCCATCTTGGATTTATAAAAGGTCAGTTCCCAAAAGGTAAAGATCTTTGCTTCAATCTGAAACTTTTAAGACATTTCAGATTTAATGAATACCTAGTTATTTTGCTTTTTGAAACAATTTTTCAATTTGGCTATTTAAGAGGAGATAAGTTACACAGTAACATTTTAAAATAGAAATGATCGATGATTTTTCGAGTTTTAAATGCAGCAAGAACCCAAAGTTGTGAACACTTTTTTTTCTTTTTCTTTCCGTAAAGCAAATCAAAATTTTTTCTTCTAATACTTTATCTAAAAAATCTATCTCATCAATACCTTTCTATTCACAAACAAAAGATATTTCGTAAACAAACTAGGCTATTTTTTTGTAATTTTACACGACATTAAACTTGTAAAACGACACGGCTATCCCTACTTTATGATATGTATTGAAAAAAGCATGGGTGAATGAACTTATTGGTTAAGTTTATACAAATTCGATACAAGGAAATATATCCAATCAATCCACATCAACACCATCGTCATTTGTCAAGGTATAAAATCCGTGTATTGTCAGCAAAATGTTCCTCTTTGTTCTTAACAATATAAAATTTTAACATAACTTGGTTCAAGAAAAATAATGGGAATGTCACACATGAATGGGCAACGCAATATTCTAAAGTAAACAATATAGACTAAAATGTTCTTGGTTTAAGTAAACAATGACCAATTATCTCATTATAAAAATTAAGTTGGCCAAATTGATTTCAAACTAGAACTTAATGGACATTACTCGCTAAAGGAAGGACTCTCTACATATAACTGGCACTGCTATCTAAAACATATCCCGATCTACATGGTGATGGAAACTGAACGCATTTGCGTTTTATCAGTAATGCACATTTTGCTCTATGAATAAGTATCTAATATTTTTTAATCTTACATGTATCACTATCTAAATTCAATTCTCCAAATAGCATCCAATAACCATTTGATATAACTTTTTCTATCTGTGTCCAGGTGAACTTGGAGTTCGGATATAGAAGCGCATAAAATGATACACTGTACCAAACCATTATAACTGTCATAATAATCATGAATGCAACAGTTTCTTTAATCTAGAAAAAAATATGCAACAAATTAATCCTAAATTAGAAGTGTATACCATAATATCAAGGCGTCATATGTCAACACTTATTTCGTTCCGTTTCGTTTCATTTTTTTTTCTTCTTCTCGTTAATCAAATACACAGTATGACTGAGTAAAGTGTTTGTGTCATCGTAATAAACAAGGACAACGCCCTGGTCTTGCAGTTTCAGATCAATCAAAGAAAATATTAGACGGAACTTATGTTCAGCTAAGTTTATAGATGTATGTTTTGCAATTGTAGATATATTCGCGTAAGTAAAATGTAGGGCTACTGTTAAAATTGATCCATTTATATCAATTGAATGTTATTTTTGTTTGTTTGATTAAGACTTTGATGCTTACATTACAAATTATTTCAAATGTGTGAGCCCTACAGGATGAATTAATGTCTATTGTAGATAAAAGAAGACCGAAACATTTGTATATTTTGTCTGTATTGTTTACAGTTTGGACTTTTTTCTTTTTGCCTATTCCTTTAAAAAAATATGTCGTATATCCTTAAACATTTGTTATCCAGATGTTATTTAGTTTTCTCCAGCTTGAGTCAACCTTAACATCTATAAACAAGGCGGATGCAATAGCATTTAAATTGATATATAACAAAAACAAAACAATTCTTCTAGAAATAAGACATTGAGCCATGTGTCTTCAATTAATTTAATATGAAATGTCAATCAGTGTAAACTTTCATACCATTTTTCGAATAATGACTAATTTAGGCCCAAGAAACTTAGTCATGCAACATAAATTGAGTATCCGTATGCATAGAAGCATAAATGCTGCAACTAATACACATTTTGATGCAACATGGAATCCAGAACCTTTACCAATCCTCAGTAACATTCCAGACGTATACACAACTATCAACAGCCAATCTAATATGTTCCACCAATCACTTGCATAGTTTTTCAGTTTGTTTCTGATAGATGCAACAATGACCTAAAACAGTGATCACGCTTTTTAATAAGTAAACATTTTAAGGGAACCCTTATCACGCATGTTATTGCTGTTAAAGGGTAACGTTATCTTCTAAACATAAGTTTATTTATAAGTACAATACAGACTACTGTCTGCATATGCTAATCCTCAATCTTGAACAAGATTGAACATAGTTAAGGAAGGTGTAACGAAGTTATTGATATCTTCATAATTTTCATTCATGATTTGTTGTCAGTGTTAAATTTTAACAACAAATACAAGTATTGATGGAAAATCTACAAATGAAATAAATAAAACATCTTGAAACATTAGCATCAATCATTATCTCCTATTAATTTTTAAAGGTTCTAACAAGAACTTGTATGAAGGTTTGAGAACGGAATTAATGTGTAAACCAACTATATCATAATCATGTTTATATGTTAACTGACCAAAACATCCTTTGTTCAATGCAATACAAACAATTAAAAAAAATATAACACACATTTAGTGTAAATGTTGCCTTCTGATTGTTTAAGTTTTTTTCAGTCACATTTTCACTGGGGTAAAGCTGATGACCGTAACTGCATTCACGGTCATCCCAAGATGTCGGATGAAAAATTAGGTCAGTATTTTTATTGTCTGTTTAGGTGTTTCTACATCATTTTCTTTACAAAGCATACTTTGTTACGATGTAAATTTATAAAAGATTCACACGGAAATCACAGATTTTTACCGAGAAACGTGTATAAAACGGGAATATGGATTTGAAAAATTCGCTAGGATGACCGTAAATCGTAATCGAGATGACCGTAACAGGATTAGCGATTCATAACAAGGCTGATTGTAATTGGTTAAAAGATGACCGTAAATTGTTAAGGATGACCGTAATTTAAAAAGAATGACTTGAAAAAAATATCCATATTTGTATGCATTGCTTTTTGTTGAGTTTGTCGGTTAGTTTCTTTTCAACTATTTGGCGTATTTTCAGTTTATATGAAAATGATAGTAAATAGTATAATCGATGTTGTGAGTAGTTTTGATTTAAATGGACAATAGATGGACAATAGACACCTGCAAACAATGGGTGATTTTAACTGTGTAACTGAGTGGACCGTATCAATTGAAACTAGTATGTCTGTTTATTTTGCTATCTCCATGCATATTTAAAAAAAAATGCACCTCAAAAACAAGGTAGGTTAGTTTTTTTCTTCTCAAACATTGACTTTATATAACTTTTACATATCTAAAGGTCCTGCCATGCTTTCCTAGATGCATCAGTTTGTCTGTTCTCTTTATAGATATGTGTGTGTGTAAAAACGGCCATATTTTTCAATTCCATCAGATGAACCTTAAAGATTATGAATATCCGGTATTTGAGCCCATGTGTATGGTTCCAGAGGAGCAGAATAAAATCTTGATTTGTCTTGATGTGTAAAAAAAAAAACAATTCTGTTTTCTGTTTATACAATTTACAAGGCTCCCTTTGAAATTCGCTATTCATACAAGACTATTTTAGGATCTATTTTGCTGGAGCTCAATTTCAATAGTTTGGTCGGAGTATTTTAAAAACATTTTCTGTTATTTAACTTATAAGATAAAATGGAAAACCAATCAACAGAGACAATGGTTGTTGTAAGTAAATCCTTTTTTTTGGGGTTAATATTCTATTGAAATATATTCACATGTTTGATTTTCTTTTTAAATTATTAATTCTCTATATATTAAGTTGTAAATAAAATGCAATGGATCACAACTAATCAATTGACTTTCTTTAAAAAAATTGTTTTATTTAAATTAATTAATTTTTATTTTTTTAAGTTTTTACCGTTGGACATTATTGATGGTATATAGATAGTCTGGGCACTTACACTTATGAACACATGATCCATTCATAATTTTAGTAATTTTGTTTAAGCTATCAATTGTTATTACTATAATGATGTAAACTTCATAATTTGAGTCATTACAAAATTTTGAAATACTCTGTTGGTTTTCTATTAGAAGAATCTCAAAAATAAAAAAAATCCTTTGGCTGTTAGTTGGATGCTACATATGACGAACCATGTATTTGAAGCACGTCTTATTTTTGTCTACCTTTAGGATAATGTTGTCTTATAAATACGTCTTACATCAACACGATTAATTATTTGATACTAAAAAGGTAATACAAATACGGATATTTCTTAGAAATGACGGTTATACTATTAAAGGTACGGTCATCTTTTATAAATTACGGTGACCGTCATCATTTTACCAATCACGGTCATCCTTATTATATGTTACGGTCATCTTGAAAATATTTTAAAGATGATTTACGGTAATCTTAGCGAATTTTTCAAATCCAATTTCCTGTTCTATACACGTTCCTTGGTACAGATTTGTGACTTCCGTGTGAATCTTTTATAAATTTACATCGTACTAATGTATGCTTTGTACAGAAAATGATGTAGAAACACCTTAACACACAATACAAATACTGACCTAATTTTTCGTCCGACATCTTGGGATGACCGTGAATGCAGTTACGGTCATCAGCTTTACCCCAGTGATTTTGTTAAATTCCATTTCAGATTCACTAAGTTATTTTTATGATAAGTCCAATAAACATTATTTTTAGATGAACTGCCGACGACATGAACTATCGACAAAATATCGCACGAATGACAACAATAAATCAATGAGTTAAATTTAGTGCATTACTCGAAATGATTACTTCTTTCTTAATAGTCAAAGGTACCATTTACGCTGGTCTAGAGTATTTATCTCTTCGTTTTTATTTTTTAGTTTGTCATTGGTTTTATAATTTATATCTATTATATAGTCATTTTATAAAATTTACAGTTTGCAAAAGTATGAATTATTCTAAATAATAAGGATGTTCTTATCCAAGGCAGAATACCCTAGCCGTAGTAGGCACAACTTTTTGGAACTTTTGGTTTTCAATGCTCTTTGTACTCTGTACTTTTTGTTTGGCTTTCGAACTTTTTCATCAGAGTGCTACTGGTAAGTTTTGTGTGGTCGAAATGCGCGTTAGGCGTATACTTTTTTTTTGTTACATATGCAGCTACTATTCGTGTGTTTCTCGGTTCTATATGTTCTCCCATCTATTTGTATTGTAGACCTATCATGTAATGTAGTCATTTTAATGCTATATTTAACATTGCTATAAAAGCAGGAGGTTTGACATGCCACAAAACCAGGTTCAACCCACCATTATTTTTTTATGAAAAATGTGCTGTACCAATTCAGAAAAATAGTCATTGTTATATTATAGTTCGTTTCTCTGTGTGTTATATTTTAATGTTGTGTTTGTGTTGTGTCGTAGTTCTCATCTTATATTTTATGTGTTTTAGTTTCTAACCCGGATTTGTTTTTTTCTCAATAGATTTATAAATTTCAAACAGCGGTATACTACTGTTGCCTTGATGTACCATGCTTATAATACGCCAAACGCGCGTTTAATTTTCATAAGACTCACCAGCGATCAAAAAAGTTAGAAAGTTAAACACGTACAAAGTTGGAGAGCATTGATGACCCAAAATTTAAAAAAAAAATGTGCGAAACACGGCTTATGTTGTTCATGCCTGGGATAAGAAAATCCTTAGTTTTTCGAATAATTCATACTTTTGCAAACAGTAAATTTCATAAAATTAACCATATTCATGTAGTTGATATTCATGTCAATACATAAGTGATGACTAATGAGTTGGTGATACTCTCTTAAACGTTTATTAATAAAAAATCATTGGTAAAAAATGTTAAAATTTTACTCTGATATCAACCGTCAAAACCATTTTGAAATTTTTGCTGTATATATTCAGAGTCAACACCAACCTACCACGTATTTCTCAAATGTGTGTGAATCAACCAACGAGTAAGGCAATATAAACAAACCATATACCATTGTAAGTAAAACAATTGAAAACATGTATACGTGCAAGTGTATTGATAAAGCCTATAAAACGACTGTTCTGATTTTAATTTTTTTTTTATTTACTGTAATTAATCAACTGGGGCTTATAACACTGGCATAATATCGAATTTTCTAAATATATACACACACGCTTTCCATACACTTTTGATGATGATACCTTTTCGTTCAAATAACCGATTAATCACAAACAGCTGTAGTCTTTCGTTTTATATGTTTTTGAACATAAATTTAGAAATGTGTTTAAAACATTAAGAACAATTTTAAATATGATATATGATTATCAAGTATGATTTAGTTGGTACAAACTTCATTTATCATTTAATTACATTCTCAAACGAGCTATGAACGCGTATCCATGCATTTGATTCACGAATGACTAAAAATAATAGAAACAGACTCACCTGCTTTATTTCATCCACGACAAAGCTAGCAATCCACACTATGATAAAACAGTCAGTTTTCGAAATCCAATCATCACTGTAGTCGAACAGCAGCATGTATGCATATGCAATAATGAGAACTAAGAATCCACTCTGTAATAGTAATAAAAACAAAAGATACACTAACATATTTACAACTATGCATATAGCATTTATATTTTGCTCTGTAAATTATTAACATTCGCTGTTCACTCTATTTTGATAATATCCTTTTGCAGTTTCTCGGTACTTAAACATCCCAACATTGTGTTATATTATACTTTGTTATACTTATCTTTTTATGCCATTTCATTTTTCTGTGCTGACATATTTATGTGTGTTAATAGATATTTGTTTTAAAATAGACATATCCATACATGCACATGATACATATAACGTCTACATCATTTGGTCTCTGTCAGAGGTTCGTTTCACTAACAATCATATCAAAACTTTAAAAACTTAAATTTTTATCCACAGAACTACCACTAGAAGAAGAAAGGACAAGGTACAATAAGGGCAATTTTTGGCCCCCTCTTGAAAGACATTAAATTTTATAATTTCAATACACTAGGTATAGAAGCTTAAAAAATGGCTTTATTTTTTTGGTGATTCTCATTTTTTGTTTGCCTAGCAACAAATTTGAAACCTGCCAATAATATGCTATTTTAAACCTTATCTAACAAAAAAAACGTATTTTCCATATGAATCAAAATGTATAATTGTAAAATACATATATGGAAATTTAAAGCAGTAATGTTTTGTTGATCTATATTGATTGAACGAGTATTTAGCAACACCTTAACCACCAGTATGGTCCTTAGCAACAGTGATGTATATTAAGCAATAGTAGAATTTGGTATATGTTAATGGCTTATGTAAACAATAATATGTTAACCAAAGCTATGTTTCTATTGCTAGGTACTTTTAGGACAAATGTACAAATCTTACAATTTGTTTGGCTTGTTTTTTTCGCTTAGAAACTACCTAGCAACCGTAATAACTGCATAGCAACGACCTTTTTCATTTATGATTTACGTTGATGTTGTATTTTTCTAATAGCATTTTGTCGTCTAATTAAATGAGCTTTTTTAGATTAATCTCTGTCCGACTATGGATGAAAATAGCTTGGTGTTCACTTTCAACAAACAACTCCCCCCCCCCCCTTCCCGCTCAAAAAAATTAGCAAATAAATAAATCAATAAACATGACATACGAAAAAAGTGTTTATCCAAAATTGAAATTATATCGACCTTCATGCAGACCTACTCATGACATCATAACCATAATAATAAACCTTTGCCCTATAGTAATTACATTAAAATCAGATTTCATATAAAGGGACGAAAGATACCTGAGGGACAGTCTAGGGATTTTTCAACCCTCATATTTGGGTCCGATTATGGGCCCCTGTCCCAAAAAAATATGCTCTTTCTCAATTTTCAGCTCTAAAATCACCAGTTGTATATCATTGTATATAGACATCGTTGCAAGATTTTGTTGGTGTCGTAGTGTGGTATTTTGTTTACAAATCTCTTGATTTTGTTTACAAATCTCTTGAATTTTGTTTACAAATCTCTAGATTTTTGTTTACAAATCTCTAGATTTTTGTTTACAAAACTCTAGATTTTTGTTTACAAATCTCTTGAATTTTGTTTACAATTTATGCAATTTTAACTTATTCCTTCTCAGAATGCAGAATTTTGCACATAATTTTCCAAAATTTTCTTGAGGACCTAGCCCCCAAACCCAACTTCAAAGTTGCAAACAGCTGGTGCTGTGTGCCATCGGTATAAATAAACTAATATATTTCCCCACAATCCAACATTTCACGAACTTTATTCGTAATTGCATGGGCCCTGGGCTCCTTCCCCTAAATACAAGGAAAATCACTGCTGTCAAACTCATAAATTGAAAAAAAACTGACAACGACATGGCTGAAAATGAAAAAGACAAACAGACAAGCAATAGTACACATGACACAACATATACAACTAAAGAATAAGCAACACGAACCCCACCAAAAACTGGGGGTGATCTCAGGTGCTCCGGAAGGGTAAGCAGATACATAACTTTTATTCTATGATTGTTCATAACGATACATAACATCATTTTTGTACTCCGATTTCTATATGTTGGTAGATTCAGCAAATCGAAGAACCCCACTAATTCATTTTTTTATGAAATCAAAGAAACTTTAAGTTTAATTTCAGACCTCAATGTAAAATAATTTGAAAACATGGCCTAAAATCTATATAAACGGTAACATACAGATCAAGTATCCCATGTATTCACTTTTTTGTTGAAGAATTTAATTTGAACCCTGTTTTGCACCAATTTGAAAACCAGTTTCAAAATCAAATATCTTAATACACATACAGATTCAGCTCATTAAAAGAACCGCAAGAATTTTTTTTTCGTAAAACCCAAAAAATATAATTTTGGACCCTTTAGACCTCATTGTAGACCGATATGAAGCCAAAATAGACAAAAATATATTGACGGATATATTTGGCATACATGTTAATGTTTGATGAAATTAAACAAAGTTTGATTGTGGACCTTTAGACCAATTTAAACACGGGGCCTTGAATCCAAAAACATAGATAGATGCAGCATTTTAAAGAACCCCCGGAATTAAATCCCATTGAAATTGGTCAAGAAATAAACAACAAACACCAAACAACAACATATGATTTACGGACGCAAAAATTTTCCCGATCGCTTAAAAACTGATCTGATCTTTGAATACAAAAATCATTAAGTCTTTAATGATATACAACAACATAACTATACCATTTACTGAGAACAGACACAAGCCAGTCCATATATTGCATTATGTTGCGCCCATGGTTTACATTTTCAGGATGCCAATTTCATATTTGTAAAACGACAGGGTTAGATGTAAAGTTATAAATTGAAAAAGAGTTTGCGAGTAATATATATTGTAGCAAACGTTACATATCATAATGATCAGATTGGCCATGATTATTTTTATACCTTTTTATCATGTCATGATTATTATTCTTTTCAACTTTTAGAATACAAAAATCATTTTGTAAGGACATCTGTCTGCTATCCATTGACAAAAGTTACACCCTTAAAAATTCATGTGCGTTTGAAACTACATGATGTATATAGATAGGTACTTCCTTAAATATTATTTTTCCAAAAAGCCTCTACAGCTTTTTTTGTTAAAACTAAACCACCCAGAAACAGCGGAAATCAGCGGCATATATAGAAACACTGTAAGTGAGACTAGAACCGTGAAGAATGTCCCTAAACATCCCATTGAAAAATACTAAAAAAGAATGTGTAATGACAACCAACTAAATTGATAGCTATTATATTCAAAACAAATACTCCAGCTATTCTATCTCGTTGAAATATTTTAAAATATTATTAAGAGAAAAACGTATTGGACAAAAATATCCACATTGTGAGATTCGAACGTAAATCGCAGCATTCAAAAGCCGACTCGATACCACTACACTACGTGCCACAATGTCTCAAACGTGGTAAATGTATGTATTTATAGGCATACTGTAAAGTCATGATAGAAATGGAAAAAAAATCTGTGACTAGGACTTACTACCTCCCCAGGACTACCTCTCAATTTGTTTCCGTTATATGAGACGATGTGTACTCGAAACAAAAAAGATTCACGTTAATATTTAACAGAATTACCTTGTTCTTTTCGGCGGTGGTCTTTTGCAAAGTCGTATGCAATTACAGACTCGACCCAAGGTATCTTGTCCCGAATTTACACATTATTCCAAAGAACTCCAAAAAGGAAAAAAAAATATTCAAACTTTTTTCGCTTTATTTTATGAGGGGGACACTGGCAAAACGCCTGTTTATCGTGTGTGCCGAGTGCATATGTTTTCACTATGTAAGGTGTTGATTAAAATCGATAAAACACACTCCACCTTGATATAAAGATAAAAATAATACAATTTGAATCTGAATGATGGCAAAATCCTACAACTGAAAACCTTGAGCACCTATCGATGTAATCTTGCTTTAGTTGAGGGTTTCTTGCCGTAACAGTCGAATGCGGATATTTTCAGCTCTTTCTCCGATTTTGATCCAATTCTACTATTTTGACACAAATTGTTGTTATTTTACGAGAGATTTTTTTAATTTTTGAGCACCTCCGCCAACGTGAGCCAATAATTTCTTTTCATATTCGGAAAACCCCGTTTGTATGCCATCTTTATCACTAATTGTTACTGTGGCTCACGTTGGCGGAGGCTTTTAAAAACGAAGGATTGCAGTCCCCAAATGGACATTTTTCTATCTTTTGACGTTATCAACACACTTTAGCTAACCCAAAATCAAGTTTCTGCCATACTAGAAGACAAATTGGGCATGTGGTATTGAAGAACAAATATATTAAGATATTTTATGATGCTCAGTTCATTTATAATGATGAAAATGATTGTTTGACAAAATAGGGGGCCAAATACGGCCCTTAGTGTACCTTGTTCTTTGTTCAGATCTCAATAGCACTGAAAAGATGGTCAATACATTATTTCTTTATAACAGTCTTTGTTCAATTTCAGACTTATTTTGCTGGTGCACATTTACTACTGTGCAAACGATTGGCTTGCAGTCAATAACAATTTGTTAAGTTTTTGCCCGGACTGTTTATTATGAAATACTGTCCTGTATATCCTGTGCTGAAATATTCTTTGTGGATAAGTCTAAAAATGTACAGAAAGACTGAAATTCTCGGAGATAATGTTAAGAATAAAATGACCGCTGAAGAATTAATTCATTTACAAGAGAACTAACATGTTTCCCCCCGCAACAATATTTATGTATGTGTCTGTCCCAAATCAGGAGCCTGTAATTCAGTGGTTGTCGTTTGTTTATGTTTTACATACTTGTTTTTCGTTCATATTCTTTTTTATATAAATAAGGCCGTTAGTTTTTTTGTTTGAATTGTTTTACATTGTCTTATCGGGACCTTTTTGGTATCTTGTGGACAGTTGTCTCATTTGCAATTATATCACATCGTATTATTTTTAATATAAAAACTTATTACGTTGACAAAGTAAAAAACCAACTTGACATTGCAATTGTAAAAGGAAGTTTTTTCCAAATGTACCATAGTTTATATTGAAACTGCCATTTTCAAACTTAGATAAAAAAAACAATTTAAACTTTTGATGTGTAAACATGGTAAAGTCTACTTTATCTTTTGTTTTTACAGACAATCGACCGACAGGTTCCAGTTAATGACAAAGCAAATATAATTTTAATCCTTGAATAATTTATCGAATGTGCTTCTCAAGGAATTACTCCTGCTAATACATTTTATAAGGTGCAATTCATTGTAATAATGTAAGTGTGTAGGAACCTATATATTGTTAACTTGAAAATGAAAAATATGCACATAACGTATGTGTTCACTGTTTGAATCTACCATAAAGGGGGGAATATTATTACCATATGTATAGCTACTTTCAGGAACGGCAACTTAAACTTTTTGTACAATCTACAATAAATAAATACGAGGAAATGAAGTTTAGGTTGTTATTATATATATATAAATATTGAAATAGATGGCAACACATAGATATTGTCTTTAAAATTTAATAACTTATATTTGAAACGCGTTTTTTGTAACGATTGTAGGTAATTTGTAATGTTTATGGGTGTGCCATTTGTTTAAACATACAATTTTATCATTTAAACAATGACTGTATAGTATTTAACGATGATCTAATGTTGACATTACATTTGTTATTAATTATCGCGTGTTTAGATTGAAATGTAATATATAGTTTGAATTTTTTTCTATTATATCAGTTTTTGATAGGCATAAATACTTATACGAAGTTGTAAATTGTGAGTTGTATAAAAGGTATGATAATGACGTGAAGTTGTTTCTTTGAAGGTAATTAAACAAGATACACTAAGAATAAGTGATCTTCCAAATTAAACGGTAAAAACACCCTCATTTCATATGAAATAAAACAAAATACTACAAAGATATAAAATGCAACATACACATGTCACGGGAGAGAAACCAATATATATTCTGACATCATTAAATGTCAGGAGAATTTTATGAATAAAAGGTTATTGCAATACTATGAATTACAAGGACCTTACCGAAGTAACGGGCGTGCCTCCATATTAATCATTAACAAGGGCAAAACAAATAGATGCACTGCAGTCAGAAACACAAAGCTACAAATCTGAAGACAAAAACAAACGCGTATTAAAAGTATATTTTATAAAACAATGCATTCAACAATAACCTTCATATATTATCTACATTATGGTCCTATGTTTTCAAAGCCATATAAGGTACTCATGATTGAACATAAAAGAGAGTATTTCGGTTCTGTTTAAATGCACCAAGTGATCAATATTTCCTTCACAATTCGTTGATAGTTTGTCAATCGTTTGATTACTTATTCAAATTGCTATTTTAACTTGTTTCTATCATTCTCTAGATTCGGCATACTGTAAACCAACTTGTTTTTCGCGAGCGAATTTTTTTTTGGCGACTTTCTCGAGTAGAAAAATAACGCGAATATAAATCGTCGTTAATATGTATAACTTGGATCTTTACTTATTAAACTACATCAAGGTAATAAGAAAACCGCGAAACTAAATAGCTGCGAAATGGAGTAGAAAGGGTGAAACGCGAAATAAAGTATCCCCGAAAATAAGTTTGTTTATAGTATCTCGATCTTTTATATAGACGTGTCATTTAATAATCTTATAGTCTATTGATATCGAAACCGTAACGTTTCATTTACTTTTTCTGTTTGCTCAATTTGTTATCTTGCAAAACTTTTTATCATGATTCAATGTTAACCATTGAACACGGCCGATACTCGGCTAACCGAAAGATCGGTCGGTTAATCTATATTGAGTATGCGGGTATATCGGCGGTTGGTTTGTTAATCGGGTTGGCTAAAGTCTGTTAATCAGGTGTTATTGAGAAAATAATTGAAAGTTCAGCATGTTTCATTGTATAATATTCATGTCTAACAAAACGAGTCAATGTACTGAATGCAGTGGTGTAATTATTATTTTCTCTAACTTCAATGTACGATATATACAATGTAATATGAAAGGCGGGCTACTCATCAATAATAAAGTTAACGGTACCAATTTTCTTGCACCAGATGCGCATTTCGACAACACATGTGTCTTCAGTGATGCTCGTGGCCAAAATATTTGAAATCCAAAGCTTATTTAAAAGATGAAGAGCTATAATCCAAAAGATCCAAAAAGTATAGCCAAATCCTAGTAAGGAATAAACTTATACACATTTTACACACACATAAAGTATACAAAATGACACGTTGGTTGAATTTATTGCATGCAATAATTTGAACATCGAAAAAAGACAGGCATAATGTTTGTTAATCATATTGATATCATTGTATGAAAAATCTACACGAAAATCTGTATTTTCGTATGATAAATTAATCTTTATTTAAAACCTGGTCTGTTAATGGGTCGGATGTATATAACCCGGTCTGTTAAGAGGTCCGTTAAGAGTAATGCATGGCAATAAAGTATAATTTTGTTGCTATATTGGGTGTCATCGAATCGAATGGGTAGGCTCAAGACGAGCGGCTAAAATATACAGAAGCAGCATATGGGCAATGAACCATAAAATATACGGAAACAACACATGAACAACGAACAATTTAGACAATGGAAAATGAAAATTGCTAAAAATGGTTTCAAAAAGTGTAATATTGTAGTTATATAAATTTCATCCAAGAATGGTTGCACACATTATGTGGATTCTGTTTAATTGTCATGAATGCCACCTTAACATCAGTAAGTAAAATATATTGGGATGCTAAAATATAAGGAATAGAGAAAGATTAATGAGTAAGATGAATAAAATTGAACAAATGCTAGAGGATTACATGTATAGTTCTCATCTGCACTTATGTAGAAAGGAACTAGAAATGGAATGAAATGAGGTAAAACTTAAAATAACCTTATGTAGCTGCATTCGCTCCTTACTATTTTGTACTCAAGAACATCTCATTCTTTACCTTTTCAATGGGAAGATATAAAGGTAGCAAAACTATTATCGTGGCTAAATAACTCTTAACTGACACAATTTCAATTGTCCAACCCATTAATAGACTTTATTCTCATAATTTTCACTACAACGTGGTATCATTCACGTTATATTACAATAATGAAATATTTACTAATGTCAATTTATTCTTCAGAACCAAATTACTATTTTGTGTCCTTTAAATGATATCTAAAATTGATTGTTTCGCCTTTTATTAAAAAAAATGCCATGCGTATAAGCATAAATAAAACATATTTGCGCGACGACTTTTAGTTTTCCTGAAAACTGTACAGACAGTGAAATGTTTTTTCCAGGTGGAAAATGTTCTATGATAGATATCATTTTGTCAGACACTTTTATTTTTTTGATTTGGTTATGCCAAAAATCTGTATTTTATATAGAGTTTATATATAGAGTTTAACATTAAATTGTTCATTTTACTCTTAACATACGTATAACTAACCCGACCAATCGCTTATATAGCCATATATTCAATATAGCTAAACCGACGAAGTTCTCGGTAAGCCAAGTGTCGGCCGTGTTGAACGTGTGTCTATACAAAGATAAAGACATATTATATGAGTGAGTAATGCATTTTAATTTATTGCTTTTTGCTGTGTTTTTTTCATTCGTCTATTAGCATCCTTTCTCTTTCTCCATTAGTCATCAGATCTTTTTTGAAATCAGAAATATGACGGTCCGAAATCATATTTAACTTCCTATGAGTTAAACGTGTTATTTACTAACCGTCTGATAGTTTATCTTTTCTATACCATACCACTTTGTATTCACGATTTTCTTCACTGTGTCATTTTCAAGGTAGGTATTGTTTTTAGTGTTGATAGCATCCCTTAAATATCCTTGATTTAACAACAACCTTCCCGCATGATTGATACTATCACCAAAGTCCTTTTCCTCGGATATCTTTCCAGACATTTTTTCTGCATCCTCTGTATTCGTGTCAGCATCGTAAATGCAGCTTGTTATACGAATAGACTTCTCAGTGTAGGCGCTTCAAATAAGAATATTCACAAATGTTAAACTTATTAGAAAAACCCTTATCCGCTTCCGGCATCAAGTTTGTAGCAACATTTTGCAAAATATTTTTTTTGCTTTAATTTGAATGGTTTTTAATGGATTATTGCATAAAGTATTATACATGTTTGATGCAAGCGCTTTTAATGAATCTTAAGTTTACCTAAACGTGTACCAAATTATTATCCTGGTTTCCTATATGGAACTTACATCATCTTGTAGTGTCCGCTGGTATAAAAATAGTGGACAGCTTTATGTACGTTTGATTGTTATAGTATTTGTATATTATTGTCTAGAGAATGATTAAAAACAAAATTTTAAATGAGAAAACCAAGTTTTACTTACCAATACGACATATTTTAAGTGAGCCTTATTTGGCACATTTATTTCAGACTTTGAGAATTCGATGCTCATAAACTTCTTGTTTGATCGCCTTTTATTATGTTATTTAGGACGCTATCAATGAGTTTGATATTGTCCAAAAGAGCGACCTAATAACCACATAATACGCGTTGTAAAGTATTGATCTATATATGATTGGTGTTTTACTCAACTTGCAGCCTTATTGCACTATTACGTGGGTTAAGCTTGAATAATCATCGATGTGGTCATATTTTTAAATTAACTGTTTACAAAACTTTTGATTTTTTTATATACAAAGTTTTTTCTACCTCAGGAATGGATAACTTTAGCTGTATTTGGCAAAACTTTTTGGAATTTCGGTTCTCAATGCTTTTCAACTTCGTCCTTTATTTGATCTTTTAAAACTTTTTTAGATTCGAGTGTCAATGATGAGTCATTTGTAGATAGAACGCGCGTCTGGCGTAAATACAAATTCTATCCTGGTATCTATGATGAGTTTATTTACAACCACTGGAGTGATGCCCCTGCTGGTGGAGTTTGAATTCACCGAGGGTATATTCAATAGGTAGTGTTTCTTATTCATTTAAATATGCGTTCATAATCGTTGATATAAAATATTTTATCCAAAAAATTTCTTTCGTGTTTGGACTTTTTGTAATTACAGCCAAATGCTTAACTAAAACAACGTAAGCTCGAAATAGTATTGCGTCAATTGGACCTTTAGGTCATAAAAAGACTGGTTTTCATAATAGGTTACATTTTTATTTATCAATCAAAATGATGTGTAGGGACTTGCATATACGGTTAAATCACTATACGGGGTTCAACAGTAGTCGGATTTACTATTTTATCATGTAATTAGCCAACTTTTGTTCCAAAAAACAGGTACATAAAAAAAGTATTTTGTAATTTTGACTCCAAGTTGAGCAAGCGGTATTGTAGATAATTGTTTGCGTAACACATGTAACAGTTCATTTCCGTATCCTTTTTGCGGTAAGCCATACACTTTGTCGTTTTTTTTTGTTAAAACACACTCAATGATTTAGATGTTTGTAAAAGAACTAAACGTTTTATCTGTTGAGTGGAAATTTCAGGATGAAAGCAACATACGCACAATGTTGGAAAGTATATTTTTTTTATTTGTAATCGCTAAAAGCAGTAGAAATGTGCATCTTATAAACATCTACATTTGTAGCTGTTTGTAAACTATTACTGGACTTAACATAATCGACTTAGGGCACCAACACGCTTATATTTAAAAACGGTTAAAGATAGAAAGAAACTTTGAATTCAAAACTGTAATGCGTCATACAATCTACAAAAGTAGGTCAAGGTCAAAGTCCATACCAACAACATAAAAAACATAAGTAACCATATATTTTTGAATTTAGAAGGCAAATATAACCTAAATAACTAGTTTTGTGATTTTGGCACTATTATATAGGTTTTATGCGTGTTCTAGCTTTCAAATGCATTCTACGCCTACTTTAACATATATTTTACACTGATAATAGGAAAGACATTTTCAATTGTTCACGAACAATTGACATTTTATTATTATATTGCATTTCGAAAGTAATATTACTTTTTCAAACGTTGTATTTCTTCCTTCACAAGCGTTGTTGTTTTCCAATCGTTAACATCCTCTTCTAATAAGACACAGGCAAACAGGATATGTTGGATCCCAATCTATATGAAAAAAGGTTGATTAATTGCTCGGGAAGTACTATGTCACAAAGCCGCTGATAAACACAAACTAGATATGTCAAATTGTGTCAATTCATGCCTACATAAAAGGGGCAAAAATATAAAAAAAAATAATGACTTCGTTGCACATTCAATCATTTTTGCCACATTTGTGTCATTGTACAATAAATCATTTTATTGTTTGCATTCACTCAAATATTAAATTGTGGACAAATAAGGAAATAATCCTAAAATCTACAAGTTGTCATTTGTTTGCAACCTTCTTTATTTGACAATCAAATACGACAGTTGTCTACTAAAGCTATAAACCGCAGCTCTAAAAACCTACATAATACTTTGAAATACCCATGTCTTTTGAAAATCCTGTTCCTTCTACTTCGTTATCAAAGACTGTGTGTAGACTGGATATCGGTTAAAAGCCACAACAAGTGAACATCTAATACTATAAACTTTGCATAATTTTGGTATCTCTTGTACTGCGGAAGGTTCTAACTCAATCTCATATATTTGATTTGTGTGACATATATTCATAAAATGAAAAAGACCTGTCTATTCCGTATGTGTTGTCATTTATACTACAATGTACTAAAAAACAACATTTAAACAGAAACATCATCTGTCATTAACTATGCTTTCCGACTTCATGAATAAAATTTGTATTTAAAATTGAATTCATATATTTTTGATAAGTCTGGTCAGATAACAGAAAGAACTTTGAATCATTAAGAGTTCCTTGAACGTTCATTGTCTCATGTTCAACAAAATACTGTTGTTTTTTATAATGAACAAACCTTTAAATTGATAAATTGGTTCAATGTAGCAAAATAAAGTTTTTAGTGTTATACATTGAGGAAAATTGCTTGTTTTCATCTATTATATATTTCAATAATCAAAACTAGAGGAAGCAAATAGACTTAATATTAGCAACGTTCTACGTTCTTCCCTTATCGTAAGATGTTTCTAATATTGAGTAATCAGTAAAAATCAAACTATTACCGTAAACGTGGAAATTTACACACATGCCTTCTATTTTGCGATTGCGTTAAACATGTTAAATGGACAGAAATACTTACTGTGCAAATGATATCACGTATATTAATAAAAAAATAACATGTGTCGTTTAACGTCTGAGTGCATCCCGTTGAAGAAAGATTAAGACATAGAAATAGTTAAACGATACATGTTTACACTGTTACAAATAAATACATGTGAATGTATTGGTATTTTTATTTTTCTCAATAATTTAAGAAAACAAACTTACGTATCCAGTCTCTACCAGCTGAGTTGCACCTGCCCAATAGTGTTTTTGCAACAAAGCAAAAAATATCAAACCGTAACATTCCGAATTCCATTTGCTTATGTCTATTTTGTGTCCTGATAAAAATGTAATAAACTGAACTATATAAATACTAAGTCTGCGTAGAAGTGAGGATGAAAAATAATAATGTTGTATTGTACATTCTATATAAAAACCAATACTAGAAACGGTAGTGAAGTGAACAGAAATTTCGATTAGTCACCATATTTGAGCGTGTTCGTAATGAATCGTCAGGAGAACCATTAAATGTAATTACAGATACTTACTTTCTGGAATATAAAAACATTGATTTTGTACTGATTTAGCGAAAAACTAATCGCCATCCAACTGTTATCCAATCATATCAGTAATGCATTTTTATAATTGTAAGATATGAGGTTGAATTTATGTAATAATGGGACTGTTTGCTTTACATTCATGAGTTGATCGTTTTACTTGCTCTCGAATGATGTCGAAGCAAACAAATAAAAAACGAGAAGATAAACAACAGTAAATAACACATAACAAGGAAAATTTAAGATTGAGCAACAAGAGTCTTTCCAAATTCCTTAGTTTTTATTGATCTGCTCTGTACATGCGGTATGGCTAGCCTACTCTGCTCAACATATATAAAACAAGTCGTGTTTATCGTATTTGGTTCAGATATAGTAACAACAAGTCTCATTTAGTTACATTGGTTTAGAAAATTGTTGTGGATTGCGTTTACAACAATAGCAAAACAAACATGATCATCTCGAACACAACTATAACCTTGACTACCATCCCTCGTGTGAACATTTGTCTACTAGCAGAAATAAAATCTTAATTGTGTAATTTGTATAATGAATCACTCAATGTAATGCAACATTTAACAGGAGTAATAATTGTTATTTGATCCATATTTTATTAGTTGGAAAGTATATACATGTATACACCAAAGATCCTTACAAAATGACATCCCATTATTTATATAGCAAATACAGTATATTAACATACAAAACAAATCCAGTTAAATTAAAACAACAACAATCCATTTGAATTTGTAAGAAATAAAAGGTTTGCATATATTGTAAAAGCTGTTTTAGAATAAAGCTCATAACAATGACAAAGTTTTGCATTGAAATTTTCAATTGCATATGTTCTTAAACATAATTCATAAAAATAATAATTTGAAATGACTTATATCAATGTTGGTTGCAATAGGTGAAATTCCGTAAACATGGTAAAGGAGCAGATTTTTGATTATCAAATCCCTTATTTATATAACTATATACAAATTACTTCAAGTTGGTGCGTACAGGTTGAAGAAAGTGAAAAAAAGAGTATTTCACTGAGTTGTTGTGAAACGTATATTTTCATACTATTGTCTATTTAGTTTTGCATAACCTATTAGCGTGCAAGGTACTAAATCTTCACATTTATGGCCTTCAAACATTCACCACAGAGTACGACAATTTAACGAATCATACAAGTTAATTCATTAGTTAAATGAAGAAACAAAAATATATTAAGAAAGTGTCTCTTTATGATATTTTGTGATTCCTGTCCGAAGACACCTATTGACATTTTCGTGTGATTAAGATGTATACTAGTTATGTAGTAATAAACTGTTGACACATTTATGATCAAACAATTCTTGATAAAGCTATGATAAATGTACTACGATAATAGGAAAAACATATAATTCATATCCTTATTGCTTTATATGATAACATATGCAATTTCAGTAACAAACTGCTTTTTGTTCTTAAGTTTATATAATTTGACAGTTACTTCATGTTAAAATAATAAATTTTCCTAGCGGGTGCCGACATTTTTAAGCATATCTTATATTGCATACAAAAGCGCATTGATTCCCAGAGGTATTGTTAAACTAAACAGCAGGCAAAAATATGTCATTAATTTCCAATTTCGTATACCTTTTTCATTATTAAAACGAAAATTGAAGAAAGGATTCTACAGTGATTTCAAACTCAAACTTTTATTCAATAACAAAATTGCTTAGAAATTTTACTCGTTTGCATTATTCAAGGTTATGAAAACACTTGGTTTGTTTAAAACGTTTATTCTAGATCTTCTATGCATGTTCTTTTTTATCCGGCCGAACAATTGTTTATGTAACTATGTAACAATATTGACAAAAATAATTGACGGGATTCTAAAATTAATGAAATGAGTAATTACGCAAAGATGATATTTAAGACATTCCAATATATATAATTCACGTAAATGTTACCTTTTGTTGGCAGGTTATCCAAGGTTGAAGCCTTCTGCCTTCCAACTCTTTGATCTTTTGAATCTTCTTTATTGGTCGTTGTTAATTCTGTTTTGATTTCATTATAGTGTTGTAAAAATGTGTTGTTTTAAACTTAGACATATTCAAGTCACGTATTAACCAAAATCGTAATCGTTACGTGCAGTATATACACTATATTTCCTTTACTTATTTTAGGTGGGTAAAAGAAAGAAAATGTATATGAGTATATCTTTAAGTTTTGTTTTTCAAAAACATTTCAATAAGTTAACTGATAAAGAATTTGTGTGATATGATTAACGAATTTCTGCATTATATTCTACTTGTTTTCTTTTGAAATCGATTGCACTTTCCTCCCGTATAACTGTTTTATAACGTACATGCAATAATGTTTCATAAAGCTGTCAACTTCTGAATAGGTTTTCGAAACTCTGAACGAGGAACATAATGACTTTTCTATACACCTTAACTACGTGATTATTGAGATTTAAAATTTGTTTGTCTTAGAACTGAAATTACATATAATAGTATATCATTCCCAATCATGACATTTCGGTCCATGGTTGCTACGTATACATTAAATTTGTCTATAAATAGCTGATCCACATTTTATGTGTTAGCTCACTAAGTAAGATACCAGAAAGGTTTTTTTCTCTGTCAAGAATCTGGAGTATACTTATTCATATCATAAGTTGTCTTAAGGTAGATTCATGGTATACCGCCATCTTTGATTGTAAAATCACAGTACAAAATCGGTCTAGTTATTTGCTAAGATCAGCGAAGTTGGAAACAGAGTTGCAATTTAATGGGTAGACTGTTTTGACTGCATCAATGTAAATATAACGGAATTTGATGAGACTGTCATTAAAGTGAGAGGGTTAGCGCTATAGAACCAGGTTTAATCCACCATTTTATACATTTGAAAATGCCTGTACCAAGTCAGGAATATGACAGTTCTTGTCCATTCGATTTTGATGCGTTTTTTTAAATTTGATTTTGCCATGTGATTATGAACTCTCCGAATGGATTTTCGTGATTTTACTTTTTATTTCTATAAAGAAAACTTGTTAATATATTGTATTAGTCGAAATATTTTAACAAATATCAACCTTTTTGGTTGTTAAAGTATTTTTTTTCAAATGAGAAATTTGAGGGGAGATAACTTTTTTTGTACAAAACTAATACTGGGCTAATAGGGATTTTTTTAATTTTTACTTGTGGCAAGAAAACAAGTTCGGTGACATCATGTTTTATTTTTATTTCTTAAAACATATTACGAAACCTATTTTCTCACAATTTATTTTAAGTACTTAGTCTCTTTTTGTTGTTGGATTTATATAATCATCCTGCTACGTCAACCTTTTCTTATGTTACTTGTTTTTTCTTATTATTATCGATCTGTTGAGTAAGGCTTTTTAACATGTTTAAGCTGATTTTGATAGTTTATTCATATATTGGACTGTACCACCACTGTCCAATGTCGAGGGGATGAATTCGCAGCCGAAAACACTTCTAACAACGCCGCATTCAGTATGTACCTGTCCCAAGTCAGGCGCCTGTAATTACGTGGTTGCTGTTTGTTACTGTTTATAATATAGTCTTTTTTCCATTAATTTGTTTATAAATCAGACCGTTATTTTATCGTTTGAATTGTTTTACATTTATCGTCGCATATTTAATATGCGGTACGAATGTACATATTGTTTAAAGTAACTTATATTGGTAATTCCTTTAGTCATTTTATTATTTGTATTGAGCAAAAATATGTCGATTATTATTTCAAGATGGTCGCCGTGTAAAGATTCAAAAATATGTTGGCAAACCCTCGTATATATGTAGATACACTATAGATAACGTTTGTCACAAACATAACGTTTGTATAACCATTTGCTTTATTTTGTTAAATTTCTGTACTTAACTGCTCCAGTATTTGGTCTATTGTGGCGATTTATTTACTTGGCAATCATACCACATCTTCTTTTATACATATTGAGTTGATTGTTTTATATTTTTCAATAATCGTTTATGTTTTGCTCGTAATTGAATTTGCAGGACATATGGTCAAGATTTCCCTCAATTATTAATGAAATAACCGTGGTAATGTGTTCTAATTTTCATTATAAAATTGGAGTAACCGCATACATTTGTACACATGTATCATATTCATTCCGAATAATTATATTGGGCATATTTTGAAATGCATGTTTTTTTGCAATATTAGTACAAAAATACTTTATTGCATATCATGTTCATGTTTTGCACATTTTAAGTTTAGACCATTTCAAGTAGTATACATGATATATCTCTAACGACTTTGTACATACCTCTGTAATCAGGAAATTTGTATCCCATATTGGAGAAAGTTTTCCACAACTCTTTTATAAATTCAGAGGTAACGACCTTTTTTAAGGATAATATAAATAGTTTTAAAAAAATCCTGTTTTATTTTGTCTTTTTCGAAATAGTATTGCTACAATAAAATTGGAATAACTATTATATTATGTACCTGATATGACCAATGTTGTCCCAGAACATCGTCCCTTTCAGTATCAATTGGTAATATTTAGTAACAATCATTGCAATGCTATATATTTTACTTAAAATCAAAATGTTATTCCGTTATGCACACATTCAATGATATACGTACATATTCGTAGGCCCTAAATATACATATTTTTTTCATATTTAAAATGCATTACATAGACAATTATAGTGCATTGACTTGACATATCAACGATATAAGAATGAAGCTTAGAAACGAGATAATGCGAGGCTGTGCCGAGCTATTTCCCCGTTTCGGTCCGAATACTTATATCATTGATATGTCAAGTCAATGCACTATTATTGTCTTTATATTGCAATCTAAAACAACATTTTCATTTGTTGTTTAATGCGATAGGTTATTTATGTGATTTAGATATTTGGGTGAATCCCCTTTAAAAAGGCCTTGTATCATGTTCGCGGAGAAATAGACAACACACTGAGATGTACATATATACCTGTTGAAACTCACACTCGATGGTGAACGAAACCGTTTTAGTATGGACTTAAATATCAACCATCAGCATGAAACAAAATGATTTATGGGTTGCAAACAACAAATATTACAAATGAGATATGTGTTTCCAATAATTGCAAAAGAAACAAGATTAAGTCGATCCCGGAATCGTTGCATGCATTGGAAACGAGAACAGGTTGAAAAGGTTGTATGAATAATTGAATATTATTTCGGCATTTTCTATTTAAATGTTCATGAGGAAAAGTGATATCGTGTCAGTGGCTGTATATGACATGGAAATATACAGTCGACGCATTTTGACTGTTCAAAAAGAACGAGTGCAGTATAAATGCCTATATGTATTACCTGAATTTGAATTTATGATCGATAATATCCAATGATTTCTTTTAAAAATGAGTTACTAGCACATTATAATAAATTATTTTCTAAAATCGTGGTTTTTCACGATTTTTAGTCTAAACAAAACCCAACTTAAAAAGGCACCAAAGAAATGCAAATAATGTGATAATCATGCATATACTGGTCGAATATCATCTGTGAGAACACATATGTCATTGTATGACTTGTGGTTTACTCTAACTTAAATTATTTCATTTTTGTAAGCCTTAACTTACCCTTAGCACACATCTTCAATAGATACCAATTCCTCCATACAAATACATGTTTTTAAGTAATGTTCAGGCAATATTAAGCCTTTGGCCAAAATGGTATTCAAATGAATGGAAATTTGTCTCATTGGAAATTTGACAAAATATTCTCATATATACATCTAAATGCATACAGACGATACAGGTCGCATTTAAGGAGTCATCTGTCATCTATAGCATGTTTACTATGTCAATATGTCTTTTACTACGTCAATTGTGACTTTTGTAAGTAAGAAAAGGGTACAACCGTGTGAGGGCCGCCCTTTACAAAGGATCATTGAATATGAATGTTAGCATGAGTTTGTTTGTTCCTATTCCTTTGGTACATGTTTCGTCTCTCTTTGACAATGTATTTAACATACCTATTGTTTTTTATTGAAATAATGTATAGATGAATATATATTTATTTAGGGAGCTCTTTCCTAAATCATAGTGACATATTTTAATGTTTATTGAAAACACAAATTTTCCCTTTTAGTCATATTTCTACTTTTTGAAATCGTTGTACATTTTTGTTTACTTAATTTCAGCTGTCTAGATTCACGAATTTGTTTATACCTTTGTGTAAAATTTACATTTTGGTGTGTCTCTCCTGAGAACTAGGCGACTGGTTTGATAACTTTATTCCATATTAACGTTTACATAGATATTTGAAAACGTAACTTGATTTTACATTCAAAATATTCTAACAGCAACTGAATCCTTACCTTCTGACAGATATATTCCAGAGATATCTGTCCAATTGTCTTTTTTATGTAATTTTTTGGAATACTCCACTTTCCTCTTTTCAAAAGGTAAATTGAAAAGGCAGTAAGGTAGTCATGAGTTGCCTACAATTTATTGAAAAACTGAAATTAAAGATCTTAACAAAAATAAAATCAAATATTTTTTTTATGCAAAACTATACTTATTACAATTCGTTTATTCCTTCAAACGGAATACAATATCACATCATGCTGATTTAAGATACACATTACAATAAAAACCAGGAAGACAACAATATGTCGAAGTGGAGGTGAACAAATTAATCTCAAAGGTTGGTAAAAATTCAAATGTTAAGCAACAGGAACCTATCGATAAAACAAGCACAAAAAACACAAACAGAAACGTCAGAAAGATTAATCAGTTCATTAGCTAAAACATTATGTTGTTAAAACCAATCATCATAGACACAAGGCTCTTTGCCAAAACGGATTAGATGCATATATATACAGTCCGTCAAAAGTTAAGCACCACTGAAATATAACTGGCAATATTTTGTTAACTATTGCGAAAGAAATATTAAAGTTTGGTATCATGAATTACCTTTAACATACATGTACACTAAGACAATTTATGTCGACCAAAAAGATCGAATTCCGATAAAGCAGTCAAGCAACCTTTTATCAAAGGTCATCTGCGCGTTTACAAATACATTGTACTTACAGGACGGCACTCTACCGTCAGGTTTCAATGGGATAATGACTATCTATGCTGGAACATAAGAAGCTGACAAAGCGCTCATTTGTCAGATGGGAGTCAGTTTCTTTTACTGCCAATATACGCAATAACACGAATTTCGCGGGAAAACAAAACCGCCTATGACCAAAATAATGTTTGCACTAGGACTGCAGTCCGTGCTGGTGGTGTTCCAGAAAGGGTTTGCTTCTTGAACTGTTATAAGGTCTGTATGCATATTCTGCAGGGTAACATAAACGGACAGACATACAGAGATTTGTTGCCTTAAAACATTGTAGTCTCTCATTTTAATAATCCCCCATTTGGGGACCGTTGTACATGGACGACAACGCTTGACCACACAGGGCAAGCATTTTAACCGATTCCAAAGAGCAGTAAGCTATTTTTACTTTATTTTGGTCTTCCATGTCTCCAAACATAACCCTTATTAACCATGTCTGAGATGCCATTGGCGGAAAGCTCAATCGCAGAGATCCACCATCACAATATTTTGTCAATGTAAAAGTGGCATTTGTTGTTTAATGCAACATATTTCCTCAACTAAAGTTTTGAAGGCTTGTACCGAGAATGATACGTCGTGTTATGAAACTGTACCAGAAGAAAGGTTGTTACACATGCTATTAACTCAAATATTGACATTACATTTGCCGAACATACTAAAGAGTATGTGTAGAAAATTGTAATGCTATTGGGTGATCAATTGTTGAAAAAAATAAAATCACTGTGAACCTAAAATTATGTTTCTGAATTGTGAAATTTAAACTATTTCTATGAACGAAAATTCTACATGCATAAAACCTTTCAAAACTATGTGTGGTTTGTTTATCGTATACATTAGCAAAATTGCTATAAGATTGTTTTCTTTTTTTCGAGGAATAATTGATTTTTTAGAATTTGAAAAAAACATCGATGCAATAAAAATAGACTTTTGGCGGACTGTATACATATATTATATATCGAATCGTTAAATTGATTGATTGATTGTTGGTTGCTTTACGTCCAGTGACAAATACTTCATGAATATTCAGTACGAGAACAAGTTAACAATGAATACAATAGGTAGGTCTTATCATAATAGAGGTCATTTGGGATGATGGTCGAAAATGAGGGTATATTAGATCAGGACAGACATTTTGCCTTGCAACAGGCCACCTTCAAGCCCTTTAAGAGTTGTTGCAAGGGTTCTTAACGTGCAAAGAGCGGGTCACTCTCTTTACACGAGACATATTATTTAACGTCCCCATTCTGACCGGACGTAACTGCGAACGTAATACAGCTCGTACAGTCAAAAGACGCCCCATTTCAGGAAGCGTTTTACTGCCGGTCGGGAGAAGACCAAGTGACCATATTTATATTCCCCAGTCACCCTTTGTGGCTCGAATTGTTCAAAATCTTGAGTATTGATACATATATCTATCTGGTATTTTGAACTAAAAGGAAATTATAATAAATGTAAACCCCAAAATCATAATATATTTTAATTTTGGTGTGTTGTCTGCAAAGTTGATACTTATCTCAAAATGAACAGACCCTGTGAAAATATTCCAGATAAATACAAGTTCAGGTTTAAAATGTCACATAAAAAAAATGTTTGCCATTTTATTTCTCAACTATATAGTACTTACACACTGTATATCGTTCAATGATTCTTTTTCCATATAAACTATAAGTATCAGGAAAGTACATGTAAATACCAGATAAAAAATACCTCATACATTGTTTAATAAATATAAAAAAAATATTACAGAGTCAATTCGAAGATATATTCACTTTTGGCAATGTTCCTATATCAATTTAAATGGCAAGATAACTTTTATTCAATTCAATTAACCTGTATGTATTTTCTATATGTTTTGTATGCAATATATCATAAATTTTTACACATCACATAAGTAAAATACATTTTTGAAGTTGCAAGCAGTTTACTTAGGTGGTCATATGTTAATCAGGATCAACACACCCTTCTAAAAACCTTAGATAAATATTAGTCTTAGTTGGGGTTGGTTTTTTTTTTGCATTCCATTGTCAGTTAGTTTTCAAAAAATGAATTTATTAATCATTTTGATATATATATCGCCTATTTTCAAATTAAAAGTAAGAACTTGAAATTTTATATAGTTTAGTTCAAAGTTGTGAATACTGTAAAATGTACTAGATTTGATCGTATTCATGTTCTTTTACATCGTCTTTCAGTTGCCTATCATTTACATGTTTTGTTTACATCGTCACGGATGAGTCGTATGTACACGACACGTAGTTATAGATTACAAATTCTAAGCTATGAATGTTTGAAGAGTTATTACAACCACTTAGTTTATAACATTTCTTGTGACGTTTGGTCCTTGGTGGTATTACTAGCTCAATAGTCACCACTATTTTGTTGACATAACACAATGTTCATTTTCTTTAGTTAAATGTACAGGATATACAATGTTAAACTGTTCAAAATACTTCAGTTTTGCTATTCTCAGGGAAATATGAGCATAGCTTTCTTTTTTGAAAATAATGTTAATCTGTCTGCTACTTTGTAATTTCTGCTAACGACATAATCATTGGTTTGCGATCATGATACATGTAGTTGTATACTTGTTTTAACGCATTATTCCTTAATATCATTTATAAGATGCATCGAAAAACACCATACTCAAGCGTGTGTTGTAACTACTGATTGTTTAAATGATTTTATTATGTAGTGTATTTCAACGTATTTGATTTGTTTTGTGTTCTTGATTAAACGATATACCTCCAATTATCAAGCAGCAAACGAGATTCTCTATGTCCCAGCGAATATCGGACAGAAGTGCTATTTCATCTGACGTGTCAAAATTTCCATCTTTTTTTATTTCATTTATACACCATGGAGTTTTTGTATCTGCTCGATAGTCATCAGAAAACCATAAAACATAGGCATCTGAAGTGTCTTTCTGTGTTATAAAATTAAAAATTACAAATACTAGTCAATGACGACATGCAGGTGAACAAACCAATTATACCTATTTTAAAGACCATAGCGTAACGACTTTCTCTGCATAAACTTGTTTCATTTAGTCTGTTTTCTATTTTAGCTATCATTTCATAATTGGAATTGTTAAATTCAAGGAATTTATAATTTTTCAAAAATGATTTATTCAGTCTTCTAGGAGTACTTTTGCTGTATAACGCTGATTATCTCAAACATGTCTAATACCACTGAATATTTGTACTATAATTGCAATTGTTAAAGGACTCAGGCAAAATTTGTATCAGTGTTTACCTCTTTGTATTACATATGTTTATTAGTCCTATACTTGGGGGTAGGGGTGGATGGGGCTCACTTCCTATATACAAGGTGATAAAACGAGTTGCTGGAATAGGTAACTTTTTCAGCTTGAAAATATAGGAAAAGTTTGGAAAATCTATTAGAAATATATGATACATGGATAAGGTTCCAATTACTTGACGTATATGAAACGCCCTTACATTTTTCACAGCCGAAAGTCTCTCGTAAGTTAACATTACACACAGAATATCAGCGTTAAATACTTCACTTTTCCAACACACATCACGAAACCAAACCAATATGGTATAAGGTTACAGTTTTACCCACGCAATCACAGGCACTTGTCTCAGAATTTTTATCCCTATATACCTTAATATAAAACAAAGTACTTTACTCGTATTTAAAAAAAAAAAATCAGACGGTTCCTGAATTCCACTTAATGCTGATTTATTAACCCCACTAAAACTTGTTCTGTCGTATATCTAAATGGATCTTTCTATACAAAAGTATATAACACGCTTACCTTTGTTGTCGAAATCATCTGTAGCAGTTTTACCCAAGTATTGCAATCGTAAATAAATGAGAACTTTTATTTTCATTCAAAAGCGCATTGTTTTAACATTGAATTTTGTTGTTTTATATTAGAAAAATAGTATTTTATCAGAGAAAATAAATCAAACTATTTTTTAAAGTTTGTTGTTTTGAAATTTCTTTTAAAGACAAAATCATGTATACTAACCATCATGTTTTATAGTTTTTTTAGCTCCCAGTATAAAACCGTTAGTTACACACAATACGTATCTTACCTCTAATCGGATAATAGGTAATCGTAAATTTTCTGCAATTTTTGACACTTCTGTTGTCATCCCATGTTTCCGTATCGATATGATGACAGGCAATACTCTCTGTCCAATGGCATCTATGTATCAAATGCAAGAAAAAAAATCACCGCTCATTCGAAAACAGAACATTAATAAAGTAACATTTTTGATGTTCAGATTAATTACTAGGATATACAAGTTAGGTCGCTAAATGATGCATAAAAGAAAAGCCGAAAGGGTTCCTACAGAATTCAGAACTCAAAATTCAAAAATTTAAAATTTAGAACTCGATAATAAGTAAAATAATCATTTTGCATTGCTGTTGAAATTAAAACACAACAAATATCATATGTATTGTATCATTTGAAATTAAACATACTGTAGATTCATCATACAATGTGCACATACAACCAACGGAACTTTTTAAAGAATGTTTTTTCAGACATTATATCATATTATGTTGTTCTCACTTTTACTCGGGGGCGTTGGATATCGAGGGTAACTTCTTAAAAGTACTATTTAGAGAACTTTATGTTGAAGCAGATTAGGCTCTTACATTTTTAAAAGGGGTAACTAGGTGCATCCGCTGGCTAATAAACGGGGCTTGTTACATATTTCACATTAAAAAAGAATGTTTTTAGATTAAGAGAATCTTAAATCTGATAAGTAATCCAAATTCCGTATGTAAAAATTGTTTGCATTGATTGCAGGTAAACCTTTCTGTGGCAAACATTGCACAATCTTACAACATAAACATATGTTTCGTCCTTCTTTTCAGTGAGGTGAATGAGAATTATAAGTGTAAAATTAAAGAAAAGGCAGGCGCATAATGTATTTCCTCCATTTTGGTTGTTATATAAAACTGGTACAATTTTGTTTAAATATTTATTAACTGAATATTCAATTCTGGTATTTATTAAATCCGAAATCACCTTTAAATAAGGCACACCTGTTTTGCAATGGGCCTTGATATCAATTTAACCTAGAGATTCAGGATGATTTTTTATTGCTTGTTAACACTGCCAGTGGGAAATGTAGTCTCAAAAATATAAGTGTATGGATCTTTATGAAATTTAAGCACAAGGTTCCATACCACATAATATAAAGGTTGTGATTGTTTGTAAGGGTATTGTCGTAGCCGTTTTGTATACGGGTCAAAACTTGATCCCAAACTAGCATGTCACTGATTGATAGGCAATACATTGGTTCGCAGAGAATAACCTGAGTATATGAAATTTAGACAAAGGTTCCATACCACAATAGAAAGGTTGGAATGTATTTTAAAGGTCATTGTCCAAGCGGTAGAGTATTTATGACACAAAACAACGTCTAATTTAGAAGTGTTTGCATTTACTTATTTCCCCCCTTTTTAACATATTTTTGCTATTATCGTTTGATTTACCAAAAATATTTTGTATGACCGATGCCCCTGCTTGTCAATTTTAAATCGACTTTCAATAATTGAAACTGAAAAGAGGGACGCAATTCCCTAAGCTTCTGTGATCCTAGATCTTGTATACTTCGGGAAGTACGAGGAAGATCTTCAAAGAAGGGAATCATATGATGTTCATAAAAGTTTATTATTCTTACAATTTGATGCATTGTTTATCTTCAAAAAAGACGAGTTGTGCACAATCTGCTACAAGCATGAAATTTGGCATAGACCTTCCCCAACTTTAACTCTTTCATTTCAGATAGGGAGGCATTTGAAAAAAAAATTATCTCAATTCCGGTGAAATTCAAAAAGGCGGTTATCGTACTTAAATCAGCCCAATATTGAAGGCTAGCATGTGCATAGGTGATATTATCATCCTACTATCATAATATGTGGTACAAACCTTTGTTTTTAACTACTTTTGAATATAATATAGAAATAAGTGGTCTTAAAAACCCCTACTTCCAGTAAATTTCCAACATGGCGGACATTGGGGAGGGTAATTGAAATGTTATTAGACCGTTTGTTTTCCCGTTTGAATGGTTGTACATTAGTAATTTTGGGGCCCTTTATAGCTTGTTGTTCGGTGTGAGCCAAGGCTCCGTGTTGAAGGTCGTACTTTAACCTATAATGGTTTACTTTTTAAATTGTAATTTGGATGGAGAGTTGCCTCATTGGCACTCACACCACATCTTCCTATATCTATTTAACGTATTGCTACTATCATTTCATTGTGCAGAAACCTTTCGTTGATGCTTCTGATATTGATGCAATGTATAAGACATATGTCTTCGAAACCCTTACTTTCGGTAATATCCAAAATGGCGGACATATATATATCAATTTTTTATTTAAATATTCAACTTTTTTCAAATTGTTCTTTGTGCTTGTCATTCAACTTATGGCTTTAAGTTATCCCTAAAACCACGTATTATATTATGTTGTAAATGTTCAAATACAAATTTGACATTTCCGGTAAACAAAATGGCGTAAATTTCAAAGATGAGTCCTTAAACCATTTCTTGGATATATAGTTTTGGATAGATTGATTAAAACAAAATAAAATCACTATAGCACTAAAACATTTATAAAATTACTACTATTTGGCCAAAAATACATGTTTATTCACGGTCTCTCCAATGTGCACACGAAGCAGTGCAGGAGAGACCCGATTTTTCACATTAACATCGACAAAGGCATCCTTTCTTTTATCCACAATTTACAAGCTTCTGACAAAATGATGAGAACGAGTTGTTCAAAATGGATCCTCTTTGTCCCTTCGCCATCCATTGACGCCTGGGATGGGTAGCATACGAGCCAATCCCCCGCTCGTCCCCCTAAACACCCGCCTTAGTTTATTGCACGTTTAACATGCTGGAAAAGACTATACCAAGTTGAGGGAATAGCCTTAATTAGCCCTCGACATTGTGCAAATAGTTATTTTCTTGCTTCGATAACCATGTTAGCTCCATTTGGTAAGTTTGTGCGATCTTACAGTTAAACCCCGGTGATTTAGGCTGATCAATCATCATTTCTTATGTTAAAGTCACATGTTCAAATGCCATCAATGTCTCTCAAGCAGTCTTTTTCCCTTTTCAAGCAAACAGAGAACCGTATCACCACCGGTAAGGGCATGGATCACAGAGTGCCTGAGATCACTCATTGCCTAGTTCATTTAAAGCCATTGGCATTAATCCAAAGTTAATTGCTCTCCTAAACCCAAGCCATACTTCGTCTACCCCCATGTCACGGAATAGAGAAACAGTAATGACAACATCATCAGTAACGACTGTTCGAGTCATGACTCAGTTAAGTTTATGTTTCACTGCAGCAGACACATGCATCATGGTTCTTGTGTCAGCTTCTTAAAGGGAACATGGTGCTAAACTTGAAATACATCACATTGTGGAAAACACTGAACATAAATGAAAATCAATAAAATACCTTGAAACTGTAACAAGAGTGGATAAAGTCTTGGATGAGTATGGTAGTTGTAGCAACAAATACTCAGGATGTTCAGTGTTATCCACCACATGATGATGTTTCAAGTTGATCACCATGTTTACATGAAGAGACTGACACTAGAATCAAGATGGATGTCTCTGATGCTGGGAAACACAGACTTAACTGAGTCATGACTCGAACAGTCTATGCTGATGTCATTGCTGTTGCGCTAGACTGTGACAGGGCAGACGAAATTTGGTTTGCATTTGCAAGTGTGAAAAGCTTTAGATATATATATCTATCCATGACCTTTCAAATGCACTAGGCATTGAGAGATTACACGTTTGCCGGAAAAGGAACTGCTTTGATCACATGGATTGCGTTTGGAGATGTGACTTTAGCATTTAGAATGATGATTGATCAGCCAACAACATCAGCTATGGATTTGATAATGCCATTGATAAAACGGTATGTGGTTTTGTTGTAAGATCGAAAAAACTTATCAGATGGGGTTAACCAAGCAGGAAAACATGTGTGTTTCGACCAGAAAAGATTTACTGAGGCTATTCCCACGACTCCGTCAAGTTCAAACGCTTATAAATGGCGAAGGAAAAATATGAACCATGGTAACCATTTGGACAACTCTTTGTGAGGCCTCTTCATCTTATCAGGAGCTTGTTCATTATGGATGTAAGAAACAATATCACAGTCTTTGTAAATGTGGAAAATCAGCTCTCCGATTGTGAATAAACATGTATTTGCGGCCTAACGAGTAGGCTGATTGGGTATTATGCCCTTACCTTAATAAAATACCTTGAAACTGTAACACGAGTGGGTGAAGTCTTGGATGCGTATGGTAGTTGTAGCAACAAATGCTCAAGATATGATATCTCATCCACCACATGATGTATATCAAGTTAAGCACTAAGTTCACATAAGAGGGATACACTAGAGTCATGGTGCATGTGTCTGATTCAGTGAAACACGAATTTAAACGAGTCATGATTAAAACAGTTGTTAATAATGATGCGGTAATTATTTTTTCGCTATTTCGTGACATAGGGGTAGACGAACTATGGATTGTGTTTGGGAGGGCAAAAAGACTTTGGACTAATATCTATCAATGGCCTTTCAAATTTATGCACTAGGCAATGAGTGATAACACACACTTATTGTGATTCATACCTTTACCAGTTGTGATACGGTTCTCTCTTCGCTTGTAAAAGGGTAAAAATGAAGGCTTTTTGAGGCTATTCCCTCAACATGGTCTACAAGTTATTCCAGCATGTAAAACGTACCACATACTAAGGCAGGTGTTTAGTGGGATAAGTCTGGAATTGGCCCTTATGGTACCATGTCGAGACGCAAATAGATTGCAAAGGGACAAAAAGGATCCCTTTAAAAAAACTCTGAAGCCTCATCATTTTGTCAGAAGCTTGTAAATTGTGGATGAAAGAAAAAATGCCGCAGTCGTTGTTAATGGGGAAAAAACGGGTCTCCCGTGCACTGTCTTTTGTGCATGTGGAGTGACCTTGATAAACATGTATGTTTGGCCAAATAGTAGTTATTTTTAAAATGTTTTAGAACTTAAGTTATTTTATATTGTTTTAATCGGTATATCCTAAACTATTTATGGAAGGTATGGATTGAAAACTTGTCTTTGAAATTTACGCCATATTGTTTTTTTTACCGGAAGTGTTAAGTTTTATTTGACCCTTTACAACATAATATAATAAGTGGTTTTGGGGATAACATAAAGCCAAAACTGTAATGACCAGCACAGAAAAAAACATTTTCTTTACATTTAGAAAAAAAAGAATGTTAAAATAAGGAACTGATATGTGTATGTCCGCCATTTTGGATAATACCGGAAGTAAGGGTTTTAAAGACATATTTCTTATACATTGTAACCATGAGAAGCAACAAATAAAGGTCCCTGCACAATGTTATGATAGTAGCAATACGTTAAAACACATTTCAATTACCCTCCCTAAACAATAAGCTTGTTTTAGTACAATGTCCGCCATGTTGGATTTTACCGGAAGTAGGAGTTTTTAAGGCCACTAATCTTCATAATATAAACAAAAGTAGTAAAAAACAAAGGTTTGTACCAAATATTAAGATAGTAGGATGATAATAACACCTATTCACATGCTAGCCTTCAATATTGGGCTGATTTAAGTACGATGTCCGCCATTTTGAATTAAACCGGAAGTGAGACATTTTTTTCAAATGCCTCCCTATCTGAAATGAAAGAGTAAAGTTGAGAAAGGTCTATGCCAAGTTTCATGCTTGTAGCAGGCTGTGCACAATTTTTCACCAAGCCGCCGTACTATTGTCGTACATGTGTATGCATATACAGAAGAAGATGCAGTATGATCTCCAATTAGACAACTCTCCACAAGAGACCAAAATGATACAGTATTTAACAACCTAAGGTCACCATACGGCCTTCATTAATGAACAAAGCCCATACCGCATAGTTAGCTGTAATAAGACCTCGAAATAACAAATGTAAAGCATTTCAAACAAGAAAACTAACGGCCTAATTTAGTAACAATAAATGAACGAAAACACAATATGTAACCCATCAATAAACGCCAACGACTGAATTACAGGTTCCTGACGTTTAACAGTCACATACATGTACATACATAGGACAGTAGTGTAACAGTACAACATTAGAACGAACTATACAAATCAGTTGAAAAGGCTTACCTCATGATATGGAATTACATTTAACAAAAAAGCAGAGTGAACATTGCCGGGTACTTGTATATCCAAACAACAACAACACACGAAAAACTAATCTTAAAGTACTCGCAGTTATTGACAGCTAGTTGAAATCAATAACAACTAATAAAAAAACATCATGCATCTAAGACTGAATTATCAATCAGTACATTCATCATCTAATGGATTTAGTATAAAGACGTCATAAACATTTAAAGAAAAACATGAACTGTTTATTTGAAATGTATTTTAATTTATTGGAGCCCTTTTCGTCAACCCTTATGTGTTTGTTGGCTGTATGTCAGTCATGCGAGTGTCCAGAAGGGAAAAAACCACTTTATTTTTGCTCATTTATCTTTTGCTATATCTAGTGTATCATATGGAGGAATTTTAAATGCCACTGGACATATATTGAAATTACAAATTGGGTTTGAAAGAAATTTAGCCTTGCAACAAGTGCCTTTAAACATGTTAAAGTTTGTGCAAGGAGTCTTCGACATAGGTTGTTTAAATATATATCAATGAATCTGATATAACGATACCACAAGTACAGTTACGTCTGTATAACATTAAGAAATTGACAACAAGGGTTGGTTGATATCAAAAACTTTACAAAAAAGCAATGATTGCAATTTTCCCATTGTAAACGTTCCATTTCAGTTAATGGACATTCCAGCTGTGCCAACACATTGAATTTATATACGATACGCTACGATATGAAAGTATACAGTTTGCGTTTCCTTTCTTTTCTTCTTAATAGATGCTATCAGATTGCAAGGATTCTGTTTTACAAAGAGTTTTGAATAAAGTTAGATGCATCCCTATGAAGGTTTTACGGACCCTTGTGTCTTGTTTTATGGGTTCGTGATACTTTAATAAACAAATTTAGCTTTCTGTAGTATATCAAAGTGATTGCTTTGTTTGCGTCCGTAATAGCGGGGAAACATGACAGATTGATGAAAATTGAATTTGATATTCTAAATTCTGAATTTTGATTTTTGAATGATTCTTCTAGGCTTTTGAAGCAACAACATTTGTTTACTTCTTCATTTCTTGAATTGAAAAAATGAACATCTTCTACACTATACAACATATATGTTAAATCTCAATTCACGTGAATTCACATATATATGTTATCGTGAGTCCCATGTTTAAGCTAGTTGAGGCGATTATCAACTGCACTATTTTGACATGAATACAATTGAGAATGGAAATGGGGAATGTGTCAAAGAGACAACAACCCGACCAAATTAAAAAACAACAGCAGAAGGTCATCAACAGGTCTTCAATGTAGCGAGAAATTCCCGCACCCGGAGGCGTCCTTCAGCTGGCCCCTAAACAAATATATACTAGTTCAGTGATAATGAACGCCATACTAATTTCCAAATTGTACACAAGAAACTAATATAAAAATAATACAAGACTAACAAAGGCCAGAGGCTCCTGACTTGGGAGAGGCGCAAAAATGCGACGGGGTTAAACATGATTGTGAGATCTCAACCCTCCCCCTATACCTCTAACCAATGTAGAAAAATAAACGCATAACAATACGCACATTAAAATTCAGTTCAAGAGAAGTCCGAGTCTGATGTCAGAAGATGTAACCAAAGAAAATAAAGAAAATGACAATAATACATCAATAACAACAGACTACTAGCAGTTAACTGACATGCCAGCTCCAGACTTCAATTAAACTGACTGAAAGATTATGATTTCATCATATGAACCTCATATGATTTCATCATATGAACCTCATATGATGTTGTCATATGAGATTCATGTGAATTTCACATAAGCAAAATTTACAAGTGTAAATAAGTAATAACAAATTAAAGAGTAACAATTCAAACACTGTAATAATTTGTTAATGACGTACATTCTGCCATACGTTTGAAGTAAGTTATGTCGTACTCATCGTCCTCGTTCTCAACAATACTTCCTCTTGCAAACTTCTTGTGTCCATTCTCAATAAGTTCCTAGAAAATAAATTGATCTGATAGTAACACAAAGAATATAATCTTACTAAAGACCCCTTTATAATCTTATTAGTTTATTTTGCCTTGTAGACCTTACTTGCTAAAAAAAAAAAACTGCATTTATGTTCACCTCGTACAGCTTATGTTTATATGAATACCCTGCTATATAAGAACATAAATACCTAAATCACGACGAGAAAACAAAAGAAATACGAAAAGAGTAAACAATATCTCAATGCTGTTTTTAGATACACGAAGCTTCACTTGAGTCTGAAATGATGATTTTGGTCGAATCAAGCCTTAATCGGACGAATTCCACGATTGAAGATAAACACTAAGATACCAGGACTAAAAAATGTACACTTACGCCAGATGCGTGTTATGTCTACAAAAGACTCATCAGTGAAGCTCCAACCACAAAATGTTTGAAAGGGCAAATAAAGTACGAAGTTGAAGAGCATTGAGGACCAACAATTTCTAAAAGTTAAAATACAGCCAAGGTAATGTATTCCGGAGAAAGAACACTTTATATTTTCTTTTGCAATGTATTTGTTCATGTCTTTCAGAGGTGATTTGTGCTTTTATAAATGTTGTTCATTTATCAATAGTTGCAACATAATACTCTAAAGACTGATGATGCTATTTTTACTAAACATATTTTTGAATAGATAGATATAGGAAAATGTGGTGTGAGTGCCAATGAGACAACTCTCCACCCAAATAACAATTTAAAAATTAAACCATTATAGGTTAAAGTACGGCCTTCAACACGGAGCCTTGGCTCACACCGAACAACAAGCTATAAAGGGCCCCAAAATTACTAGTGTAAAACCATTCAAACGGGAAAACCAACGGTCTAATCTATATAAACAAAACGAGAAACGAGAAACACGTATATATTACATAATCAAACGACAACTACTGTACATCAGATTCCTGACGTAGGACAGGTGCAAACATTTGCAGCGGGATTAAACGTTTTAATGGATCCAAACCTTCTCCCTTTTTCTGAAACAATAGCATAACATCACAACATAGAAAAACATACGATAGAACATGAACTACAATTTATGAGACAGTGTGGTTGGTTGTTAAATACAACATGAACACCGTGATTCATGGTGTTTTCTTGATATCAGTTTGAATTAATTAACAAATCTTGAATTAAACCACACCCATGGTGTTAGGTCAATAGAGATAGCATTTGTAAAAGAAGATGTGTACCAAGGTGATTAATACAAACGGAGCGTTACGTGAACTTCAAAAGGAGCAATATCCCATAAAGACCTTCGATTAATCATATCAGGGAGATATGTGCATGCTTATGACGTGTGGGAGTACGTTAAGGATTCAGCAAGCATACATGTCATTTGTCTGCACTTAGTAATCCTATAGCCCATGCTTAGACCTTGTAAGACATAAGAGTCGTGATAGTTGTCTTTAGATACCGATATCACATTGTCCGTGTTTGAAATGTATTTGACCCTGACATGCTTCATGATTAAAAAAATCTATAAACGATACAAATTATTACACTTGTAGATTCACATTTAACTTAGGAAGACTGAATCTTTTGGTATTTGGCAAGGAGGGACAAGGACATTTTAATCAGTTTTCAAAGTTTTCTGTTTGTTTAAAAATGGCTTGATGTTTTCGAGCAATTCGGTCTTATATGAAGGCCATCTGGATTCAATGCTTTTCAGAGTAGCAAAACATGCTTTGCATTTCTTTTAAAATAAAAATGAAAATATCAACCATTTGTCAATGTACCTTTATAGTAGCTTTATCCGTTTTATAATGAATGCAAACATTTTCTGTTGAACCACTGTGAAACATTACCCTCTGTCCCATAACATGGCATGGCAATTTGGTCGTCTCTGGAAACATAAAAAGATAAAATAACAAAGAAAAATAACCACATTTTCATGGATATTTCAAAACAAAACGACTCTTATCAAATGGCAAAAATTAAAAGCTCAAACAAATTTAACGAATGAAAAAAATCAACTTTTATGTTCCTTACTTGGTAAATGCATTAACTTATGTAGAAAAAATGGTGGATTTAACCAGGTTTTATAGCTAAATAAACCTCTAACATCAGTAGCATATTATTCCATTATATTGAAATCAAAGTGTAGCCAAAACAAACAGACATATAAGGTAAAACAAAATGAAAACTGGGGTACAAACAGCAATCAACAATGTGCTCTAATTTTAATAACAACAGCAAAGGATAATTGGTTTCATTTTTTAAAATGAAAGCAGCACGTAACTAATCGTATGCGTTCGAAGCGATTTCTTGATTAACCTTTAACGGGACGCTGCTTTTGATCAGTTCTGCCTGCCAAAATGTTTAATATAATAATTTCATACAATTACAAATGTTGCTTTGTCCAGAAAGAAACATTGTTTTTTGGTTTACGATTAATATATTGAAATGAGAAATGGTATTTTCAATTTAATAATGATCACTGTCGAGTTTATAAATAATTAGATACCTATATGAAGTTATTTTCATTCATAATGATAGGTAATTCTTAGAACGATTCAATGTTTCAATGAAATATAATCAAAGGCATTAAATAATGACCTGTGTGAAGTCATATTTCTGACTTGGTACAGGCATTTACAAATGCAGAAAATGGTTGACAAACCTGGTTCTATAGCACTAACCCTCTCATTTTGATGACAGTCTCGTCAAATTCACTTATATTCACATTGATGCGTTAAATAAACAGACACAATAAATAAAATAGTCAAATATAGATTCATCAGTCATCATCGGATAACAATTTTAAAAAGGCACAATTTAACAGAACACAAAACATCTACTATCTACGAACACATTCATTGATTTGATACGTCACATACATTTGTCGTTAAATGCAAACAATTTGAAATTTACATAGGCAATGTTAGCATACAGGGTTAAAACATCAAAAGTATGTAAGAATAAATTTCAGAAATAGACCGAGATTTAAACTAGTTCAAAAGTTATATATAGAATTCATCAAAGTAATGTTCGTCTGATAGTTTTTTGTTGTCGATTTGGGAATTATTTTTTTTGAAATTCAATCTATGATAGACGTAAACAAAATCATCAATCCAAAACGACTCTCATAAAGGAACAACCACTTAGCTTCAAACAAAAAAGGAGGAGGTTCTAAATCAGATTTTTTTTTCTGGCGCGAAGGTTATATTTAGCTTTTTTTATAGAATCAATTCAATATTTAAAACTATAATGTATAGGACAAATTTGGATTCAGAATATTCGTTTTTTCATCATCTGTATGACCCGATTTAGCTGGTACAATACATTACTTACAATGTATCTTTCATACACCGTTATCGTATGGTAACCATTCATTTTTATTATACTTCACGTTAAAATGCCATATTTTGATTGGCTAATACGAGGGTGTCATTTTACTCTATCACATAGCTGAGAGGGTGACAATTTTTTTGAATGTTACCCTCTCGTCTTAACCAATCAAAAATCGACAATTTAAAGGACAATGGATTGAATTTACATCCAGTAGATGAATACAATGCTTAAGTTTTACGTTTTGGATCAAATTTTATTATTTTTACTGTCAAAAAAAACAAAAAAAAACATCTTGTTGTTTATTTCTAATACTCGTAACGTTGTTATATACGTGACCTCATAGAAAATCCTTTTGATATAAAATTAATCTGTAAAAGACAAAAATGGTAGGACGTTCAGTATAATAAATTAGATAACACATAGCTGAGAGGGGGATAGAGCAGATTGGTACCCCTTGAAAAAGCATTGTCAACCTTGGCTTCGCCGCGGTTGACAATGTTTTCTCGGGGTACCAATCTGCTCTATCACCCTCTCAGCTATGTGTTATTTATATAGTGTCTTATTTCATGCAGTTCCAGTAATATTTTTTTTTGGTGTATGGATACAAAGTTTTAATGTTTTTTTTATCTAGATTACTATATAGCTAGTAATTAGTGAGTTTTATTTAACATCAGAAATGAGCCGTCGGAAGTATTAAAACCTGAACTCATTAGAAAGGAATATATCTCTTCAGTGTGGTCAGTAAAATAGGATGCTAAATTTAGCAAATTTTTATAGGAATACTATTGTTTGCTGTTTAAAAGTCAGATAAGGCAAATTGTAAGGCATTTTTTGTGCAGAACACACCTCAGGATTGCCAAATAGAAAGACCTGCCTACGGTCGGTCTTTCATTTGATAACTTTTGACATTTCTCAATGTGTCAGTGTGTTTTACGGCAATAAAACCCTTTTAATATGCATTATCTACAACATAGCTTTGCCTTAGTAAAAGCTAAACTGTATATATGTGTCTGGGTGAGGTCTGTACATGTTTTGCCGTCTATTATGATGTTTTACGTATTATTAAACATGTCAATGTTTAAATTTGAATTGCATTGTTTTTTGGTTAATGCTATGGCTCAGTCTAACTTTCTGTATATATTAAAGAGTTGTTTTTAGATCATGTAATGGTTGTCAGCATTGACTATTTAATGTAAATTTGCGATTTTTCAATTATAAATATTAACAACATGAAGATTTATCCGAACTTTGTACTAAGTGATATAGTTTGTAGGGCAATCCATGAAAAAACGAAAGTTATTATATTTACCTAACCTGGTTAATATTTAAAAGTGTTTTGGTAGGCTACGTATAAAAGGATCCGACATGAAAAAATATAAAACTATTGAAAAGACGGCAAAATTTATAGGATTAAATATATTATCTAAGCCGCATTTGGCAGAACTTTTTGAAATTTTGGGTCATCGATACGCTTCACCTTTGTACTTGTAGAACTTTTTTTTTTATCTAAGTGTCCCTGGTGGGTCTTATGTAGACGAAACGCGCATATGTCGTATTAAATTATAAACCTGGTATCTATGATAACTATTTACATCACTGGCTCGATGCCACTGCTTCAGACGTTTGGTCTCCGAGGGTATCACCAACTAATTTGTCAACACTTCGGTGCTGACATGAATATCAACTATATGGTCATTTTCATTTGTTTACAAAGGTACCATTTTTTGCAAAATACTAAGGATATTCTTGTCAAAGGCATATATCAACATAGCCATATAAAGCAGTACCTTTTTTGAATTTTGGATCCTCAATGGTCTTCAAAAGTGCACTTGTTTGGCTTTAGAACTAAATTGATCTGAACATCACTGATGAGTCCTATGTAGACGACACGGCAATTCAATGAAGCGTATTAAATTATAAGCCTGGTATCTTTGGTAACTGATAATTGCAAACTAGTTTACGAAAAACATATATAACAGACATGAACAAACGACAACCAATGAAAAACAGCCCCTGGCTTTGGACAGGCACATAAGACATGTGACTGATTAAAAAATAAGTATGTGAGCGCTCAACCCTCCTATAACCTGAAAATGGTGAAATGAGACAAAATAAGAACAAAACATAATAATGAGTTGAAAATGGCTTAACTCATCAAATGGTTACAAATAGAAATACATCTCACAAATCACAAAGTGGACTCGATCGAGTAATTGCCAATTAAAGAAACAAAAAGACACCAAGGACTAATCCTAGAGTAATCGCAGTTTCTTGCAACTAGTCGCAAGCCAATTTGAAAAAATCATGTATCTAAAAAGTAAAAACACAAAAATACAGAACTCCGAGGAAAAGAAGTCAGGGCTTTATAATAAAGGATATTTGTATTTTTTAAGGATGAAAGATGGCCGACATTGTATTATTACATTGCCTGGACATGTTATATATACATTGTATTCACGGTGATGATTCACCCTTTCAAAAGGGGGACGAAAGATCCTAAAGGGACAGTCAGTTCAACATGTTTAACCTACATGTAAAAGTGGATTTGTTGCAATTGTTTCTTCCAACCTTTGCTATCTTTTGTCATTTATTCAATTGATGTGATTTTTGAGAATGTAGTTTCATAATAATTATGTAATTAAATTTAATATTAATTTGGAACTTTGATGTCAAATATTGGATTTTATGATTTTGAATTAATAACCTTTTTTAAGTTTTATATATAATGTACCTAAACAAGCTCGGACTCTGCCCTGTGTATACTTTAGTATGGATGGTATATGATATCAAATAGCTGTCTCTAATTATAAATGTATATGTAAAAGAAATGCGTGTATTGTTTGAAAACAAATATTCCACAAATCATAGTATGTCGTCTGTTTTATTTCAAGTCTTCAGTAGTTTAAATATGTTAAATCTCCTGTAATGAATATGTTTAACATATACAGATTTATTTTATTTTTAGTTTTGCTGTGAAATTTCTGAAAATATTTCTTTTAGCGATACTTTATTTATCTATCGTTTGAAACATACTAATAGGCCTGGGAAATTTACGAAAATTATGATAAACTTAGTTTTTTAGAATTTGTGATAGGACGTGCTTAAAAAAAATATGGTTGAATATTCAAACTTTAGAAATAAAAACCATTCGAACAAGCAAGAAGGTATAATTATACTTTTCACATTAAGTTGACGAGCAGAGTAAACGCGTTTTCTGTGTGCATATACATATAAAGGTGTAAAAAACTGAAGTAAACGTTCGTTAATTGTTTAATAAACGGAAAAAGAGTACAAGTGTAAACGTGCGTTTTTTTTAGAAGACATTATTTCTTTTTATTTTGACCATGATATCATAACTATAGAATGTATAGTAAATGCGCGTTTGTTGTAAACAATTCAAGAGGTCTACACACATGTATTGCTCTTGAAGAAATATATTAGATCACATTAAATTAATTTTGGTTAACTGCATGTGTACACTCCTTCATACACTATGAAATACACTTAATGAATGTTTCAAATAATACAAATGTAAGTCTTTACAATGGAAATGTCAGCGAACCATTGAAAATTCTCCAGTTTGAACGTTGTACCTATTTCAGACCTGGCTGACAAATATCTTTACAATCTCGGCTTTCGGATGTGTGTATTTAGATGATGCCTGGTTTATGCCAATCTTAAACAAAACGGGTGCATATAGTTGTTACAGTTTTATCTGTATGATAGTTGATCCCAACTCATTTATAACATCGCCGCTGTTTTTTACTCATCATCATATATTAAGTTGTGTGCGATTGTGCATTGGCAACACAACCTTGATGTTTATCATACACTACGCTTGTCTAATACAAATAAATGAGGAAACTAAAATATCTGCATTTAAATTGTCTTCTCAAACACTTACTTTTTAAATATAGTCAGGAAATTTTGAGGTCATATCCCTGGTAGTATCTAATATTTCAACACTGTAATGCAGGAATACTAAAAATAAACGGAACACATTTCACATAGCATGTATACTAACCTGCAAACGTACTAACTTCTTTCATGAGTGCGATCTTGTCAAATTGATCGTCTCCTTCTACATTGGCGAATATCAGATACAAAGATGGCTGTGTTGTCACTTTCTTTTGTGGCATTTCTTTATGTATAGTTTGCCATAAATACACCCTTATCTATTAATAAACATTTTTATTTAATAATTAATTTATAGACAATTAGGTCAGTTATACAGAACGAAAACTTTTTTTTTTAAAGATTTTCACATCAAAATGGCTGTTTTAGATTGGTATACTACAGGTACCAGAGAAACTATAGTATTTGTCAAACGTGAAAAATTGCTATATTCATTTTATTAGCAGGAATATACCCTATTCTCCATCTCAATACTTTTAATCCTTCTTTGTTTTAGTACGTATGTTTGCGTTTAGGACTCTACAATCCGTCGATACCTGCATCTTGGCATTACCAAAGGTCATTTTTTGTCTCACTGTTAAGGACGTCCTTACACTTATTCCGTTTGATAATGGATGTATACTAATTTATAGTGTTGCTTTTGGCTTTGAACTAGCTCTCAGTATCTACAAGTACTCTCAGATCTGTTATCAATTTCGTTATGTAGTACTGTGACACCACCGTCTGAGGTTACATGGAGAGTTGGCGCAGGGTTTTATATTTATCTTTTTCTTGGCCTCTATAATTGACTTTGTTGTATGGCTTCGATCATTACAACAGGTGGTACAGTGACCTATATTTACTAATTTACATTTCGCGTGGTCTATTTTTGATTTGAAAATCGTACCACATCTTCCTTAATTTATAAAAAAAACACGACTTGGTAAATGTTAATATTAATACTGATACAAATTTCGAGAGTACGATTTCAAATTATAATGCACGATGGTATCCAGTCATTTCTTTATAAAGGATCTTCCTCAGTTCCTCTTTAAAAAAATGAGGACCTTTTATTTTGACTTTAAGGTTTTGTGATTATTTCATATGTTGACCCTGTGTAAACCAAGTCCTTCAATTTTCCCATGTATTTATTTAATTATTTGTCTAATATTCGTCTTGAAATAACTACAATCCTTTGCACAGTTTATCTTAATACTCACTGTATAAAAGTCTTATTTGTTATTATACTTGCAAAATCAATTACATGATCAGTTTCTTTTTTGTTTGGTAATTCACAATCATCGATCCAAACGTTGAAATAACCATCTGAACCTTAAAAAAACACAACAATTCAATTTATTTATCTCGTTTCCTGTCTAAATATATGTACACAATGTTTCGGTATTAAAAGCATATAAACTTATATTTATATAACTAATTGCTTCCTAGTAAAATAATACAAAATAGATTCAGTCTTTCTTATTTAAAAAATATACCAATATCAAAGATTCTCAATTTCGTTTAAATGTATTCTTTAACTTTAAAGTTTACAGTCTCAAATAAACTATATCGGAATGATATCCGGAATTTTATGGTGTTTGCATTTGTACCGTCTACTCCAAAAATAATACAATACAATTTCAGTTTACCGTAAATTGAACAAACATATAAAAGGTACTATAAATGATTAAATGTAGTTGAACTAAGGATTTGATAACATGCAATCGAAGGTCAATATGACTTATGCAACGTAAAAGTTTAATGAGTATGGTAGAGAAACATATTATTTGAAATAAAATAACTATGTAAATAATACATAACTCAAATTTTAACTCAAACAAAATAGACCCACAAACCCGAATTCAACCTTAGTCTTAGATGATTTGTTTTTATTAGTTGTTAGTGGCTTTGAACTAGCTGTCAGATAACTGCGAGTGCTCTCAGATCTGTTCCTAGTGTTTTTTGTTGTTGGGATGTACAAGTACCCGGCCACGTCCAAATGTATTTTTGTCCATCTGATGAGTTAAGCCTTTTTCAACTGATTTTTATAGTTCGTTCTTATGTTGTACTGTAATACCACTGTCCCAGGTTAGGGGAGGGTTGGGATCCGCTAACATGTTTAACCCCGCCACATTATTTATGTATGTGCTTGTCCCAAGTCAAGAGCCTGTTATTCAGTGGTTGTCGTTTGTTCATGTGTTACATATTTGTTTTTCGTTCCTTCTTTTTATATAAATAAATCCGTTAGTTTTCTCGTTTGAAATGTTTTACATTGTCATATCGGGGCTTTTTATCGCTGACTATGCGGTATGAGCTTTGCTCATTGTTGAAGGTGAAACAGTGACCCATAGTTGTTAATGTCTGTGTTATTTTGGTCCCTTGTGAACGTCTCATTAGCAATCATACCACATCTTCTTTTTTTGTTACATCAGTAGATGTACCAAGAAACTAGAACCATTTATCAACTAAGGTGAGTGAACAATGAACAGAAACCATTTAATAGTCGGTATAGGAGAAATCCATTATGGGAAAACCATACAATCTAAACACGTGGTATTTATATGTGTTACGAAAAAAAACATTTACGGCTATTGTTACGCTCCTATAGCATGCATATCCCAACTTGTATTATGTAACTGAAACAAAATTGCAACACTAAGATTTTTAAATAAGACGAACGAAACTAATAAAACACCGATCATTCATATTTTGTTCAGTGGGGGGGAGGGGGGGGGGTGTTTATACGTACTTTCGTTAGACAAGAATTTGTTTCGGCCGTAAACAAATACAATACCACACAGGAATGTGATATGTTGATTTTTTTCCACTAACCTAAGTGTAGACACAAAGTATTTTATTTGATATTTTCTTTTCTTATTAATTAATATATACTCAAAGTATTGTGAAGAATTTATCTTTGGTTCAAATATTATTTTTTTTTACAGTGCATGAGTCAGATACTACAGTCAATATTTAACATTTCTCAACATTACTGTTGCATATAGGATAATAACTACCACTGATTTTCAACCAATCAAATCGAATCCTTTTTGTCATTTTAACAAGTTTTAGTAGCATGTCACCTTCTGAACTATTTGTGGTACTATCCAAATAAAGATAAAACCAAATCACCCAAGGTACTTGTATATGTTTATTCTCATATGTAGTTTTTGTCATGAATTGCAGAGTGATGTCCCAAAAACTATCAAATGATGGTAGACATCACTAATGTATCTCTTTGTCTTCATTTATCATGTTTATAGCCCTCATTACTTCAAAATTTTACCTTTTTAGGCTAATAAATCAGATTGTTTGGATAAGTATTGACGTGACGTTTATTGTTAATCTTCTAAGATACTCATGCGAAAAGTCATAATACAAGTCATTAATACCGGTGTACATATGATAACATATTAAATGTGAAATAGTGCTCTTGACATGACATATTCTAAACAGTATGCGAGGTGTAGTGTGGGCACAGCTTGAGGTATAGTTTCTCTGCTCTTTTGGAATGATCTGTGTCTTGAGATACACAGATTAAATTTAATTCTGATAAAGTGTCTGAGCAGAGGTCGATGAGTAAGGGGTATATCAAAGAACGCGAACCTTTTCTAAAAAAAAAAAAATCATCGGAAGATACCAAAACCTTGTCGATGAATATTCTGTATCAGACAAGATGGTCTTGAAGTAAAGATTCTAGTACTGACATTATTTATCGTCTTAAGAAAAGGTTGATGTATTCTTTTATTTGTCTGTTTGAATATTACTGTTAATGTTTAAGTGTATTATTGCGATATACAATTGAAGTGGCTTTACACTTTTATACACGTCATTGTGATATTGTGATATTGTGCTATTGAAAGTTTTTGTATTTTTTTCTTTCATGTTTTGCTATTTGTTTGTCTATATGCCCGTTTGTGTTTTTATGTTACAAACATTTTTTTGTCTGTTTTCTAGTGATTAAGATTATATCACAACGTTGACTGTTGAACCCCTTTTTTGACATGTTTACCTATTATCACTGTTTATTTTGTTCATACATCGTTGTCAAAATTAAAATTTTATGCTACTATCATACAAGGGAGAGATTTTGCTAGCTATAAATCCACCAATTTCAACATATGGAAATGTCTATAGCAAGTCAGGAATATGATAGTTGTTATCCATTCGTTCGATGTGTCTGAGCTTTTGATTTTGCCAATTGATAAGTATCTCACTGTTTGAAAATTTCTCCAGAGCTCGTATTTTTTTTAGGGTTTTACTCTTGGTTTGTGTTAGTTCAACAATCTTTATTAGAGTCTAAAGCATGTCAATCTATGCATCTAACATCTAAATGTTTAGGTTTATGCATTTCTCCTAATAACGTGTTATAGCATTCTTTTGTTTGTCTTTGTGAATATTACTCTGAATTTTTATTCGATTGTTGGTAATATCCATTTGACGTGGCTTGGTACTTGTGAATCCCATCATTGTGTTATTGTGCTACCGTAATATTTTTGGTTTTCTTGTCTTTCATTATTGCTAATGTGCTTTATCTACATGGCTTGTGGTGTTTTTTGTTGACACATGTGTTTGTTTTTATAGTGATGAATAATATAACATAATGTAGACTTCTGTATCTCTATTTAGGACAAATTTACCTAAAATATCCATTTCTTGTTCACACATTGTTGTCTTTATAACGACATTTTGTGCGACTTTCATACAAGCGAAAAATTTGGCTAGCTATAAAACCAAGTTTAATTAACCATTTTCTACATGAGAAAATGCCTGAGCCAGGCATTAATAAGTCAGTTGCTATTTATACGTTTTATGTGTTTGAAATTTTTCTAACTGATTAGGGATTTTCCGTTTTGAATTTTCTTTTTTTTCCCTAATAAATGATCCTTTTTGGGTATACCTTGATTGTACACACCCTAACATTGAAAGGACGCACTAAACATAGAAGATAAATAATCAAAAAACTTTACACTATGGTAAAATAATGAAGTAAATAAAGCAGTATACAGATATAAAGTTTGTATAAAAGATGTTTGTCTATTTGTACCATCGGAAGAAGTAGAGGGAAACATTGAAAATCATAGATTGTGATTTCTTCTTTTAAAAAAATACTTAAAACGCATAAATGGCCTTCTGTATACATAAAGAATAATCCTACCAAAGCGATTGGACACTACATTGCTTTCCTGTATATAACTATAAATGTGTCATCAGCACCATAAGTTTATTTTATCATTATGCAACCTTCTATATAATTTCATATATAGTTTCATTTTCCAATATATGCACTAAAAGACAGAAATATTCAAATATACTACGAGTTTGGCTGGAATGCGTCATTCAGGTGTAAAGGTGATCAGTTCTCTTATGTGACATGTGTAGTAATTTTAAATAAAATTTCTGGCTGAACAATCCGTTAAAAAAGTTTAAACGTTACATTATGTGTACAACACAGACTCGAGCATTAATCAGTTGTGAAGTGACAACTTAAACCATGAGTTTAATAAAAACTATTTACATGACATGTGGTGTTGACCACATGAGTTTATTTAACCAAACATTAAACAATTTTTCATGACGAGTAATCATATCTTTTTTAACCAAAAAATTAACCATTTTTATTGATGAGTAATCATGTATGTCGTATGATTTCTTTATTTCAATCATGCTTATTCGGTTATATATTTGGACTGTCAGGAAAACGAAAAAAATACTTGATAATTAATAGATTAACACACAAAAACACATAGTTTCAACCTTGTATGGCAGATTAGTTTAATCTTTTCGAAAAGCGTAGAACATATTTAAACACGAGATTAGGGAAGTTCGTTATCGTTTTATATTATCAGATTGATTTCAAAGTAATTATTTACTATTGATATTTGAAACTATTTTGGGATAGCTATGCCGACTATATTCTGTGCATAAAGGTCTGCCAAGAAAGAATATTTCAAAGCGTAAAACTATCTCACTAAATTTTGTAAATCTTACATTGCCCTAATACCGGTAAATGGTCAGGGTAAAAGGATTCCCACCTCTTCGATTCTACAGCCTCCGTAGTCGTACTCCCATCGTTGTCTTTTACAGTGTCATGACTTCCACTTGCTGAAAACGAAAGGATGTAACAATAATTAAAGTTTTGTAATGTTCGTGTCATGTGATATCGAAAAGGAGATATGGGCAAATAAATTAAGATTACAATTGATTGTGTCAAAAGTGTAAAAATTAAAGCTTTCAAATGAAAACAGTCGCTTATCATAAATGAAGCAAGTTTACATTTTGTCAAACCTACTGATCGTGTTGAAACGATTTACATTGACAATATCATTTAAGGAATAGCACTCACAGGGACAAACTTGCACGAATTTCATCTGGATTCAAAATCAGGTGAATCTCATGTTAAATCACGTGATTTTTTTGTTATCTCAAAAGAGCTTATTTGTGAAACTCACATTCAATCAGATCATGTGAGATTCGTGTGAAACTCAGGTGAATATCAAATGTTGAATCATTTTATAAAATGAAGGTATTGAAATAAAAATCTGATAAAAATCATGAATAATATTTTTTTGTAAAACTTGCACGTGTCACGTGACACATATAACGTGAGAATCAGTCGAATGCTAATTTTACCTCTTAATGAAGAAAACTTTTTCCGGGATTTGACAGCTACGCTTTTTCTACATGTCAATTCTTCTGTTATCTTTTTCCCTTTTAAACGGAGTGGCATTTCTACACTTTAAAACAAAATGAAAGACTAACATTAAATTGTTCTTCGGTTATTCATTCTAATATATATATATATATATGTATTATAAATGAAACTGATATATGATGTATGCACATTATTTAGCCATAGTTGTGACTATTGTTTTGGGTACCATACATTTCTTTATATCTATCTCTCTGTGTAATACTGTAAAACATTACTACTCGTCTGAATGCCTATGTTTAGTACTGTCGAGGCTGCACAACATCTGTTTTGGCATAAATAGTTCCCATCATTCATCTTGCGATAATTGGTCTCTGGTGGATAGTTTTCATATTGTCGATCTTGACACAGCTCCCTTCTTTTATACGATTCGACTTCTCTTTATTTATTTAAATCAGTTATATCGCTAATAATTTAATCGTGAACGAGAAAAAAAGTCGCTTTAACATAATTTATTACTTGTTCCTTTGTTACCATCTCACTTGATGAACACACCCTATGTGTTATCCCAATAGTATAAACATTAACGATGGTAATTTTAAGTTCAAAGTTTTGAAAATGTTTGTACTGAGTATACTTGATTAAAATGAACATTATTTCTTTTAGTTTGAATGCATGTTTCAAAAACAAACTCACCCTTTAGAATGTGGACTGATGGTTCTCATAAAAATATGATCAAGTCTATGCTCGTCTCCCATGTAACACTTGGTACATAGGTTGAAGTCTTCACAAATCAAACATGTCCATCTTTTTCCTCGTATAGGAAACATTTCACATGTGTCACACTTAACCCCTCCATGCATAACACCTGTATATATAAGTATATAAAAAGGACCAACCAGCAAATGTAATATGCATCGATTCTTGAATAGACGATACTGCGCAGATGAGAAAAAATATACAAATCATCATTTGTACAAATATTTCCGCTTAACAAATATCATTTGTCAGTGTATATAATTTTAACATTAAATTCATCTGGTGCTTCTAATAGCTTTCACAAACGGCCCTTTATAAGGCCACCAATTATTTACAGACACATTTTCCATTATACGTACTTACAAAATGTATGAGGCATTTTAAGACACAACATAATTGTCTTATGTAAGTTCAAATTATATGTTACAAAAGCAAGAGTCGGACATGTGCAAGAACTTTTTTAACATATATTTTATATGCTCCAATGGGCCCTTCTGTTTATTTAAACATATATGGTCCATTCGAAGCAGTGCATATCCGATATTGTCAACCCTGTACACTTCTCTTACTTCAGACTCAGAAAAATGATCTTTTATCTTTTATATTGATAGTTATTGATATTAACACCTTCTATTGTTGATGATTGTATTAATTACCAGCTCTCAGACACTTTAAATAGGTAATTATATTGTATTTTAAATCATTGGTCAATAAAATATTTCTAAGGCAACATTGAAATAAAACTCGTTACTTTCTCATATTAAATGTTATTGATCATGAGTTAATGGATACAATAAGCATGTTCTGAAGAATTGAAGGACCGCGTCCGTCAGCAGTCGACATAAAAGAATTCAAGACAAAAGGAAAAATTCAATTGTTTGCACATCAAAATACGAATGCACTACATCCAACTGTTGATGACGTTGGTTACCAATTGTAAAGGGGTTTGATGTACGCCTTTAAAGATATAATCAAGTACATGTATTTCAAAGATAAAAATCATACCCGCTTGTGTATTATCATACAATAATAATTTATACTGGTTATTTTCTTCTTTTTTAAATATCTCTTGGATAGTCTTGCAAGGCTTATCCCACTCTACTTTTACTTTGCCATCTTCATCTACATTCACTATTGTTCCAAGATCCCAATATCTTTTGTTATTATCACTATCAACAGACGAATCTGGTAACACAACCCGAAGTGCCTGTTGTACTTTCTCTGTAATAGTAATTCAATCAATACTTAACAAAGAGTTCGAGATTTGAAAATATTTATGCATTCTATTTTTTCCTTTTTATTTGAGGTCTATTTTCGATTTCGTAATTTAATATAAGAAATAATATTGATATTCAACCTACTCTTCTTTATTGCCTATAACACAATTTTAAAACAGGTATTATAACAAGTGCAATAAACAAGTTAAACTCTTATAGCATTAAATTGAAACGTCTCAATATATTTGCACTAGGTACATTCATAGCATTACACTATACACACTTTTATAGATAACATTATGAATACATGTTATGTGGATGTCAATCTTAAAGTATTCAATTATGTAGTTTTTTAACTTGGGAATGCATGAATTGTGTTCGTATCCTATCTGATAAAAGATAAATGTATGGGGTTTTTACATTTCACCTTATTTCAAAGAATACGCAGTTTTTTATCCGTTCATGAAGATACCGAAAAGGCAAAGGTTCACTTAATATTTTCGTTTGTTACTGTGCTTACTTGAGCATTCTGACACTTGATACGTCAGGTTTTGATGTGATTCGGGGTGCTTAGTCTTGATTCTTCTATATTGTGTTTGTGAACTACTGTTTGGCTGTTCGCTTTTTCATGTCTAGCCTTTGCGTTGTCACTTTGTTTGTGACTTATGAGTTTAAATGTCATTTTAAAATCTTTCGCCTCTATTTTAATGCAATTCCTATCAGCAGAAAACATTATATCGTGCATTGTTATGTGGCGAAAGATAACAGAAAATGATAAAAACAAAACAAAAAATGATGAAAAAAATTAAATCGGTAAGTTGTTTCCCGCGTATGCGTATGTGCGCTCATATCATGCATATGTAGACTATATGGCGAACAATACTTAAAGTGGATATTATCGACAGAAGTGAGAATTAAAAGATGAAGAAAATGATGCTTCATTTTTGTAACTGAATATAATTGTAAATAATGTTTTAAATGACAAAAATTAGTAGGTTCGTTATTCTAATAACGCAGTTTACTTCCGAAAGTGATTGGTCTCTCCTGGCACGGCATTTGTTCAGTATTAAAAACTGACTGCCCAGAAATCGCGCAATAAGCCTGCAAGTGGCACTTACCGCCTTCTCAATAAATCATGCAGTCGGCTATTTAATAGATATTTAATGGCAAATGACAACAGTAAACAAAACAGAAATTATGATTCAAATCAGTCTCCGGTGTTTTCAATAAAAACATACATACTAAAGCAAGCAAAATTTTCACGATATATCATGATAATATATAGTATTTTATCTATGTGATACAAAATATGCCTTTATTAAAATAAAGACACATATATGTTTCGAATAGCTGTTTTGTTTCTGTATGACTAAAAGGTAAATACAAATCAAGTATGCCATCCCTTGCACATTACAGTTTTTGTTTTGGGAAATAACTAAAATAAGATTGCCAGAGTCAAATAAATTAGGATGTCAAATAATGTTAGAGTAATTACTTAGTTGAAACCACACAACCAAAAAGGCCGAATCTAGAAGGAAAAATATACCAAAAACCAAACAATCGAGATATATCTGGCATTATTTCTGTATATTTTAGTTTTTTATTTAAATAGTTGAAACAATATGCAATACTTCTTTACAATACCTCCACCAACTGCCTTTGTAACTTTGTAACCATGGAAGGTTTCGTAATGTGATAGCTTATTATTCAAACATGGATGTCCTTGAATTTCCTGTTCATAAAAATAAAATAGATATGTATATAAATGATGAAGACACATTTAAATATCTAAAACAAGAAAAATCACAGCTGGAGCGTTTCTATGTTCTGCCCAAAATACTTTAAGTCAATAATCCAGGTAGACCAATTGTTTCCGCCAATGGCCACCGTACAGTTAAAATATCAGTATATTTTGACTTTCATCTGAGACCACATGTAGAAATACAAGACACAACACATTATCTTAAGAACATGGAATCTTTGAACCCTCTCCCACCTGAAACGATCCGTGTCTCTCTTGATGTTACCGACCTCTATACCAACACCCCCTATGACGACGGTATTGAAGCCTGTAGGGAAGTCTGGAAATCTCGTAACACTTTACATCCACCATCTGAATGTCTCATCCAGCTTCTAACTTTGGTAATACAATGCAATAACTTCACATTCAATGGTAAACACTTTCTCCAAGCTAAAGGAACAGCAATGGAAACAATGATGGTCCCGTCTTATGCCAATATTTTTATGGGGAAATTATAACAGATAATTCTCAATTCTTCCCTATTTATCAACCCTCTCTTGGTTTCGATTTATCGACTTTATTGACATGAAATATGATGATAATGAACAAACACTAAATGTGTTCAATCAATATGCCAAGGATGCCCATCCCTCTATAAAATTGACATATGAAATATTTGACTTTAAGATCAAATTTCTTGACACTACAACGCAAGTAAGGGATGAAAACATATTTACGGATCTGTATTACAACATGTACAAGCCCACATACAAACATCAATTTCTATCTCCTTTGAGTTTTTATTCTCAACATTGCAATAAGAGCATTCCTTACAGTCAGGCCATACGAATAAAAAGAATTTGCTCCAACAACAATATTGCAAAAAATCGACCACAAAAACTTCACGATCTACTAAAAAATCGGGGCTACAAAAGAAAGACATCGATAAAGGTTCTGCTCGTGCTAACAACATCAGCCGATATGAACTTTTAAAATATAAAGTCAAAAAGGTTAGCAAGTGGGTGACATTTGTCATGTTTTGTGTTGACTTACCATCTACAATTTGACGACTTATTTCATCTTATCAGCTAAAATCGGAAAGAAATCGAAAAGCATTCTAAACTATCAAAGATCCTTCCCGAGCCACCTGTACTGGATTTTCTTAGGCCAAAAAGCCTTAAAGACTGGTGAGACCTGATTTATCCTCCAAATCTGACTCTTAATCTGTCTGCTCTGGCAATGGTTGTGGAAACAAGGATGTCGGACTTGAAAACAAATACTGGATACCTAGACTTTTAACCGTCACTACACTGGAACAGAATACACCATATTTTGCAATGTTAATTGCAAGACTACACATGTTGTGTATCTCCTACGTATACAGTGTAAATGTGGTACATATTATGTTGGCGAGTCTGGGTAGCCGTTTACCATCCGAATAAAGGGTCATCGTAGCAGCTACAAATACAAGCTATACTTCCCTCTCAGTCGTTATTTAAGATCCCCTGACCACATTACAGTCGCTTTCATATACCACAGCGAAGGTTGGTCAAGTGCGGACAGACTTGCTCTGGAAAAATTGTCGGATAAGGAAATAAAAGAGGGCATTAATGATAAAAACATAGAATGAGTCCCTACCAACACTTGTTTCCAGTAGCTCAAGCGTCTTTCACAGTTTAAAGGAATGTATAACTCCTCCAAAACATCAATATTAAAACATTTACTGGCTTATTGATACGTAATAGCTTATCTGACGATTATTTTGTTACGCCTCAATTTATATAGTTTGTTTGATTAAATTTCTATTTTGTTTTGTGTTCCTATTTAGGAGGAGTATTCATCTTTAACCTTATATTTATCAGTAAGAACTGTAAAACATCGTACCATCGTTACATTTTCTCTTTCTTACACGTATCAGTAACTGGAGAACAAACGTCATCTTGGAAACCATGTGTGGCTAACCACAGAGTGAGGTTGTTTTACATCATGGCATTTGAACCCTTGAAATTGTCCCTCACATATTTGAATCTTTTCTCCGTGAAATACTGGCAATTTTTAAAATCGTTCTCGAAAGTACAACATTTTCTCGCATTCAACAGACTGTGCTATCAATTATATTGGACATTTCGTTCCTCATAAAATTTATTTAACGCACTATAAATTTGTATTTTATTTTATATGTCAGCTTTTTACCATTTGTTAGATTGGTTTAGGTATACATTATCATCACCTTGTAGTCTTATTGCTTGAGTCCAATCGATGGTTATACTTGATTGTCAGGCAATTACAACGATCAAAATAACTATTACGGTGTGACTTCGACATGTCAAGAAAAAGGACCATTTGATCTTACAGGTGAATGATCTTAGTTATCCGAAACTGAAATAGTTATTTAACATTTTTTTTCTTCATGATGTTGTATCGTATTGGACTTGCTAAACGAAAGAACACCAACAAATAATAGAGCAGGGCAAAGTAATTATAACCATATTGACGCTTTACCTCACAGACCGCGTAGACCACGTCAAAGCAGAAACAGTACCAACGCAGGACACCTGAATGCTCTCATTTATCAGCATTCTAATCCCGAAAATAACACTCCTTTTTTATGGGAAAAACAAATAAGGAAAAACAATCAACAATTGAATAATCTATCGAGTAGAGATCTATCTGCTTTCACTTACTATTCCGGCTCCTCAAAACTCCTGTTATTAGACATTTCTATTATTTAGGAAGATGAAACAAATAATTACGGACTGATATTGTAAACCCATGGATACTCTTTAATATTTAGATTTTTAGGTCATGTCATCCATCACACACCAAACAAAATATTCCTATCAATTTGGCCCGATGTATATAGTTACGCAATAGTGATACATTTTAAGTTACAAGGTAAAGAGACTACATGAATTAAAAATAGTATCTAGAGAGAAAAAACTACAATGTATGCTGTCAGTTTAATCAACAATGGAATAATAAATGCATTTACGTTCAATTTAAAAAAAAACACCGAACCAAGTGATGACAAAAATGAAATAACAACCAATTCCGTTCGTATTACATGTAACACATAATCCACGTATTCACAAGATCTTAAATTCGGTTAAGAAGTTTTACTTTTTCTGCATTAATCAAAACAAATGAAAGATCTAGCTTATTGTGAGCCGTTGACAAGCAACACATCTGTGGAGGAACTACACAAGTGTGGTGAGTGCAGATGTGGACAGTGCACAATGATAAAATTGGAAAAAGATAACGTCTTCAATTAAGAATTGAATGCTTCTTTTTGTAAATTTATTGGGTGGTAAAAGCGTTGACCGAAGTACATTTTGTATGAAGCGCGGAAGCGCTTCATTCTAAAAATGTGCGCACGGTCGACGCTTTTACAACCCTATAAAGTTACAAAAAGAAGCATTCAATACTTATAATTACATTTTTTTTAGCTATGATCATGAAAACACGAATTTTATAAATTTTGTATTTTATTCACCTGTGCACTTTTTTGTGGGACCATGTGCTATCATGAATGAAAAGTGTTATTGAATGATGCAATTGACTTCGGAATGACACGTGATGTGCAGTTAGCCAATCAAAATAAAGTATTATAATGAAACATACATCTAATGTAATTATTTAGAAATAAAAACCAATAGAAGTATGAACTTTACACCGGAAAATATTATTTATTGTGCAACCTGTCCCATTTGAACTCAAAACAACAATCTAAAAAGACCCGTCGATAAGGAAATCTGCATGTTCTGAACACTTAAACCAATGTTGAAAATCTTATCCCCTTTTTAAGATGTGGACCGGGTACCGGAGATATAATTCCGCGTGAAGCCAATGCACACTATTTTCGAATACAGTGCAGGAGATTTGATGTTACGATATCTCAGTAGCATGAGTTTGAATCCCGGCAAGGGAAAACAAAAAAATAGCTTCCTCACAGATCTAACATTCACTACTGTGAGAATACCCATTAATAAGCCATGAAATATACCCATTAAATTAGGTCTAATAATTACGGCTACATTTAATGGGGTAAATTTCCATTATATTAATCGTCTTACCATTAAACAAATGAATATTAACCCTTAAATAAAGCCATGAAACTTGGAATTATAGCAATTAATTATGAGCCCTTAATTTCTTCATAAATATATTAATGGGCATGAATTTACCAGATAGTGACCATTAACTGTTACCATGGCCATTAATTTCTATTTTATGACAGTTAATGGGCATGAATTCTGTTTTCAAAATTTTAATGTGCATTAAATGTAACCGTTATTAATAGCACCATTATTTCTATGGGATTTTTAATGGCCATTCCTGCGTTTTGATGGCAATTAAAACGACTTGATAGTCATGATAGTGGGCATTAAAAAATAACCATTAAATTTGGCATGAAAAAGTGATGGTACATCTATAAAAGAATGTAATGGCCATTATTATTTCAATCGATGGATCATTTCTTTATTGGCTGGTTTGTACTTAAATGGTGTGTTTGTATTTAAATGATCAGTTATCCCTTTACAACTTCAAGCCACCAATTAAACACTTTAATGACGTGCTTGTTACTTTAATGGCTTGATGATTCACACGATTGGCATATGCATATTAAAGCAGATGAACATGAAACCTGCTGGTCCAAATAATTATGACATCTTGGAAGGCTATTTTAAAGTTTTACTTAGACGCCTTCCTGTCGATGTAAGGCGTCAAAGAAAAAATGATAATAGCCTTTCAAGACGTCATATTTATTTGGACTAGAAACCTGCCAGACAAATATATACACCTTACAATCATGAAATTATTAAAAAGGATTTTCTTGAATTTTCATTTTATGTAATTATCATAAGTAAACTTCTCTTCCTGTCTGTAATTAAAATTGCTGTATCAGGACTTCCAACTAGAAATGCTCAATAAAATCTTGATGTCATTATATTTTGCAAACATGTGATCACAAAACATTTTGCATATTTGACAGCTATAAATAAATAGCTGCAGCCATGCTTGTTTATTTAAAATATTGGTTTTTGAAACGCTAGACTTATTTTATATTGGTCATTGCTATCAAACGTTTTGAAGATAAGTAGTTTTCTAAACAAAAAGTCGGATACCGACAGACCCAAAATTCCGGATTTTTCCTTTTTTCTTCATTTTTGACTATAAAATGTTTAGGGTCGGCGTCTGAAACAGAGGTGGAGTCGGGAAACCGGAAACACACTATTAGTTTATTTTGGCCTGACTAAAACAAAAAAATAATCAGAGTTGAATTTTGTAAGTCATAATTGAAAATAAGTTTTTCAATGTTGATAAATTTATTGTTTCTTAAAAGTTCTTACAATGTTCATGAAACTGTGTTATGAATTAATTTATGAACTTTATGAATTCATTTATTCATTAAAAGTTCATAAAATGTTCATGAACATGTGTTATGAACAAAATATGAACATTATGAACTGACTAACAGTTCATTAAAGTTCAGAAAATATTCATGAACTGCATTTTATGAACTATTTATAAACTAAATTCATGAACATACTTAATGAACTCCTTATGAACAGTCATGCATTGTTCATTGACATTCATGAACAGTTCATGATGGTTCATCAGTTCAAGAATTTCATCTCGCAGGGTAAATTAATAGACATTGATTGATTTATAAATCAGGTTGTTTAATGGTCATTAAAATAAAAACATTAAAAGCATGTCAAGTAATGGGCATCATTATATAAGTTATGTAAAGTAATGGGTCATTATATAGGTCTTGTACTAATTAATGGCCATTAAAAACAAAAAAGGTCATAACATTGAATTGATTTAATTTAATGGCTAGTTTGATATTATTTATCTCTTCAATGGGCGTTACTTTTTTTTCTACAGAAAATAATGCCCATCATTATCTTAATGCCCATTAATCTCGTGAAGAGAGGACTATTTCAGTCAAATTAATGAAAAAGTAATGGTAATTTCATTGATGCTTGTCATTAGTTTTGATTTTTATGGCATATTTTACAAAACTATTAATTATTACAGTATTATTGAGCTGAGATCACTCCCAATCAGTTCCAATATATTCGACCAGCCAAAGTGTTTCGGGTACCTATCAAGATCAATTATATATTTTTTTTAATTTGATCGAGGCCGTACCCTCATCAGCGACTCAAGCCTTATATATAGGTTTTATTGTTCTTCCTATATGCAGAAATAAAATAATCAATTGTTATAACACATCGAGGTATAAGGAGTCGGACACTAGGTGGTCTTATATACATATCAGAAATGATATTATACATTTGTAATAACTTATAGAGTTATTTCTCTTTTTTCAGTATAGCAGATGTCAGATATTCTTTGGGATTTTTGTGGAAAATTTATCTCGTAGAATGAGATTAAATTACTCATTTAGAAACACTGAAAGTTATTCTGAAAAACATCCTTTCAAACGAAAGTCGGAATTCACTCCTGAATTCGCAAATAACGCTATTGGAACTTATTTATGGAAAACCAAGGTAGAACTTGAAAGAATACCTATGGGTAACAGTAGAAACAACCTGACAAAAAATGAATTCAATTCATTAATTTCGCTAAAGAAAAATGAAAATATAATAATTAAAAAGGCAGATAAATGCTCCTCGATAGTAGTATTAGACAAACATATGTATATCAAACAGGCAATGACACAACTCTCAAGTGAAATCCATTATCACAAGCTGTCAGAAACACACAGCAAAGATATTTACAACAAGATAATTGATATAATTATTCCTCTACACAACATGGGTCATATAGACAAACATTCTCTAGATTATTTGACATCTGACAAGGAGTTCAAACCAGGTCGTTTATATATGCTTCCAAAAACACACAAATTAAGCATAGATCAAATAAATGACATCGAAAAAGACAAAAATCTTATTAAAGATATAAACATACCCGGCAGACCTATTATATCTATGTCATGCAGTCCTACTGAGACAATTGCACATTTTATTGATTATTTCTTAAGGGAAATAGTCTTTCAACAATGGACATACACGAAAGACAGCACAGCGTTTATAAATAAAATAGAAGAACTTAAGCTTCCGTTTGAATTTATCATGGCATCATTTGATGTAACAAGTATGTACACAAATATGGAACATTCCGAAATTGTTAATGCCTTTGATAGAGCTTGGAATAAGCTTAGATCATGCAATTTCAAAATAAAAATTCCGCCTAAACAACGTATGTTAGAACTTATAAGAATCATACTAAAAACAATGAATTTGAATTCAATGGTGATTTGTTTCGACAAAAAATAGGGGTTCCGATGGGAAGTCCTCTCTCGCCTTCTCTCACAGATATCAGGATGTTTGAAATCATCAATGAGATTTTAAACAAGTTTACGATGAGAGACAAAATCATGCACTTATCAGTGTACCGTGATGATGCATTCTTGATTTTCAAAGGAACTAAAGCAGAATTAACAGAATTCTTTGACATACCGAATAGCATACATCCTGTCCTTAAGTTTACTTTTGACATTAACGAGAGTCACATTACATTTCTAGACGTAAACGTTTTTAAAGGAGAGAAATTTAAGAAAGAGAGGACTTTAGATTTTCAAATATACAGAAAACCAACAGAAAATTATCAATATTTGCATCGAAGTTCATCGCACCCCAAATCAGTTTTCAAGGGACTGGTAATAGGCGAAACTGTTAGAATAATTAGATGCACCAGTAATGAGTCAAAAACTAAGGCCGAAATTAATTTCTTTAAACAGAAATTAATAGAAAGAGGTTATAAAAGCAAAGAATTGAATAACTGGATAGCGAAGGCAACAACAATTAAAAGCTTTAAAATATAAACAACGCTCCAGTAACAAAACAACTCCCTTGGTATTTTGCACAAAAAACAACCCAATGTTTAAACAATTGAACAGAATAATTGGAAAGCATTGGAATATTATCGAAAGAGATGCAACCGCTAGGAATCTTTATGAGAGACCCCCCATGATTGCATACAAAAAACACAAAAATCTCAAAGAATACCTGACATCTGCTATACTGAAAGAAGAGAAATAACTCTATAAGTTATTACAAATGTATAATATCATTTCTGATATGTATATAAGACCACCTAGTGTCCGACTCCTTATACCTCGATATGTTATAACAATTGATTATTTTATTTCTGCATATAGGAAGAACAATAAAACCTATATACAAGGCTTGAGTCACTGATGAGGGTACGGCCTCGATCAAATTTTAAAAAATAATATAATTGATATTAATAGGTACCCGAAACACTTTGGCTGGTCGATATAATTTGGAACGGATTGGTAGTGATCTCAGCTCAATAATACAAAACGTAATGGGTGATTTTAATGGATTCATGAGATTTAATGGTTTTTAATGGCATTTTAATGGTATTGTAATGGAATTTTAATGGTTTGGTCTGCAATAGTGATTGTAAGGCTGATGTTTAGACGAATTATGTAAATATACGTATATATCTTTACTATAGTTAATTGAGTTGATCTGTAACAATAACATCTCCATGCCTTATATATCATGAACTGTAGTACGCCACTAGATAAAAACTGACGAAGAAAGGTAACACACGGCAACTGAAAGCTTTATTTTTGTTAAGCCAAGGTGGTTGTTTTGTCTAGCAGGATTGCTACAGTGCAGGCGATTTAGTGTCACGTTGTCTCAGTAGCATGGGTTCGGATCCCGGCGAGGGAAGAACAAAAAATTTGCGAAAGCAAATTAACAGATCTAACATTGTTGGGTTGATGTTTAGACGAGTTGTATATACATAATGTACACATGCATGTATCACCATTATTGCTGGTGATCCGATGGACACATCTGTCTCAGACGTACTTATATATATAAAGATATAAATATCTTTCTATACCGATAAAACCTTAAAAGACCAGGACAAATACAAATATACATATATTTAGAATGCGTAAAACACGTTTTGATCTTGATCGATATTATATCGCTCTTTGACAAGTTACATGGTATGGTGCCTTACATAATACAATTAACGGTACCAATTTTCTTGCACCATATGCGCATTTCGACAATACATGTCTCTTCAGTGATGCTCGTGGATGTAAATAATGAAATGAAATCAATATAAAAAAATCAATAGTCTTGGCCTTGTTTTTGTAGGAATACCTGTACAAGGTATGTTAATAGATGATGTGACGTATTGTCATGTACTATACATAGCATATATCGGGATATATAAAACATGATTTACCTATCTGATCGAATGAAAACAAATCCCGACAAACTGGCTCTACCTCTTTATACAAACAACAGTTGAACCGAACAGTTAAGACGCGTGTACAGTTCTAATCATTTTCAACATGACATAGGTTATATAGCTATTAACAACAGATACTGCAAAGATATGAACTGGCACAATAATAAAATTAAAAAGGGGACGAAAGTTACTGTTTACAAGAAAGACTACTTCAATAAACATTTGAATATATGTTTTTACTTAGGATGAGTGTAGCACTTACCTTATCTGAAAGTGATATCCCCGTCGTTTTTGTTTTCTAAAAATGAAAACAGTTAAATTGTTTGCATTAGTTTCTATTCTTATTTAGAAGTGTGGCAATGACATACATTATCATGATATTATAGTTGTATAGTTGTGAGAGCTGAACTCTTGCCTTACCAGAGAAAGCGATTAAACATGATAAAAAAACAACTAACTATCAAAATCAGATGGAAATATTTGGTTGAACATATCGGTGCCATCAAATAAAATCAAACACGACAAAAAAAAACCAAATACATACATTTAAGAGTCCTTTTACTTTCTATTGGGTAAGTTAAACGCTATTTGACTTTTCTAACCATAGTTTGCGTTTTTTTATTATGCGAACGACATAATCAAGAAGTGCTTCTCGGAGCAGACTCTTTAAACCACACCAGAAGGTGCACAGACTATTGCATTGCCTAATTTGGATTTTTTTTCAAATGTTTTTAATGACCACAAATAATACCGAAGCTGTTTAATAACATTAACGGTACCAATTTTTCTGCACAATATGTTTAAGAGATATGACTGGTAAGTAAGAATACAACTAGTCCTTTTCTTTTTGTTTTTATCTTTGTATTCCAAAAGTTCACTATTTGGAAACTTTTTAATAGTTTTTTTGGTAATAGCCTCTTTTCTTTAAGTATTGAGTTGACTCATTCGTTTTAGTTGTTTTCTTGTTTGACCATATTCGCATGATCTGAGTGCCTGACTGTACGGGGTGATCTAAGTACAGCGAACAGAACGTCAATTTCTTGACTTTCTTGAAACAAGTATTAGTTAGTATCAACAGACTTAAAATGTAGAATATAGGAATATGGATATTTAGCTATCTGTTAGGGAGCTGGAACTATCCAAAAAGGTGATTTGGAATTTCGATATCTCATGAGTAGATTAAATACTTTGATTTATGTTGTTGACATGAGTTATGAATGCATCTAAATATTTGCCACTTTTACATTGTAGGTCATTTCATATCTACATCATCTATAAATCTAATCATTAAAAGCGGTTATTTGATTAAAAATTTAAAGAGATGTTTTTCTACGTTATCCATAAATATGTTGGAATATATTGGAGTCAATTTGGTGTCATTAGCAGTTCAATCAACATGTGGATAATGATACCCATCAAAGGTGACACGAAAATCAGGTAAGTAGAAAACAAAATATTAGCATTATCGTTCTAAGTTTTACTCATCATGGAACTCATCAATTTGTGTAACAATATAAGGCAATCACGGGAGTAGTATGAAGTGACGTCGTTATTGTGTATAAATTACTTCTATAACGCATTTAGATTTGTTTTGAATGTATTAATATATAGCTTCACCACTTCTTTTCTGTATTCCTTATCATCACGACGACATCTGTAGAATTGGGAAAATTCACATTCCCTATTTATTAATAGATAAAGTGCTTAGAAAATCAACCTAACGATGCTTTTAAAAGTCCTTTTAAAAACTTTTTTTTTCATTACATTTTTGCAAGTCACCCACAAAAGTGTAATACTTACTTTATCTGATTTTGACTTCCTCGTGGACCTTGTATTCTGAAAAAAAATTAAGTTAAATCTTTTAGATTAGTTCTGTTTTAACTTATATTTGATAGGTGCATACAAAATCATTATAATATGGTAGTATGCAAACATGTGTGTGCGCCCCGAACCCTAGTTCTAGACTATTAAAACCCATATGGAAATAATTGATGCAATAGATCAGTGCCATCACTCAAAATCAACTGGATATACACAAACAAAAACATAAGTTATTAACTTAAGTGCAATACATTTTTTTTATAAATACTTCAAAGCTATTTTGACCTTTTAAAAACAAGTTTTGCAAGATTGACATGTTAAGCTGTACACAAACGTGTCTTATTATAACTAGAGCTATATTAAGTATATGAATATACGTGTAGGCAATATATCAATGGTGTGCTGATATACCAATTATAATCACCCTATACCCAATGCTGAAACCCACAATTCTTTTTGGACCGAAACAGATCAGTTTATGAAACATCACCAGACGCTTTTTAATATGGGTATTGGCATTTAGTATATTTTAAAATGTATATATATTTCTATGCAGTATTCTGTTGGGTAGGATACAAACACTTTGCATGTTTTGTTCATGATCTGTTGAATATGTTAACTCATCAAAGATTCGATAATAGGCATTTTGTACTTCAGACGAATGTTGGCTATACACGGTTCATTAGTGACGCAAAAAAAGAGTCAAACGGGCCAAATAAAGAACAAAGTTAGAACACTATAATGATCCATGATCCCTATAAGTTTCAATTTCAGCTAAAATCATCTGCTCCAGGGTCAAATAACATGTTACATGTTATATATAAACAAATGACAACTGACGATGTTAGCTCGGATTTTGACCAAAAAAAATTTCACAGGAGCATCACTACCGCCAAAAAAAAAACCCTCATCAAAATACTAACATACACTTTACTTTTTTGAAGAAATATATCGTTATTTGCGTAGATCTAGATGAGAATAGATTCACTCTCCCCCCCCAAAAAAAACATGTAGTAATCCACATTTACATATTAATGATGAATTTAAATGTTTGCTCATAGTTTAATGTTTTATCAGAACTTATTATACAGGATATGATAATGTACCACTTACCTTTTCTGATTGTGACCTCCTCATAGACATTGTATTCTAAAATAATACATTTTAGTTCGATTGGTACACTTCTGTGTTGACATGAATATCAATAATTTGGTAATTTCTAATTTTTCTGTTTACAAAACTAAGAATTTTTCGAAAAACTAAGGATTTTCTTATCCAAGGCATAGATAACCTTAGCTGTATTTGGCACAACATTTTGGAATTTTGAATCCTTAATGCTCTTCAACTTTGTACTTGTTTGGCTTTATACATATTTTGATATGAGCGTCACTGGTGAGTCTTATGTAGACGAAACACTCTCGGCACACAAGAGAACATGGCGAAATAGTGGAGTATGGGTTTTATAATACTTAGATATTAATGTATTATAGTACGAAACAAACAACAAGTAATTGCAGAACATAAGTTCAAACAACAAATACATTGAAACACTTTCAATTGAATCTCCTCAACACGAGCGAGAAACTGTGCAATTTGTTCGTTGGCTACCTTAAGTTAAAATCTGTAATATCGGATCTACGAAAAATGTGTTTTTATTTATCAGACTACAGCATGTATAGGGTAAGCGCGCTATTGCGTTATTAACATCTTGCATGCCTTTTTTTTAGATTACATGGTGTGCGGGTATCTCATTTTTGAAGGCCGTACAGTTACGTATAGATGCTTACATCAAGTTCTTTTGTAGTTTGATGGATTGTTGTCTTGTTGTCATTCTAAAACATCTCCTTATTTGTATAGAAGATCAAGAATTAACATGTGCTTCTATTACCAAATAAACAATTAATCATCACGATACGATGAACTTCTATAAATTATTGTACAATCCTTCACTCAAACCAAAATCCAACAAAAACATAAACCCATTTGCAATCACAAAAAAGCAGATAAATGAACTGATTGAATAAACATATGACAATAGATAATTTATTAGACGATTATAGTAGATGACAGATTGACATGTTTCCCATAAATACTTGAAACATGGCATATCGGAAAACATTGTATGAAAAGTAGTATACATACCAGTTTACCAATTTGACTTCAAAGAAAGTTGTTTTATTTTCTCTGTCGTGAGTATTCTTGCATTTATTTGTAATGTTGTAATTTTGTTGTTACATTTAACGTTGTCATAAAAGCGTGAGGATTGGCTAGACACAATAGCAGGTTCAACCCAATTTTTTTTCTTAACCTATCCGATACCAAATCAGGAAAATATATGTTGTTATCGTGAGGTTCGTTTCTGTGTGTGTTGCATTGTCTTTTTTGTTGCACTTCAGTTTTTCTATTGTTTCGTTGTTTTCCTTTTATAGTTGATATGTTTCGCTCGGTTTTAGTTTATTTCCCCGGACTTGGTTTCTCTTAGTCGACTTATGACCTTCGAATGGCGGTATTCCATTGTTGCCTTCATTTTGTATATTGATAAAATAACTTACTCTTTCATTAAAAAGAAAGTTACCAGCAGGGCGTCTTATAGTTGTCTGTAATAAATGATATAGTTATATACAATTATCAAGATTTTTACTTTGTCGTTACTGCAATGGCGTCTAATAAGTGCATTTAGATTTATCGTTTTAATAGTAATTTTCGTTACCTTCATCATAACAAACGTTCAAATTTATGAAAATCTGGTTTCATTATAATTATATAAAAAAATGCTGTACATCTTCAATGCTCTAAGTTGGATCAATTTAGTTTATGCATGTCTAACATATGGTGTCAATAATGTATTTTTCCTTACAGTAAAGAAACCACCTATTATGTTCATGCAATGAGGTCTTCGAACATCATTATTGTTCTAAAGCTTAATGTGAAATATGCCGAACGTCGCGAATATATCACACTGTCAGATTGCCAGAAGACTTTATCGTATATATGTCAAGTTTAACATGGTTAATTGGTGTCAGTTTATGTATATCTTGTTACACATAGTCATTGCTAATTACATCATAAGTGCCATTTATGCTAGTATCCAACATTGTCAACATCCAACAGTATATGAAAACATGGTAACCGATGTCAACTGGTATTTCAAATGACCATAGAATTTACAGGAAACTTAAATTCAACCGTAATATTACATTGGTTGCAATGCATTACATTGATTTCCAAGTTAAATAATAACAGATAATTTCACATAAGAAATACACGTGGTTATTTCACTCTCTGACGTCATACAACAATATGGGTTGTCAAGACGTCGATAACGGCGGATCAAAACAAATTGTGAATGCGTAGAAAAAAGATACAGTTTTATGTTTTACGTTAATTTCTTTAAAAAAAAAGCCATTTGCCAATGTAATAAAAAGAATAACTAATTAAAGAATTCAAATATCGAAAAAATATTCAACTCGTGACCGAACAACACTGATAATTAACTCATGTGTTATGCGCATTCGTGAATAAATGTGTTATTCGGTCACTCGTTGAATATTTTTCTCTATTTGAAATCTTCGATAAGTTATTCAATAATTAGTTGACATTTCATCTGCGGTACCTTGTATTTACGGAGTTGGGTTGACATACTGTTATTGTTCGTTCCTTTTTTTTTTTTTTTTTTATTCTACCACACATTTTGTTCACGCTTTTCTCGGAATTGATCAGACCAATGTTGATGGAACTATACCATAACAAGAACTACAATGTGAAGTTGGGCGAGATACATTGGAATGATACAAAATGGCCAACGTTACACTGGAAACTTCAAAAATGTGAACAAAAATCTTAATTCTAAATATTTCGTTATAAGAGGCAACCTCTTGAAAGTTTATGTAAATGTTGGCAGTGGGGCCCTGAGATGCCAAAAGTACTTTGAATCTTCAAAATGGCTGCCATTGCAATTGTGACTGGAGAAAAGTTTATCATTGATCTATGGGAAAAACATAAAAAAAAACATCAAAGCAGCATCTTCTTAAGGAAAAAACGATCAAACTGAAACAAATTTCATTAATATATAGCATGGCATATTAGTCAATGTTGAAACTGTAGTTGGAATTTCCGAAATGCACACCGTTAACATGGAAACAGTTAAAATGTCAAAAAATATCAAAATGCTCCAAATTTAATGAAACTCATTATAGATAGTAAATGTTAAGTAAAGATAAGACTTTGGACTTTGGAATTTCAAAAATGGCCGCCGTTTCCATGGAAACTGCAAAAATGCTAAAACTTAAAAAATACTCCAAACTTTCTGCAAATTTACCAACAAATATGACATGTATGTCGTAACGCATTTATGTGACTATTTTGAATTTAAATGGCTGTAGTTTAGTGGCAATGTGGTACAAAAAAGGGTGCCATCCGCTTTTGCTTGCAATGGCAAATCTAGTTTTTTTCTGGATTGTTCAGAAAGTTTTTGAAAGTTACACATGTTACATTCACCTATAATCTAATGTTCAACTGGTTATACATATGTTTGTCAATCTGTTATAAAATACAGTGTAACACCAATTATAATTGGAAATAGATTGTAATATTCCTGCTTAAAACTATTTTAAAAAGAAAAAAGACAAAATGGAAAATGGAAAACACGTCTTAATGAGATTAATTCTCATTAAAACATGTTGTTGTGATAAAGTCTGAAAAACCGCCCCTTGCCTTCAACGAAATCGCTTTATGAAATGTGTTTCCTTTGAGAATCCAGTCGAACAAAAAATACAAGCCAAATGTCCTCAAACACACTGGTTGTACTACAATCGACGTACTATGAAAAGGTAAAGACAATCCATAAAAACATAATGTTTGCTTTAAGCATGTTTAATAATCTTAGTAAATTCCTTTTATATTGATGCTTACGTTTATCGACATTTACATGTACATAAAGTGGGACGGTTCTGAAGCTAAATTGCATATTATTTAAAGAGGCAGGAAGCATACTAATTTAACTTTTATTTATATTCCTTTGTGCTAATTTGCACCCAGAGGAGCTATAGATAAATAGTACTTTAACGAGTATTACGTGGGCAGTCCTTCATGATGCACGAATAGTTTTTTTTTACATGGTTACTTTTTATGAATAAAATCACTCGTGCATGATCAGTGAGTTCATGGGCACTTTGCATTTCAATAGGATTAGACATGTGTTGTGTCTGACATATTTCATGTCCTTTTTATTTAAATAGTTACGTTATATAATTAGCATCAACTGCGGTATTAAGGTAATACAAACACACCGAAACTCGTGTAGAAAAACTATCCGGCAAAAGCCTGTGTCTTTGTTTCCTGTGCATTGTACATGTAACTTACATTTATCCGCATTCCGATTACATTTAAAAATATAATTGATTGTCGACTCTAACTTGCGGATCACTTGCATCGTAATTGTCACACATCAAAATTTTATCATTCACCGTTCATTACACAGGGAATCATTCGTGTTTGGTACGTCTCAATTGAACCAAGTTATATATATTTAAAACTTAAGGGAACAGGAGTCAATTTCACAAAAAACACTTAATATACTGAATTGCTCACGACTTACGACCAGTTTTAGTCGTCAGTTGTTTTGTGAAATCGACACTCGTACTGCAAATATACATACTATTTCAATTACTTAAATTGTTACAGTAGAGGTTTGCAATAATGTCAACACTGCATTTTTTCAAATGATGTGATATACGTGATTTTTTGGGATATGTCTTTCTGATGGTTAACGAAATGAACGTTTTAATCATGATGAATTTGTCATTTTATTCATTTCGCAAAATATAACAAATTTACTACAACATAATAAAACTGCATCCTTTTAGATCTATTACATACACTGGAAGAACGGGTGTTGTATGGGCAGAAGCTGACCGTATTAATAGTCTATTTCAATTAAACGGAACTTTAGATCGCAAGCATCAACAAATTAAAATACTATAAAGAATATATTATATCTAACATTACGTAAACATATGTTTTTGTCGACGCATGTGCTTTATTTTTCTTGGCAAAATTGATCAATATTCTGTGAATTTTTGTGAGAACTCTAAACGAGTACTATTTGTAACGTCACGAATAGTCCGAAAGATTTATATTTCAACAGAAAGACATTTCTAGTCATTGTATTATCATTGATTTTTTTGGTGATATTTGTCAGTACATTCTAAGTAAGAAATCAAGAAGAAAGGTCCAATTTAGGAACTTGTCAAAACTATTCCTAACGTCCCCCAGTTTTGTAGTTTGTTAAGTTAGATCATAATCAATCAGACATTCTTTAAGTGGTATTCTTATAATGCATCGACCTTACAACTCATGCAATGGTCGTTATGCATCCCAAACATATATACCGGTTATCAAGATATTGATATATCTATGTGAAGGCTGCAATCTTGAACTAGTATACACAGAGAGAATAATAAATAACACATACCTTTTTCCTACTACAAAGTCGCCTACGTTCTGAAATTAAAAATGAGAAAGAGATGCTTACCTTTTATGTCGGTAAATACAATAGATGTGCCAGCATTATCTGTAAAACTTGCTACACATTCTTCATATTTAAATAGTTTCTACATTAGTTCTTATTTTTCTTTAAGAATCAAAGTAAATACCATCACGGGATTTTAATAATTTTTCACTAGCACAGTAGTCAGCATTTCGGTGTTGACATGCATATCAATTATATGGTAATTTTTATAAATTTCCTTTTACAAAACTTTAAATTTTCGACAAACTAAGGATTTTCCTTTCCCAGGAATAGATTACCTTCACCGAATTTGGCACAACTTTTTGGAACTTTAAAAATAACGTAGCTGATTATTTTGTGTGCACCGCATTTTTGTTTTATTTTGATTAGACAGAAAAAAAATAGTACAGTCATTCCTAACATAAATGAAATTCAACGGCATGAAATCATTTTTTGTTAAAAGGGCTGATTAACTACATTATAAAGGTTATCGTGGTTCTGACAAAGACAGCAAACAATTTTGGGATTCTATTCACTATATTTTCAAACATTTTATTTGTCGGTTACACATAACAAAATACGATAAAAGATATATAAATATATATATTCTATGTCACAGGAAACAAATATGACTGACACTTAACATGCTTAAATTTTACATGTGGCCTCAACACACCAGTAAAACTTTATGAATTATAGACACATTAGTTTAGTGGATAAGTGTTGATTCAAGAAAAAGAAATCATGAGCCTTGAGAGCAAATGATTGTTCATGAATCAATGCTCATGCATTGTTTCTGTCACTATATATTATTGGTGTTACGTCATTTCAACTGTAAACCTTTTTTTTCAATTAGGAAGAATTAGAAGTAAAATTTATATAACACGGCCCTATATAGCCTGTTGTTCGGTGTGAGGCAATGCTCCGTGTTGAAGGCCGTACATTGACCTCTAATGGTTTAATTTTATAAAATGTTATTTGGATGAAGAAATGTCTCATTGAGACTCATACCACATCTTCCTATATCTGTCAGGTTCAGCGACGCTGTTAAACATCAAATTTTAGTAATAATGGATTAGGAAATACACATGTAACATAAAACGTATGCCTTTGAATTAGTATGAATCTGAATGTTATTCGTTATATAAATTAAATACATAAATTGCAACGCACTAGTAGCCGAGAGTTTTCGTCGATGTTTGATGGAAGTCACTCAAAACAGAAAAAGAGGATGATTCCAATCACAATAAAGGTATATTAACATTACAGACTAAAAGTAAGTTTCGAAATAAATTCCTCGCGTGAACACTAATCCGTAAATTAGTCATTCGATCGTTTAAGTTAAATAAAAATAGGTGCATACAGGAAACAGTTGAATATACTGTGAAGAGTACATTTTCAGCGACAGATTTATCAAGTGTTGATTCTAGAAAAAAAATCCACGGTGAATGAATAAATTGATGCCATGGCTTAAAGTCTAATTAACAATATTATTGACGATAAAAATTGATAATAGTGTATACAATATTGGGATTGTTTAAACTAAAAAAAACTTATTGAATGACTTCTCTAAAGTCCAATTTTCAAATGATGTAATTATGCAATCATTAGTTCAATGCCACTATAGTTTTATATTTCGCTCACGATGATATCATTATGATGACAAGCCATATCATTGAGGTATTCATTTCTGTACATCTTGTGTTAGTACAATGTTGTAATATTTAAAACACTAAGATTGTTCTATTCTCTTATCTAGATTGCATTTGCCATATTTGGCGTGAACTATTCCGATTCCTAGTTTTTAAATGCGCTTACCATCGTAGTTTTTATCATACGAGACTTTTGTAGACAACACGAACGTCGTCTGGTGTTCTTTATTATAAGCCCTGTATCTTTTATGATTTTTTTATATGGATGTACAATGGACAATAACATGTCCTTAAATAATCCTTTTGAGATGAACTATATGCCTTAATAGATACTGAGATCTTATATAACGAAGAATACGGTTTACAGAGTTATCTTTCTGTTGTGTTAGGTACCACCTTAAATGCAGCCAATTGCTATCTTATAGTATGTTTTTCTATGATGTGAGTTTACACTATTGTTTCAGATTAGGCTGAAGGTTGGTACTTGTCCTATTTCTGGAATCCGATGTTCAGAAGTTGACCATTGTTGATGGGTTTCATACGTGTTTCTAGTTTCTCTTTATATATATATATATATATATAAAGGTTAGAGTCAGCAGGGTTAAAAAACATCAGTTGTTCGACCTGTTAGTCAAATGCGTTTTGTTTAAATATACTTTTTCCATTTTTGGTCTTTTGGAAAATGTTTTTTGTGCTGTTTTTATACCCTTCTACAACGAAATTTGTTTTACATACACACGTATAAAAATTGCTGTTTTTCTCCAACGCATTCATAGGTTTAAACGTAGTTTTCAATTTAGACTTGTTTATATATATATACAGTTGTTCTAGTGCACATCGTAGATAACTATTTTTTTTATTTTGGCATATCTTTGTAGTCTTTGCGCCGTGTTTGGAAATTTTAAAATTGTTCCAGCGTTTGCTTAAATTGTATAAGTTTTAAGATTTTGATAGAGTCTTAATTTAAATTGACATGATTCATTTGTTATCGTGCAATTACCGAGAAAGGACATCTGTTATCCGAAATATCTAACATATTTTTCGTTTTATTGTGTTTTTGGTGATGTTGTAACCTTTTAGACTTGTTATATGTATATATCCAACGCAATCATAGGTTTGAACGCAGTTTTTAATTTAGACTCGTTTATATGTTTTCGTTTTGGCTTGTATCATATTTTCCCTCCGGTTTATATGATCCGTTCATCCTATATTTACTCTTAAAATTCAAGAGTCTATCTAAAAATGAGGGTACTTTTTATATGGCCTTCCAAATACCGTTTCGATCCCTAGCATCACTCAAGAGAAATTTATTGTCGAAATCCGGATCTGGTATTTTTTTTTCTTGTAAACTGCACACATTATTAACATACCTTAGATAAATATTAAACTTATGCCTCAGATTCACCCAAGACCAAACTTTGTCAAAACCTAACATATTCAATGTATAAGAACATATACAACAACATGGTATAAACAGAACTTAATCATGTACTATATTTTAGCAGCCCTCTTTCTTTAAGTTATATATTTGCTATTATTACGAGTCGACCTATTAAATATATATATATATATATATATATACCTGTCTGTGAGTCTGTGTCCTGAAATAAAATATTGTTAAATATGTGTGTGTAATATTGAAATCAAAATATACAATGTATTTACTGTTTAAAGTGGTACACCAGTGCAGGATTCTATTCTAATTACAAACAGGATATATATTTACATAAAATTTTCAAACCGTGATATAGGGAATATCATTTCATTTCATTTTTAGAAAAATTTCGACTTTTCTTGAATTGTAAGACAGTAGAACACAATCGGTCTTGCTCTTACAGGGTTTTTCGCTGGCGGTCGTGCGAAAATATTAGAAAAAGTGTTGTTTAAATGTGTTATTGGCGAAAGAATATGGCGAAGGAAACATAATGGTTCGACTTAGTCCATTATTTACAATTTTCCGGTTATCTTCCAAAACGGTGTTGACACGGATATCAAGTATGTGGTAATTTTTATAAGTGAACTGTTTGCAAAACTATGAATTAATTAAAAATCTAAGTTTGTTTTTTTATCCCAGGCATAGATTTCAATAACCGTATTTGGTACAACTTTTTGAATGGTGGATCCTCAATGCTCTCCAACTTCGTACTTGTTTTCTTTCATAACTATTTTGATCTGAGCGTCACTTGTGGGTCTTATATAGACGTAACGCACCCCGTATGTTGTATTAAATTATAAGCCTGGTATCTTTGATATCTAATTACAATTTTTTTAGTGACGCACGTGTTTCATGTTAGTTTTATGTCCAAAGTTTTCCTTTCAATGATGGACCGTAGCAAAAACTAGTGTAAAGAAGACAAACATGCATGAGTAGAAAAATGTCTGATTTCAACTAGATGTGAAGTATCTTATTAACTGCAATAGATAAATTCCGTGTTCTTTGTCAGAATTCAAACATCATGATTTCATGAAATAAATTGCAATTTTACAGTATCTTTTACATACTTACTGTTTTTTATTAATGCGTTTGTTCATTACAATGAAGATTAAGTATAAATTTTAACAACTATAATATACATAGTTGGTTTTCTCTTTTGAATTGGTTTACATTTATAATTTCGGGGCCTGGCTTTTGTAGCCGACTATACAGTTGAGTATTGGACAGTGTCGAATGATGTACGGTGACCTATAGTTGGTTACTCGTTGTCATTTGGTCTATTGTGACGAGTTTTCGCATTGGTAATCAAACAACCAATTTGTATATAACCATGTGACATTTCAACCTAAAAGTATGATGATGTAAGATTGAAAAAAATAATTAAAAGCGGTGAAACATTTTGATTTGTCGAAAGAAGTTGCAAAATTTTACCGAAGGGAAACTCTGATATTTAAAGAAATATATTACTTTCTGAAGGATAATGTTAATCATTTGTTAGGCTGTTTGTCTTTATGAACCAAATAATGAGTCTAACATTTGAATGCGACTATTTTGTTAAATTAAAAACATTTTGTTTGTTTGATTTATATTTTATCAAATCTGCCAAATAAGGGAAATACCTTCAGGGATGAAACATTTATGAAGAAAACTTTTATGAACTTTGCATGTTTTTGGAAGTATACCAGTTTCATGAACCTCTTCTTTAGAAGCACATTATGAAGGCTATCTTTCAAAATTTTGTCTTAAAACTGTATTTGTGTAATTTCACTTTTTTTATCGTTTTCCTTTTATCGAACATCAGTGGCTTTTTCGTGCATATTCTTTATAATATTGACAATATTACACAACCTATAGCTTCACAAACCACCATGTACTATGAGCGATCACGAAGAACACCTTGTATTTTCAACTCATTTGGTTGATGACAAAACAATCCAATATATCAAACACAATCGAAAGTCATAATCTTGAAACTCTGTTTTATCTGCAGTTTCATTTCTTTTCTAATAAAAATTGATAACAGAAGAGTTGAACGCTTATTTTTAGCTCATCTGGCCCGAAGGGCCAAGTGAGCTTTTCTCACCACTTGGCGTCCGTCGTCCGTCGTCGTCCGTCGTCGTCCGTCGTCAAAACATGGCATGAATGTTCCTTATGAGGTGCTGACCAAGTGTTGTTACTTTGTAGCTGATCCATCGTCCAAGATGGCCGCCAGCGGGGGACTTAGTTTAACATAGGACCCTGTTGGAAATGCATACAAATGACTTCTTTTAGAGAACCACTGAATGGAATGAAACCAAATATGACATGAATGTTCCTTATGAGGTGCTGACCAAGTGTTGTTACTTTGTAGCTGATCCATCGTCCAAGATGGTCGCCAGCAGGGGACTTAGTTTAACATAGGACCCTACGGGAAATGCATACAAATGACTTCTTTTAGAGAACCACTGAATGGAATGAAACCAAACCTGACATGAATGTTCATTATGAGGTGTTGACCAAGTGTTGTTACTTTGTAGCCGATCCTTCATCCAAGAAGGCCGCCAGCGGGGGACTTAGTTTACCATAGGACCTTATGGGAAATGCATACAAATGACTTCTTTTGGAAAACCACTGAATGGAATGAAACTAAACATGGCATGAATGCTTCTTATGAGGTGCTGACCAAGTGTTGTTACTTTGTAGCCGATCCATCATCCAAGATGGCCGCCAGCAGAGGGACTTAGTTTAACATAGGACCCTATGGGAAATGCATACAAATGACTTCGTTTAGAGAACCACTAAATGGTATGAAACCAAACATGACATGAATGTTCCTTATGAGGGCTGACCAAGTGTTGTTACTTTGTAGCAGATCCATCATCCAAGATGGCCGTCAGAGGGGGACTAAGTTTAACATAAGACCCTATGGGAAATATATATATAAATGTCTTCTTTTAGAAAACCACTGAATGGTTTGAAATGAAACATTGCATGAATGTTACTTATGAGATGCTGACCAAGTGTTGTTACTTTGTAGCCGATCCATCATCCATGATGTCCGCCAGCCGGGGACTAAGTTTAACATAGGACCCTTTAGGAATTATATACAAATGTCTTCTTTCAGAGAACCACTGAATGGATTAAAACAAAACATGGCTAGATATAGGCAACAGTAGTATACCGCTGTTCAAAACTCATAAATCCATGGACAAAAAAATAAATCGGGGTAACAAACTAAAACCGAGGGAAACGCATTAAATATAAGAGGAGATCAACGACACAACACCGAAACGGACCAAGCATCAGACAAAACACCACGAGAATAACAAATATAACATGAAAACCAAATACATAAATTTGGGATAGACAAGTTCCGTGCCACGTCTTATCTCAATATCAAAAAAATAAGAGAAAACACAAACGACTCAACGTTAAAATGCAACACACACAGACACGAACAATAATATAACAATGGCCATCTTCCTGACATGGTACAGGACACTTTTAGAGGGGAATAAAAGTGGTGGGTTGAACCTGGTTTTGTGGCATGCCAAACCTCGCACTTTAATGGCAAAGTTAAATATAACATTGAAATGACAACATAATATTACAGGACTACAATACAAATAAAAAGGAGAACATATTAGACAAAGAAAACATGATTAACAGATAACAAAAAGCATCAGGTTTAAAATTCAATACGCCAAAAACGCGCCTTGTCCACACAAGACTCACCAGTGACGCCCAGATATAAAAGATCGAAAGTGAAAAAAGTAAAACGTTTTACAGCACTGAAGATCAAAAGATGAAAAGGTTTCGCCAAATACGACATTGTTGTTATGCCCGGGATAAGAACATTCTTATTATATAGAACAATTCAAGCTATTGCAAACAGTTAATTTTATCAAATGAATATGAAAGAGATATACATAAAGAAACCGAAGTATTAACTAATTACAGAAAACTAAACCCGAATACATAACGCCCAGATATAAAAGATCGAAAGTGAAAAAGGTACAAAGTTGTACAGCACTGAAGATCAAAAGTTGAAAAGGTTTTGTCAAATACGGCATTGTTTTATGCACGGGATAAGAACATCTTTATTATATAGAACACTTAATGCTATTGCAAACAGTAAATTTTAACAAATGAATATGAAAAAGATATACATAATGAAACTGAAGTATTAACTAGTTACAGAAAACTAAACCCGAATACATGATGCTAAGTTTATCACAGAATAGACACACCCGAATCAGTTCAGGCGTTAACGTAATTAAAAAAAATGTGACGTCACATACGATGGCGAAAAGGCAAACGTTATGCCACATTTGAATTTATGAAATTTAGAAACAGCATGACGTCACACATGAAAAACTATCATTGAAAAGTTAGATAGAATTAGGATTGATTTAAGATTGTATTAGAACTAAATACTGATAATTCATAGAATGTTCCATATGAGGTGCTGACCAAGTGTTGTTATCTATCATCCATGATGACCGACAGCGGGGGGGGGGGGGGGGGGACTAAGTTTAACATAGGACCCTATGGGAAATATATATATAAATGTCTTCTTTTAGAAAACCACTTAATGGTTTGAAATCAAACATGGCATGAATGTTCTTTATGAGGTGCTGACCAAGTGTTGTTACTTTGTAGCCGATCCATCATCCATGATGTTCGCCAGCCGGGGACTAAGTTTAACATAGGCCCCTATAGAAAATATATACATATGTCTTCTTTTAGAGAACCACTGAATGGAATAAAACAAAACATGGCATGAATGTTCCATATGAGGTGCTGACCAAGTGTTGTTACTTTGTAGCCGATCCATTATTCATAAAGGCCGCCAGCGGGGGGGACTAAGTTTAACATAAGACCCTATGGGAAATATATATATATAAATGTCTTCTTTTAGAAAACCACTGAATGGTTTGAAATTAAACATTGCATGAATGTTCCTTATAAGATGCTGACCAAGTGTTGTTACTTTGTAGCCAATCCATCATCCATGATGTCCGCCAGCCGGGGACTAAGTTTAACATAGGACCCTAAAGGAAATATATACAAATGTCTTCTTTTAGAGAACCACTGAATATGGAATGAAACCAAACATTGCATGAATGTTCCATAGAAGGTGCTGACCAAGTGTTGTTACTTTGTAGCTGATCCATCATCCATGATGGCCGCCAGCCGGGAACTAAGTTTAACATAGGACCCTATAGGAAATATATACAAATGTCTTCTTTTAGAGAACCACTTAATGGTTTGAAATCAAACATGGCATGAATGTTCTTTATGAGGTGCTGACCAAGTGTTGTTACTTTGTAGCCGATCCATCATCCATGATGTTCGCCAGCCGGGGAATGAGTTTAACATAGGACCCTACATGGGAAATGCATTCAAATGATTTCTTTTAGAGAACCACTTAATGGAATAAAACAAAACATGGCTAGAATGTTCCATATGAGGTGCTGACCAAGTGTTGTTACTTTGTAGCCGATCTATCATCCATGATGGCTGCCAGCGGGGGGACTTAGTTTAACATAGGACCCTATAGGAAATATATATATATAAATGTCTTGTTACTTTGTAGCCGATCCATCATCCATGATGTCCGCCAGCCGGGGACTTAGTTTAACATAGGGCCCTATAGACAATATATAAAAATGTCTTCTTTTAGAGAACCACTGAATGGAATAAAACAAAACATGGCATGAATGTTCCATATGAGGTGCTGACCAAGTGTTGTTACTTTGTAGGCGATCCATCATCCATAAAGGCAGCCAGGGGGGGGAGGGGCTGGGGGGGGGTATTTAGATTAACATAAGACCCTATGGGAAATATATATATAAATGTCTTCTTGTAAAAAAACACTGAATGGTTTGAAATCAAACAAAGCATGAATGTTCCTTATGAGATGCTGACCAAGTGTTGTTACTTTGTACCCGATCCATCATCCATGATGTCCGCCAGCCGGGGACTAAGTTTAACATAGGACCCTAAAGGAAATATATACAAATGTCTTCTTTTAGAGAACCACTGAATATGGAATGAAACCAAACATTGCATGAATATTCCATAGAAGGTGCTGACCAAGTGTTGTTACTTTGTACCTGATCCATCATCCATGATGGCCGCCAGCGGGGACTTAGTTTAACATAGGAACCTAAATGGGAAATGCATTCAAATGATTTCTTTTAGAGAACCACTGAATGGAATAAAACAAAACATAGCATGAATGTTCCTTATGAGGTGCTGACCAAATGTTGTTACTTTGTAGCCAATCCATTATCCAAGATGGACGCCAGTTGAAGACTTTTGAATGAAATCAAACATAGCCTGAATGTTCCTTTTCTTATGAGGTTGTGTTGTTACTTTTAGCCAAATTTTATATTTTTTTATATTTCAAAAACCGAAGAAGAATCAGGTGAGCGATACAGGCTCTTGAGAGCCTCTAGTTTTGTATTCTAAACAAAGCAGTTCCTGTCCATCTACAAATTTAGTCTTTGTCCTTTTACAGGTGGAATTTCTGTAAATATAGACAATGCAATTTCCAATAGGAAATCCCTTTGGAACTAAAATTGTGACACGTTTGTTTTTATATTTAATGCGTTTCCCTCAGTTTTATTTTGTTACTCCGATTTTCTTTTTTGTCTATGGATTTACGAGTTTTAAACTGCAGTATAAAACTGTTACCTTTATTTTCTATGAAGTTTCTAGAATTTTTTTTACTAGATTAAAAAGTTGAATTGGACTTTTTTAATTTTGCAATGGTGAAAACATATGGCCGTGTGGCATATTTTCCATATTTAAATACCCTGAACTTGTTAGAGTTTAAACCTATTCTAAAATTGTGTCCTATTCCTACCTTCACTTTTTGCCTATTTCAGAATTCATTTTTCATCGCAATTATATGTTTGTATAGGTGTAACAGTCCAAAGTTATGTCTCTATGAAATGAAACATCATATCTGGGAACCATTATGTCAGCAAATCAAATTATCTATGAATATTATATATCTCCCCAAAAGTGGCGTGGTTTTAGAAACAGCTGTATTTTCAAAGTGCAACAAACTCGAACAGTAGAGTGATGAAAACGTTGTAGCATAATTAAAAAAAGTTATCGGGCTACATTACTTAAACATTTTGTACTTTTCCGTGAACCCATTTAGCCTTTTTAACTGAAATGAAACGACATCACGATGCTGTAATTTATGAACGGTCATCGTGACGTAGTAAATATAAATCTAATAGACAATATGCATTCGTCATATCCGTTAAAATAATTTTTTTCTTCGGCTAACCTTCTTTTCCCTCACTTTACACGTGATCTAACGTTAGCCTCCTCCAACTCAATTGTGTCAAGTGGCTCCATTGTTTTAATCAACATTGTCATATAATTTTAAAGAATATACATGTAATTTTATATTTCTGCATATTTTCAAAGATTGTTTTAATTAAACATGTTTAATAATGAACATTTTTCAGGATGTTGTACGGCTAGTTTATCATATGTATGTTTTTTACTTGAGCTGTAAAACACCCCATTTTATTGAGAACCATTTGAAAGTATTGTCTCATATAAGATAAGGTCATAAACTAGGATACAAGGATATAAATAATTTGTATAAAACGCACCTCTTCGGACTCTGTACTCGAATGTGACGTTGTTTTCTGGAAAGAAATTTAGTTATGTTTACTAAGCTTACACTATTTGTTTATCTATACATTATATAGTTTTTCAATCATTATCCAATGCTATAAGGGGATTTGAAATAACAACATACAGGAGACAAACCAGTAAGGGTATTGCCTTAAATGATAGAAATGATACATACCCATTGTTACTCAATAATCACAATTACTGTAAGTCGTAAACAGAATATGCATTTTAGTTTGACGTGAGAGATGATTAGCTCATTTTTGTGTGTAGTAAAGTTAAACAATAATTTCCACGAATTTAGAAACATATGATTCTATTTACATTTACATGTTTTACAATCGGACACACTTGTTCTCTTTTTGTTTATATCTTTACCTACATTGATTCGTTTTTATGAGCTTTCTGAGTAATATATGTGTTTGTTTCGTTTTGGATAACACCCCTTTAAGTTGATTTTTAAAGGTTTTTTGTTTGGGAGTCAGCTGAAGCTGTTAGATGCTCTTTTGTCGTTTTTTTCTCTTTAACACATCCTCCATTACCATACATAATTTCATTTGAAATATCTTAATGTCTTGATTGCAGGTTTCAACAGTTATTAATGACAACAAAATGTATGTGTTATGTTTCATTTCAATATTTAAATGATATTTTCTACATGAAAAAAAAAATGTGTTTTTCCCCATATGTCAAAGTTCAAATTAAGTGTTATGTGATCAATTACAGGCAACCGTGCGGCCTTCAACCGTTCGTTGGCTTTAGAAGGCCGATACACGAGAATGATGACGCAAGATTTGTCACAAAAAATATATTCACGTTTTCAGACACAAAGAGGCTGTGCATTGGTGATAATTTCTTTGCGATAAGTGTGTTGTTGTTTCTGCGAAAAAAGCTTTAAATATTATTCTCTTTGTATGTAAATTTTTCTACTAAGAGGGTATAGTAAAATAATGTGAACTAAATGAACACTCGATAATCCCACATACAAAGACATATCATTTGACAAGGATGATATTTTAGCGAATCATACGTCCTGCGTGGCTTTAATGAACATTACATTGAACAGAACATCGGGGACTTATCTTGTATGCATTGGATACCTTTGTTACGCTTACTTCTCACAAACAGCGGTGAGATTCTGGCTGATCTGCATGTTTGACTAAAGAATTGTTCATTAGATTGACAAAAAATCTGTCCGCAGTAAAAGGGTCTCCAAAAATACTGTGAAACTGTTAACTCATGTAACCTTATGCAACATTTAAATTCTAATATTTTTTTCATAAATTATTTCTATCAAAAATTTTCATTTACATCCCTGTTTACCACGATTTCCCAGGTGAAATTAAAAATATTCCCTAAAAGGAATAATCCACAATGCCTTTTTTACATACAAATGGTAAAATACACTATAAATGTATTATTTTGGAAATCACAAACTACAACAGATGTTGTGATCGACCAGTAAACTCGATAACAGTTTTCACTCGATTAGTCTCGACATTAATGACATTGTCTCTATTGAATTAAACACAAATTTAAGGATAAAATCAATCTAGGTCTAAAAGCTAAAATTTGCAGTTCAGACTTAATTCAGGTATTACACTTTATTTTTCTATAACTGTTAGAACGTAAACTTGGATTGTCATTAAACATTACAACTATCTCAGTAATATATTCATCTTACTGACCCCCAGGTCGTTATGCAGTTGATGTAAAGCTGTCAAAGTTTAGGATTAAAAAAATCTAGGTAAAAAAAATAGAATTTGCAGTTCGGACCTCTTTTGGATAGTACACATTAACATGATTAACTACTTTAAATCAACATGGATTTTTATCAAACTATACAGTTATCTTAGTATATATTGACCTTACTGAATACATGGTCGTTATGTTGTTTGGTGTATTGCTGTGGAATACAAGGATGAAATAAATGTAAGGAAAAAAAACCTAAAGAGCTTTTAATTGGATTAAATTCAGAAAGATACCTATAATTTAAAAATTTAAATTTGACAGCAATAACTCAAATTACCAAAATAGTCTGTTTTATGTAGGGTATTCATAGAATGGCGATAGATGAAGATTTTCATGAAAATCCAAGTTGCTTTGAAACAGTGACCATGAAATTTAAAGATGAGTATATGCATTAAGTCCGAACTGCAAATTCTAACTTTTTTTACCTAGATTAATTTAATTCTTAAATTTACAGCATTACCGCCACTTCATAACGACCTGGGGTTCAGTAAGATCAATACATTACTGAGATAGCTGTTATGTTTAATTACAAACCAAGTTTACGTTCTAACAGTTATACAAAAAAGAAAGTGTACTATCTGAATTAGGTCCGATCAACAAATTTTAGCTTTTAGACCTAGATTAATTTAAACCTTAAATTTGACAGCTATAAACCAAACTACATAACGACCTTGGATTCAGGACGATCAGTATATATTTGAGATAGCTGTGTTTTTCAAATCCAAGTAAACATGAAAAATTAATAAACAAATATAAAATTCACTTTTTGAAATCAGTAATACTGAAAATTTTAGTATGTTTTACCTATGAATTACATCTTCGAATTTGACACCAATAAATCAAACTATCAAACAACCTGACATTATGAAAGATCAAAGTATAATTGAGATGGCTGTAGTGATTAATGAAAATCCAAGTTGATTTGTAAAAGGTATAGACATAATTAAAGATTACTATCGGAATTAAATAATTTCTTACCTATTTAAAATTAGATTCCTTAATTTACCACTAAAAACAAAATTACCAAATAAACTGTAATTGTGTTAAATCTATAATGAATTTAGTAAGATAGGTTGATTCAGATTAGTCAAGACACTGGATTTGAAGGTCCAGATTAGACGGGTTAGGTTGAGACTGTTCGAGTCTTGGTCGAGACCATTTCAGACTACACCAAAATCATCAAGTACTGAATAGGACTTATAACGTTAAGTTGAGACTAAAGTCGAGTACAGTGCAGTATATTTAGTACTGTCGAAACAATGTCAACCTTCCAAGGGAATGAACTGTACGCCTCTCCTAGAGGATTTCTTCTTATTTCATATAAGTTGGAGTTCCCTAAGACACTTGTCAAAAGCAAGAGAATCAAGAAGCCATATCATTTATTTTCACATTCGTATATATATCCCCCAGAACTAGAAATTAATGAAGCATTAGACATGGCTTTCTCCACCTCATTGTTAGACATATAACTCCAATTTGAAATAAGCAGTCACCTCAGTTCCAGAATCTAGGACAAACAAGACGGTTTTTACTTTGAAAGTATCAACTGTTACAGCCTAAGTAGCAATATACCAACTTCACCAGCATATGATATATATATATTTCCTAACTTATTCGATATTATTGCAATTGCAGTTGCTACTGGAATTTGTTAAATGTCACAATTTTCTTAGTAGAAAGTTGATGAACCAGGGGTTTGTTATTGACAAATATACCGTATTATCTACACAAATAATACACGATGGTATCGATTATTGGTACTGACGCTGTTTATCATTTTAATAACGTGTTATTGTATTCTTGTTTGTTTTTTATGTATATTATACTGTTTAGTCTGTTTTTGGTTATATCCATTTGACGTGGCCCTGCACTTATACCTACCGTCATTGTGTAATAGTGGTATTGTAATGGTGGTGCTCTTGTCTTTCATTTTTGTTATTGTAATTTGTCTCTATGCTTTTTAAGTTGTTGTTCTTTACATACAATGTATATATTTGACGTGACTCTGTTTTTATACACCTCCTTATTGTGTAATTTTGCTATGGCTAGTTTTCTGTACTCTCGTCTTTCAATTTGGGTTATTTGATTTGTTTGTATTTGATGTGTGTGTTTTATCTGTTATTGATGACGTGGCTCTATTCTTATGCATTTCGTCATTGTATTATTGTGCTATGGTTACTGTTTGTATTCTTGTCTTTCATTTTGCTTACATGTATGTTCTGTGTCTGTATATAAAAATGAAGATGTGGTATTATTGCAACTGAAACAACTCTCCACAAGATATTTAATGACACAGACATTAATAACAATAGGTCACCGTACGGCCTTGAAGAAAATTTTTGACCTTTTAACCTATTATGTCTGATTGTTTTTTCGCACACCGTTGTCAATACAATGGAATGTTAAGCAACTGTCATACAAGTGAGATATTTAGCTAGATATAAAAACATAAGATAATACGTGTACCAAGTTAGGAATATAACATTTGTTTTCTATTCGATGGATGTAACGCGTCTTCTGATTGGCTGACGTTATTTTGATATGATCCCATAGACATAATTTATTCGTGTGATCGTGACGTCATCAACGTTTTACATGGTTTTCTACGGTTTAAAATGAAATTTAGAATTGATTTATAAGAAATGACTGTAATATTTTTTCTGTCTATTCGAAATAACATGAAAAATGTGGTGCACACTGCTAAATAACCCGCTACGCGCGTTATTCAGTCTACACCAAATTTTTTTATGTTATTTCTTCATGGACAGAAAAAATATTACTGTCATTTCTTAATTACAGTATCTTCAATGAAGTTTTATTTTTCGTTGTGTGTGCAGTTGATATAGCTGATATAAATAAATAAATGAACTCTTATTTGATTTGTTTTTAATTTTATATGTGCTACAGTTTGAAATGTTAATGGCTCCATCAGGTTAATTATATAGGTCTTCATATATATAATAACGGTAAAATGAATATAAAGAAAGTGTGACACGTACCTCGTCAGATTGTGAATTCGAATGCAAGTGTTTTTCCTACAATTACATATAGTAAAATTAAATCGTTCATATCATATCAATGTTATGCTTTAATAAGTAAGTATCGTTAATTTTTATACTAAAACAATTAGTCTATATAAAACATAAAATGTGGTATGATTGCCAAAGAAACAAATGACACAGAAATTAACAACTCTATGTCACAGTACGGCTTTCAACAATTAACAAAGTACATACCCCATAGTCATCTATAAAAGATTCCGAAATTACATTCAAAATATTTCGAACGAAAAAGAATTACGGCCAAATTTATGTACAAAAAAATAACAAAAAACAAAAATGTAAGACCTAAACAAATGACAACCACTGAATTACAGGCTCCATACCTTGTCTAACAAACGTCAAAATATTCTATCGCGTAGTGGAATGAACTATTTGTGGATTCTTATAAATTCTTCATTACTTTTGGACTATTTAAGATTTTGAACTATTTCTGACACCAATTCTTACATACTGTTGATTTTTTAACCCTGAATGCTAATATTGCTCATGCGAACATTTTAAAATTGTTTGTGTATGCATTAAACGACAAATATATTTTCTGACGTCACACACACGAATCAATGAATGTGTTTGTAGATAGATGTTAATGTGTTCTGTTAAATTGTTCATTTTAAAATTGTTACACGATGATGACTGCTGTACCCATATTTTGACTATCTTATTCATTATGTCTGTTTAGTTTACTCATCATAGTAAATATAGCGGAATTTGAGGAGACCGTCATCAAAGTGCGAGGTTTAGCGCTTTAACACTTGGTTAAATCCACAATTTTCTACATTTGAAAATGCCTGTACAAAGTCAGGAATATGACAGTTCTTGTACATTCGTTATTTTTTGTGTTTTGTTATTTGATTTTGCCATGTGATTATGAACTTCCGATGGGATTTTCCTCTGAGTTCAGTATTTTTGTGATTTCACTTTTTTGGACATGTCTTTTGCACATGGCATAATCACTCTTTCCATATCAACATCACTAGTTGAAATAAAACATTCAAAAGTTTATTTCAACCATCCCAGAAAAAATAAGTAATGTATGTGAAAGAAAAAGAAAAAAGAAAGAAAAAACACACTATTATTTAAGGGAACTATATTCGTGAACAACAACAATCGGGATCATTAATTGTGGTCTCGGGCCTATTTGTGCAGTCTTGAAACAAAATATGTTTTAATATTCACTATACATTTAACAAACAGGTGACAATATTCGGCTTTCCGTTTACTTCCGTGATGATGATATCGGATCCAAATTAAGTTTGCAGTCTCTTTTTCATGTGCACCACACTAAACGCCTTATCTCCACAAATGTCTTCCATAGCCTAAACAAGATCGCTTACGGATGCAAGTTCGTCTTGTGTTTCTTCTAATTGTCTAACTATTTGCAGGAAAGCTTTCTCTGATGAATCTTCTTTTGGTCGTCCTGGTGTCGTTCATTTGACCTCTTTGTTTGCTTGCTTCGAGACGGGGATTTTCTTACCAGTTCTAAAATTAATACTACATGTTTGGTGGTATATTGCGTCTGCCGCGTGCAAATTTGATGGTGCAATGTTGAGCCTCCTCAAAACGATTTCGGACCATTCATTGTTTCTTTCTTTGCAGTTGTTTCTAAGGGTGTTAGAAAAATCTGTTGTCCTAACAGGAAACACGTCGATTCCCCTTTTGCTCTCTGAAAATTTTGCAAAATATCCACAAAATAGACAGTTCTTCTGGAACTCAAAATCAGGAGTAGAAGACCGTAAGTTTCGAGTTGGCTCGGGTATCGATACATCCTTTTCTCGCATGTCCTTCTTGATTGAGTTAGCATTAATGTAATCAAGTCGATAAATCTGATGAACCTTTTGTCCTGGAGTTGTGACAATTGTATCATTTTTGGTTTGGCTGGTCCTGTTAACCGTGTTAAATTTTTTCTTAGTTGTGTTATTTCTTCACTGTTTTTAGAGACACCCGACAAAAAACACAAGCATCCACCATTACCTAAAAAAAAGAAGATCAAACTGTAAAGATGAGATTCAATTATTTTGATTTTGCTTTCATATTATTTTTTTTCAAATAAGATTTGTTTTGAATACAATATTCAAAAAGATATATGTTGACTTATAACCAATAAATTATTCCGATGTAGTATCTGTTCTCGATTGAATTGAATAATGGTATTTTTGTTGAATATTAATTTCCCTCTGTTAGTTGATTAATAAATATTCATTTTTTATCATTTGATTTTTTTTTTTAAATTGTCTCATCCTGTTCTCCTTTTTTTTTTTTTATTATTTCATCCTAGCCCCCATACTAACATTAAAAAAAAATATATTAGCTCCATAACACAATTTGTCTGCATCGATTTGGATTTGATTATCGGTACAACTTCATTTTTCCATGAATTAAATTTGGTTAGATTGTAACCTTTTTTGGCATTATCGGCGTTCCATAGTGGTTTTTTTTGGTCAGCAACTCCTGGCAATAGGAATAAAATTTCCTTTTTTTTGGGACTATTTAATGTATGTAATGTATATACTGTAGTTCAAATATGAAAAACAGAGTTGTTTTGTATGTGATTTCTGGTTTAGAAACCTCGGCAAACCGAAATGAGCTAATTTCTGCCGCGTACTACATTTTTACGTTTCCCGTGTATCTAAGCCTTTTAAAAACATCTCAAATACCTTGCATGGTAACGTAATAAAAATGTTAAATACGTATAAACCTTTTATATATAAGTTTTATATTAACTTACCAGAATGAAAAGGATGGATCCTAGATGCGTCGTCTGCAGTTGACCATTACGAGTTGTCTCCTATATCGTCATTCTTAATCTACGGGCGCCATAATATTTGAAGTAAAATCTAGAAATTTTTTGGGCTAAAATTGACGACTTTCCCCTATTTCGATTTTTCTCGATTTTTGATATGTTTCTTATACGTTATATTTCTCACGAATTCCACAAAAAACATTTCTAGATGCGTTGTCTGCAATTAACCATCACGAGCTGTCTCCCATATCGTCATTCTTAATCTACGGGCGCCATGTCTTTCCACAATATTTGAAGTAAAATCTAGATATTTTTGGGGCCAAAATTGACGACTTTCCCCTATTTCGATTTTTCTCGATTTTTTATGTTTCCTATACAGTCGGGGCACTTAGTGAACTCCATAATATTATGGAATTGGCTTAATTTGACAGCTTTATGAAAAGCCATAATATTATGAGTTTGAATAATATTTCCAGTAATATTATGCGTGGCCATAATTTTGAATATTATTGAATTTCGTAATTATGCATGAAAAAATAAAATTTGATGTGTCCGAAAAACAATGTTTTGGGTACTGCTAACAAGTTCCTTAATTTATTAATCTTAAAATGCTATTTTTATGATCATCTATTGATTATATTCGTCCGACAATCGTCGCCTTTCTCACGTCATAATTATAAATGCTTCCGTCTTCAATGTCTTTTATCGAGGACAGTATTTTGTACAAGGGAGACAAATCGTGTCATCTTACAAGCCATATTTTTGTTAAATGTATTATAGTTCCTTAAACAATGAATATATCGTGTTGTAGAAAATAAATGTAGAAAATAAGTTTGTCAGTTGACCTCGTTTACAATACATTAGTTTTATCAGGGGGAAATGTTATAAAAAAAAAATAGTACACATCCTTCAGTCGTCCTTTTAAATTATGAATGACTATATACACAATAGGTATAGAAACACATTACTTTCGCTTGTGTATACGTCTTGATTTGACAAAATTTAATTAATGGTCTGGGGCCGGTTGTTCAACTTGTCGTTAGCACTAACGCTCCGTTAAATTTTGCTAACGTATCGTTAAAATTTAACGTCTCGTTAATTCTGTTGTTCATCTCATAGTTACTTTTAACGCTCCGTTATAATGTTCTTAACTTGAGTGAAATTTAACGATGGTAGGTAGCAGCGTTAAACCATTTAACCAAGGTATAATTAGAAAATGGCTGCTTTGTTAATGCCACCACTAAGACCCAGAAAGGACAGAGTTTTTAGAGGAACTATATCACATTTAACAAATTTAAATGATGATGAACTAAGAAGGAGGTATAGATTTGGCAAGGACTCAATTGCTTACCTTTGTAATCTTCTACAAGACAGACTCAGAAGGACAACTAATAAAGCAACAGCACTGACTGTTGAACACTGCGTTACTATGCATCCTGCTCATTCTTGCAAGTTATAGGAGATACACTGGGGTATGACAAAGGAACAGTTTCTCGTGTTGTGAGTGATGTGACAGATGCCTTGATTGACATTAAGGACGATTTTGTGAGTTGGCCTACAGATGTGGATTCGATCAACAGGATAAAATGTGGGTTTTATAGGCAAAGCAACTTTCCGAATGTTTTGGGGTGCATTGACTGCACACATGTGAGAATACAGGCACCATCAGATGATGAACCATCCTATGTAAACAGAAAGGGGTACCACAGCATAAATGTGCAAGCTGTCTGTGATTTTGAAGGTATTTTAATCTGTATTTTGTCATTCCCTATTTCGTCGTTGTTGATCTTTTTAAATTGTTCTCTCCCTTTAATATTACCTTGACATTATCAATAGAGACAACTGGGTCCTACTGTTTCGACCCAAATTTGGGAGGCTCGATTACATTTAGTCTAGTCTTTATAACACTTGAAAAAGATTTAAGGTTTCCATTTTATTCATCTTGTCAACACAGAAATGTAAAACATTAAAAAAATACTCTTCAATATATGGGACCTTTTAGCTGTGCAACATTGTATTTTTTTATTTACAGTATACGACAAAAAACTTCAAATCACGGTACAAAGCGGCATAACTCTAGTAAAATTAATATGACTTATCTATGATACCGTGTGATTTGCATTGATTTATTTTACTCTTTGTGATTTCAAATTCTCTTTTTTTAATCATATAGTAATAGCTTTATATCCGAATTTTCTTGTTTTAAACAATGTCAGTAATGAAGTTTGTTGAGGAATAACTGTAGTATTTTGTGTGGACTTCTTTTTAAACAGGTGCGTTATTATAGGGACTTATCATTATTTACCTGGGAGGGGGAGGGGCTGGTCATTTTGAATTCTAACATATAAAATTTTCATGATCCCCTCATAATATTTCACTATTTTCATTTGATCCCCCCGAAAAAAAAACAATTTAGAAAATGTGAACCCCCCCCCCCCCCCCCCCCCCCCCACCCTTTCCTCTATTAAACATGACAACTTGAATATTAACATGCCAAATATTTGTTTTTTTAGACCAAAAAATACAGATTTTGAGGGAATGAGAGTTATAAATTAACTCAAAGGGATCTTAAATGATTAGAAACGGTACCATGATACATGATGTTCAAACTACTCATTTCTTAGTGCAAAAAATATTGGGGACTTATCATTATTTACCCCTTTTGAATTTACAATAAAATTTGAACCCCCTATTCCACATACAGGAAAAAACTTGATTCCCCCTCTATTTTAACAAGCCCCACCCTGATTAATAATGATAAGTCTCTTATGTACTTGCATAATTAAAGAATCTGCTATTTTTTTTAAATTGTCTTTTGTTCTTTTTTTATACACTGAATTCATATTTACAGGCAGGTTTACCAATATATTTGCAAACTGGCCAGGCTCCACTCACGACTCCCACATATTCAACACATCAACTTTGTCTAATTACCTCCAGACAAATCACAGGGGATTGATAGATGGTGTTATTCTCGGGGACAGTGGATATGCTTGTCGCCCTTACCTGCTTACACCATATGCCAATCCAACAGAGAGACACCAGCAAAGGTTCAACGGATGCCATGCCAGTACTAGATCCGTTATAGAGAGGACCTTTGGTATTTTGAAAAGACGGTTTCATGTCCTCCATTCTGAGGTATATTTATATTAAATACAGATTTGACATTGCAATTCATACATAAAAAAAAAACAAAATCCATGAAATGGTTACACAAAAATGGCTGAGAGATGTATGTTAAACGTCCGTGAGACAGCAACCCGAATATATAAATTTGGAAAAAGCCCCGCCTTGATCAACAAAAGGCTGTCCTTAAGGATCTTTGTCAAGTGTTGTAAATTTGTCAATATAGAATTTTGAACATACATTTGGTATCACCGCAATCAATTTTGTAGAACAGTTATGTAAGTGCAAAAAAAGAACTATAATGTCAAAACATTGAATGAAGGTATTTTAAAATGACTTTTGCATATTATCTATATATCAAGAAATATAAAAAAGGATAAATATTTCTGCATGCATGACACCTTTTCATTTACTACTAATTGCTTTAAATATCTTAAAACTGAAATAAGCATATACTGTTTCATATTTAAGGTCAGAATGAAACCAGAAAAAGTCTGCAGAATTTTTGGGGCATGTGCAGTGTTGCATAACATAGCCGTGTCCAGAAATGAACCGTTGGTGAATGACGACGGTGCTGGTGTTCGACTTGATCAGCCTGTGCAAGTTCCAGCCTTTCTAGGAGTGCAAGATGGAAGAAACACGAGAGAACACGTTGCCAGATCATTTTTTAACCACTGAAATACATATTATTAACACTTTAATATGCTTTCTTACTTTTTCATAGACACATGATCCTAACTTATTGAAGACCATTTTTATTACACTATGGTCTTAATGGAAACAATGTTTTATGTTGATGATGTTCAAAATAAGGAGATATGGGGTGCCTGCCAGTGAAACAACTATTCACCAAAGTGCAAAATAGTTTGATTTAAGCAACTTCTTGTTACCATATATATGACCATCAACAACGACGGTTTATTATCTCAATGATTCGATATTTAAATCATTTAATAACATTAAAACTTTATTCGATAAGTGTTTAAGTTTTAAAGTAAAAGATTCAATCATTGCTCATGAAGTCAAACTCTTTACACAAGTGACACAGGCAGACTTTAGATGCTTTTCATGTCTCAGATCAATTACAGTTTTTTTTTTTTGTCAGAACTATTTGGTTCCCATTTTACACATCACTTCATTTACAAACGTATATTTTGACACAATCCACATCCACAACCATTACAAACTCAAGAAAAGAAATTGGCGACTGTTTTCCCTACAAGATATAAAAACAGGTGCTTGATTCTGTTCTGTGTTGTTCAATAATTTCGGGAAGTTTTATTGATAACTGGTACATGTAGATCGTTGAGGTTAATAGTTAAGACCTCCTTTATATAAAAAAGAAGATGTGGTATGATTGCCAATGAGACAACTATCCACATAAAACCAAAATGACACAAACATTAATAACTATAGATCACCGTACGGCCTTCAACAATGAGCATAGCCCATACCGCATAGTCAGCTATAAAAGGCCCCAATAAGACAGTTGAAAACAATTCAAACGAGAAAACTAACGGCCTCATTTATGTAAAAAATTAACTAAAAACAAATATGTAACACATAAACAAATGACAACCACTGAATTACAGGCTCCTGACTTGGGACAGGCACATACATAAATAATGTGGCAGGGTTAAACATGTTAGCGGGATTCTAATTCATTCAAATATACAACATGTATAATAATGGGAAATATATAATCATTTTTTTTCTCTTTTGAAAATAACATTTAATCAATATAACATGATCTCGAGAAGATAACAAATAATATTAGTTGGTAGTACCAAGAGCCTCAAGACACTGTGACAACGACATTGGCTGGTACTCCTTTGCCTTGATTCTCTCCAGCAGTTCTATTTGCAAGTCCAGCTTTTTCATCTCCTTCTTCTGTTTTTCAATTTCACCCTTAAAATACACAACCTGTTGAAAAAAAACAGAAATGTTAAAGATATGAATCAATCAACAATCGTACATGACTAATTTGTAAAAAGATTACAAGCTCCTGTACAGCTGAATAAATACAATGCATTTCAAGAAAACCGATCAGCATAGAAAAATGATATAAATAGATGTGGGATATAGTAACCCAATGACAAAAAAAATCGAAACTTTATTAAGAGGAAAGGGCCAAATACTTCAAAAATATATAAAGAAAGTTTGTATTTTGCAATAAAGGTAACCATTGGTAATCTACTTTTGAATGTTTGCTTGGACGCCATTTAAGAGAACATTACTTTGTTCGTGTCAGTTAAAAAGTGTTACTTAAAAGGATACTCAGCATTCATGTGTCAGCATCAAGCAACATCTGACTAATATGAAAGTGCTCACATGTCATAACTCATCTGCTGACCAAATCAGAATTTGTTCAGTTTATTGGGAGGAGCGGACAAACAGGGTGAATGTAAGTCTTCGATTCCAGTGTGACACTCTGTGGGAGTGCACTAAATTTTATATGTGCAGACATGATATCAATTGGAAAATTGTCCTGAATATGCATGAAACATTTGTCCCTTGATGTTAACAATCATTTTTTAATATTACTACAAGTACATATATTTAAAAAAAAAAGCTATACATGTATTGCCAACAAAGTATGGGGGACAAATTATACTACCGGATGTAGTTCATTGTTATATATTCACCTGAAGCTCATAAACATCTCCTGCTGTGGCTTTTCTCTTCTTTGTGGCTGTAGCAGCTGTAGGGACGGCATGGGATTCATTGTTCTCAGCCTGTCTATTTGGGTTTACCACAATTGGTAATGCCCGGTTACCAATAAACCCTGAAAGAACTGATGGTGAAGGAGGTGTTGGAGGTTGTAGTGAGGCTCAGATTGGCATTCCATAGCTGACTGAAATAAATCCTGGGACCCTGTACAGGCCATTTCAGAGTCATCTTCAGACAATCTAGCCTCAGCTGCACCAGCTAAAACAAAGACAAAATAGCTCTTAAATTTAATGTTGTACGCCAATTAATATGCAAAAGTTTTAGTTTCAAAAATTCGATAGGGGTATACACATTTTAAAAATTAGATCATAGATCATCATACGTTATTGAGTAGACCCCCTTTTTTATTTGTGTCGCAAATGTTCTTACATATTTTCATTTTTTTAAACTACTTTTTCTATTTATTATATATATTTGATGTTTGAACAATAGTTATATGAGGGAACAACATATATGAAGTGGAATGTAGTTGAGATATTGTCACGCCATGTCACAGGGCGACAGGTTGTATATTAGTATTTTTTTGAAAACCCTCATAGGCCTAATACATAGAGGTAAACATTCAGGTTGATTCCCTTTAAAACATCTTGTAAGAAAGTGTTAATTAGGACAAAGTTCGTATTGTAGTTTGTTTTGTTTTTTTTAAGTTGTAAAATTCTAGCAAAGACAGGATACAGGGACGAACATTTCTATGGTACGATATTCATTCGGGCCGAGATTACATATTTTAATTGAGCGCCATTAACAAATTGAGGAGAGCACCTGTTCAGAATTCTCGCATATCAGCATGGGACAGTGATGTAGATTCACAAGAAATGATAGGGTTAAAACCTTTTCTTTATTCGCATATTGACAGGGAAAACGCAAATAAGATCGAATAACATTTCAAGAAGGTATAATTATATTTCCTAACATGCGGAATTTGTAATGTTTACATTGTCACTGATTGTGAGGGCAAGGTCATTATTTAGTACATTTAAGTGCATAAACATCGAATGCGATGCAGACGATTTGATCATTTAAGAAATAAATATTGGTTAAATACCTTTCAAAAATATGAATAACTACGAACATATCCTTGTATAGAAAGTATTTGGGTGACCATTTAGCACATGAACAAGGAAAAACTTTATTACAACAGTTTTCAACGATAATTTGGGTCCATAGTGATATCGGCGGACATCAATTTTTGCCTCTACATCGATGTTGTTCCTTCAACTAGGGCATATTAAAAGCACAACTGTTTAGAAATTTCCAGAGAAAGATCTACAGAAACTTTAAATTGATAAGACAAAATATTACATACCAATGATGCAGCGTTCTACACCTCCTATGCCCTTGAAGGAAGCAGAGTCCTTGCACAAATCTATGGTTCTCTGCACTGCCACACTCACTGACTTAGCCTGTGGTCCACCACCTGTTTTCCCCTGGTCTCTCTTGCTGACAGAAAAGATCTTCTTTGCCTCTTTCTTGGTGTTGCCCCATTTAGCTTTACACTCCTTGGCTGACCTATGGGCAACACCAAGAGAAGACACCATCATTGAAATTCTTCCCCAGACTGCTGTTTTTCTTTTATTTGTCAAAGAACTTCCAAATTTGTCATTAATGACTGCATAATTCTTTTCTATCTCATCTTGGAGAAGATTTATCTCTGCTTCCGAAAAATTTGGCTTTCTTTCCCTTGTCTTCTTAACATTAGACTGATTGCATGCACTAGCAGAAGGCAAGTCGGCCATATTTGTTTATGGGGGAAGTTCAGAAAATCTGAATTATGGGTAACTAAAATAGCCTCTAAACCAAAGTTAAAATTTAACGACAGGTTAAGATTTGTTAACGGTCACGTTAGCTAACGCTACCGTTAAATCATTTTGAACAACAGCTTTTTAACCTTCCGTTAAGTAACGCCACGTTAAACTTTTTAACGACACGTTAAGGCTAACGCTACCGTTAAGTTAACGACAAGTTGAACAACCGGCCCCAGATCCACAAAAACTCATTACATGCAATTGTTATTGTTTACAATTCAGTTTATGTTGCAGACCGTTTCAATGCTACTTATGTGTGTTTGTGTATATTGGGTAAGGTGGGTACATTAATTCGTATACACTCTCAAATTCTTAAAAATTAAAATTTTGTCTGTAATTGAAATGTCTCTTTTGTTGTCTGACATGTAAATAAAAATTACATCTTGGTATAAAAATCGAGAAACCACGACAGAAATTTAAAAAAAAATCACAATCTACAAACATAGGCAGGTAGAAATTAGATATCCATGTTGGTGTATAACCAATAAATATTTATTTTGACGTCGGTCAATATTTGATGATAGATACACCTGAGTATTCGAAACAGCACTATGATTGTTGTTTCTCTACATAACACGTTGAATATCAAAATTAAGTTATTGTCCATTTGACTTCTATATATCTGCTGGACAAAATTCTTAAAAAAATTAAGATAACTTATTGGTTCTCGAGAACCACAAAATTAATTTATATACAAGTATAGAAATAGCAGAAGAAATAATTGTAAGTATTAAACTATTTCAATGCGAAGCAAGGTCATGTAATACAATATTATTCAGTTCAGCAGTATGATTAATTGGTAAGAAACAGATGACAGAATGAACTAATAATATTAATGCCTAGTTGAAATTATATCACAACGTACTAATGAGAGTGCAACCTGTCAAAATTATCTTTTTGCAATAAAGATATAAGTATGAAATGTGGATGATGACTTATAAATGAAGACATTTATAATACACTTTTATTTTTGTTTGTTAATATATAATATTTAAATAAAAAATAATAATTTATCCAAATTTATTCGTTGACTTCTTTGCACATCATACTAGTCAAAACACGAAGTTTGTTAGTCAAAATATAATACAGAATAATATAAATAAATATATTAAATATTTATAATATAGAGATCTGAACACTCCAAAGGAAAACAAATATTAATCACTACGTGCTAATCGCAATTCATTGAACGGTAAATCAGTTGATTCAAACAATAAAATATAATATAAAAGCTACGACGAATGTTGTATAAACTTTTTTAAGGTTTAAATGTTTTCTATTATCTCGGCTAATATTCTAAAACTATAACACCTATATTCCTTAATTTCCGAATTAAGTAGTATTTTGTTTTCATATTTGCAAAAGTAAACCAATTACAAATAAAATACATAAAAACTAACATCAAGATATACCGTACAGCAAGTTGCATCTTTTTAAAATTTCCTATGCATTGTTATGTAAAGAAAAATAAGAACACTATACAAGTTCAAACTCATGACCATTATTTAAAGTATTTTCTACTAGCAGTGTTCTACATTACTTTATATATGCTATGAGAGTATCGCCCAGTTGGTTATAGCGCGCTCACCTGGAGTGCGAGAAGTAGATGTTTGATGCAAGCTGGACCAAACGTAAGATTTGAAAGGTGTGTGTCCGCTTTCTTCTACTCAACTTAAGATATTGAGAGTAATGGCGTATTGCTCCGGATTCACAATAATATGTCCGGGTAGGACGTCATGTTTAATTGCATAAAATTGAGATCGGAAATAGGGAATATATGTAAAAGAGACAACACTCCAGCCAGAGAGCAGACAACAGACTGATACTTTGTGAACTAGCAAGACTTGAATCCTGGCCAACATTTCAGACTAGTAAAAAGCCGGGTTGATATGGTATTATCGTGTTTTGTCGTAAGGAAACTGTTTTTCTCCAATTTAAGTTTAAACGAGTGAATTCATATAAGATATAGGACGTCCCATTGAATTGCTTTAAACTAATACAATAATAAATTACGTATATGAATGTTACTACATATTAAGTTAACAAAAATGTCGCGCTTACAAAATAAACAATACAAACACTCTCTGTGAAAGAGGGGCGACAGATTCCAGAGAAAATAAACTGACAACGATATGGCTAGAAAAGAAAAGATAAACATACAGATAATAGAACACAATACACAACACAGAAAAGTAAAAACTTAGCAACACGAATCCCACTGGACACTGGGGATGATATCAGGTTTTCCGGAAGAGTATGCTGATCCTGATCCACATGTGGCACCCGTCGTGTTAGACATGTTATTACAAACCCGGTAAATACTCTAATTCAGTAGGTCATATACGTGAAACGGAAGGGGATTTTAGATATTAAATAAGGAACATATCCGATATCATCTGTAAAACCGTTAGTCCATAACAATCATCTATCATCTACAACATACCACACTTAATAACCATACTATATCGATGTACTCTTCGATTCTATTACATAAGTGCATTAATTTCAAAGCTGAACAATGCACTAATTCGTCCATTTAAATAAGGCAGTCAATGTTAAATGTTTGACACCATTCAAATCTGGTTCATGGACATATTTGAAAAAAAGCTAAAGATCAGATAGTTTTGAAGAAGGCTCATTATCTTTTGTAAAGTGATAGTGACACAGTGGTTTTTTTTTCGAGAAAGCAGCATACCGTCCGTATATACACTGTACAAGACAATCCAAGCACTTACATTCCACCATAATTTAAGATATGCTATGAAAATCAATAATATTATAAGGTAGCATAATGTGTGGATTAATATTATGAAATCAAATAATTTTGAAAATGCTAATAAATGCATCAACACATTAAAAAATCGAACATATTGTGATGACGATTTTTTGGGGAATATTTGTTTATTTCGGTAGATCTATCATTTGTTGGTCTCATAAGATAAACACTGGCAATGTTTTGAATTTGACATTAGTAACAATTTATTTAAAAATAAACCATTTATCCGTGAGTTCTTTTGCTTTAAAAAAATCATAACTAAAGAAAGGCAAAGGGTAACCAGAGGACATAAAAACCCTCAAGTCGAAAATAAACTGACTACGCCATAGCAAGAAAAGAAAAAAAAAGAATAAAAAATAGAATATTCTTCGAAATCAATATGTATTCAAATATAATATATGCAATAGGTTCGTTATCAGGATGTGCACGATTTTTATATTTCATGCATTGTATTATGCATTTCAAAATTTTTGGATTGCATAATATTAATTTACATGTTATGATATCGTATAATTTTATTGATTCTCATAATATATATCATGTATATAATGGGATACAGTAATATCGGGCAACTTGTTGTTGGAATGCTGCCCCTGAATTATTAATTTTAGGAAAATTTGGCAGCTTTTGGTTATTATCTGGAATATTTTTATAGATAGAGATACACTATTAAAAGCAATAATGTACAGCAAAGTAAGAGATACAAATAAGTCAGCTGGAACAAAGTGGTCAATTGGCCCCTTTAGGAGTTATTGTCCTATTTAGTCAATTTTAAACAATTTTCATAAATTTTGTAAAGTTTTGTAAATTTTTTCAAAATATTTTTCTTTGTCACTTCTGGGCCAATTCCATTATAGACAAAGATAATTGTAAGCAGCAAGATTGTTCAATAAAGTCGGATCTACAAACACATCACCAACACCAAAACACAATTTTGTCATGAATCTTTTAAGTGAGAGACACATGCTCTTTAGAGCCTCTAGTTATTTATTATAGTGAAATCGCATGTATAGGCGCAACTGTATTCTGGTTGATATTTGCATGTGTTACGGAATACATATCTCCCAATTGAAACAGTATCCCCGCACTATTATGACAGTTATAACTATTTTATATTTTTCTTATTGTATTTGTTATATGGTATATTTTATAACAATTGCATTATGCTTTTTTGTAATTTCACTTTTAAATTTGCAAAAGTATCACCTCCTCCAAAACAGTGGCATCGAATGTTTGCTTATAACTAAGTTTTTATCCAATATTTACAATAGTTACATTGATTTCGTATTCATTGTATTATAGTTTCACGACATTGTTTTCGCTGCTAACATGACGAAATGTTTACGTCTGCAACATTAGACAGAAAATTTCACACTAAGTTAACCTGATTCCCAGAGATGATAAAAACAAAGTAATTAAATCGCCATCAGCTGCAATTGCAGACGACTATTATTTGAACTCTAAATGACTGGTCTGACCTAATGAAGGTGTCATAAAATTTAGGAATATTTTTACGTTTAACGTTTACCTTTCTACACTGTAACTAACTTTTTAAATGGAAAATACTGTTATCTTTGGACGAAAATGTAAATTTGTTTCAATATATACTGAGCCAAAAAAGTTTAGCAACACTATTTTTTTTGATTTTTTTTTTTTTTGTTGTGTCTGCAATTATTTTTTTAAACATCATTGATATAATCCTTAGTTATATCTGTAACTTTTAACAGTCTTATTTTTTTCTTCTTGATGCTTGATTTCGTGCCATTTTAGCTATCCACGTGTTCGTGATGTTTTTCATTCTGTACCTGTACTTTTAAAACAAAATTCAAAATTTTATTTCACTAGCGTTCAGAAACTGGTAAGAAAAACACAAAAAAGATTGAAAAAATTGCATGTGGCGTCAATCTGGCTTCCCCAAAAATGACCGTCAGAAGGCTATTGAAATGACTGATGCCAGAATGAGTGTTTCGTATGTCGAGGCTTGATTAGATGTGCATAAGTCAACAGTTTAGAGACTAACAAACAGATCTCGACAAATTGCAACTGCACGGGATAGGTTGACATGTCGTAGACCAAGAAAAACTATCGTCAAGGGAGGAGCCCTAGCTACTTTCGCTTTACATCAAAACGTGACATTTTCTTTCCGGCCACAAGAGTAGTGCATTGACTGAGGGCAACTGCTGGTGCGCCTGCCAATCCTTCATTGATGCAGTTAGGGCATGGCCGAGAAATTGATTTTGAATAACACTATACTCATTTTTGCATTTTGACCCTCCCGCGCTCCATACAAAGAAAATCCTAATGGATGTGAGTGATAAACATTCATGATGCTTCTGATATGTCATAATTTCATTTGTTTATTATTAAAATCATATGTTGTTACAATTTTGTAATAAAATAAAATAAAATTTTTGTTGCTAAACTTTTTTGGCTCAGTATAGTTGTACTGACACTTACAAAATTATAAGTGAAATCAATAAAAAACGATTTCTACTCTACAGTGTACTAAAGTACAATTACACTCCTTAAAACGATTAACTATTGTTTTCAATCCATGTAAAATTTAGCACTACTAAAGTATAGATATCTATTCGTACTAGTATTTATTTATCGACATGTCGAAAATCTGTTTGTTCGGATAAGTAGTTGTATTCATATCAGCCTTAGTTCCTAACGTTGTCGCGTTTAGTTAATTATAAATAAGAATGACGAATAGCAGCACAAAAAACAATTTAATGATGGTGTCAAACTGTCAAATCCAATGTATCTGGTTTTAAATTTCCTCAAATGCGCCCACGGCGAAAGAGTTATGTCTGTTTGATTTTTACGATTTACCGTGGCGTTTCCTTTAAAATTTAGGGCATAATGTATTGTATGGAGTGGAGTGGAGTGTTGGAGTGGAGTATTGGAATAGAGTGTTGGAGTGAACTTTTGGAGTGAGGTTTTGGAGTGAAATTTGTGGATGAAAAATTTTGTAGTGAATAATTTAAAAACAAACTATACTGAAATAGAAATAAAAAAATGCATGCAGAAGTATTCGAATAATAATGTTTCGAATAATAATGTGAACAACCTCATATCAACAGTCCTTTATAAACAATTTCAAATTCTCCTGATCTACTGATGCATAACTTAGAGTTATATAATTATTTAGCATTGTGATTTCCCAATCTCTTTTAGAATCTGGCAGCATCCTCATTAGTAAAATTTTACATGCTCGTGTATTAGGTTTAGTCCCCATTTCCATTCTTTATTATGTTATATTATTTTGTAAAATTAACAAAAAATCTTCACATTATCATGTTTAAAAGTATCATATTTATTGTTTTTGCACTGTTGTTTTTAGTTTTTAAAATGATTTACAAATTATTGACTTGAGCTTCTGTAACAACTGTTTAAATAAAAAAGAATTTTTAAATGTTTTCAACAATGATGAGAGTATTTTCATTTTCTGAATTCAATTTAGATGAAATTTGAATTTATGAAAAAATAAGTTATTAATTGGTATTACCTAGCTATCATTTCGGTATCAATAAAACATAATAATAAAAGATAAACTGCAATTACAGTGTTATTTCCTGGATTTACAGTGAGAAAATATTGTTACACCTGGGGTGTGTTGTTAAACCTTCGTAACAGGCTGAGCTATACATATAAATATAAAACATAGGTAATATGGTAATTTTTAATACAGGCACTGGTATAGATACATCAATAGTAATATAATATCATATATATGTCGTGTACAAGTTGCAATTTTGTACGGGTTATAATATGTACAAAATTGTTGTACAGGTTATAATTTGTACGATGCAAAAATACAAGTTATAACATGTACAAAAGTACCTCATACATGTTATAACATGTACAAAAGTACCTCATACATGTTATAACATGTACAAAATATTGCTTAAAAATGGTTTCAACTTGTACAAAATTTGAAAATACAATTATGTTTCTATTATTATAACACATGCCATTCATAAGCCTCAATAATATTTTCATCTTTTTTTTTAAATTGTCCATTTATGTTAGAGTGATACTTTTTTGATACAGTTAATGACCAGTTTAAAAGTTTTTTATAATTACTTAATACCTTAAAGACTTTTAAATACACGTGTAGTCTATACACAGTATTCATTAATCTTACCTGTTATTCAAACAGAAGAAGCTTAGAAGCAATATTTGAAGCAAGTTCTGTGTCCAATTATTGATTGCGAAGATCCTTTTACCGAGACAGATCATAATATCGACACTGAATATGAAACTGACAAGACAATGTCAGAGATGGACATTAATACTGACACAAACACTAAAACTGGTGTATGAAGTGATGCTAACAGGGTTGGTGAAGATGAATCAGCATGACATCTACTGGTATCCTTCCTCGAAAGATGGCGCTTTATGGTGGTGATATTCCTGTTTAATACCGACGAGGGTTTGTCGGAAATTTCAAATATTGACATCAAGTTTACATGGTAGAGGGCCCTTTCTAGTCAGTAAGTACTAGCTGAGGCCTTGACAAACAAATCTGAATAACTAGATTAACTGTTCTCTCCCAAGGTGATGACGTTGTCATTTCTTTTCTGTCTATTGATATGGGTCCTAATAAGGAAACATAACAGGCGTAGTGATGAGTGGCGGCTATACAATTTTAACTCAAGACTTAGTTGGCCAAATAAAGGGATATTTGTAGAAACAAGGTTCAATTTTCTTAATTTAATAAATTCTTGAATGTGTCTGAAGTCCCAATGAGTGATATGAGTGTGAGAGAGATGTCATTAAGTGGACTGAAAGGCAAAGTTTTGTACATTGTTACTGTAAGAAAGACAGTTGTAAGTCGGGTAGATGTAAATGTAAAAGAATAAAAGTGTTATGCAACTCAAAGGTGTCATATGTCTCTGTCTTGTAGAAACAAGTAAAAAGAACTTATTTCTGACACAATTTGAAATGAGGTTTTTATGCATAGTGTAAATAATGCACCTTCTTTTGCATTCGATAATTGCTCTTTTTTATTTGATAAATTTCCATTGTGACTGTTTTATTCTGCTTTATTAATATTCTGCAATTTTGTACAGGTTAAACCATTTTAAAGCAATATTTTGTACATGTTATAACATGTACGAGGTATTTTTGTACATGTTATAACTTGTATGTTGGCATTGTACAAATTATAACATGTACGAGGTACTTTTGTACATGTTATAACTTGTATGTTGGCATTGTACAAATTATAACATGTACAATATGTTTGTACATGTTATAACCTGTACAAAATTGCAACTTGTACACGACATGCAATGTATATATATATATATATATGATAAATCTCCAATATGTGGATACATATTAACAAGAGAGATTGGTCAAATTTCAATATTTACAAAACTATTTAGTTGTAGTTATAAGGCATATGATAATTATAGTTTCAATAAAATATATAAGTCTTGAGATCTGATTCATTACGTATGTTGGTTGAAGGAACCGCATTTAATAAAAGATGAAAATAAATGAACCAACTTCTAACGTTGTTGTCAAATCTATAAAAGATATTGTTGAAAATCTATATCGGAAAAAAAGAAATAGATTCACAAACTTATAATTTCTTGAGGAATAAAAATGAATCAAAACACGAACACATGTACCTTCTTCCAAAAGTTCATAAAATTAATCTAAAAATAATTAATGAGGCATTCCGAACTGGTCAAATAGTTGGAAACATAAACATTCCTTACCGACCAATCATCATTAAGTGTAACTCTTCCACGAGACGCATTGAAAGATTACTGTGTCTAATCTTAAAACCATTATTGAAGAGGCATAACTTTTACATTCAAGATACAAAAGATTTCATTAATAAAATAGAGTCACACGAGTTCACAAAAGAATGCATCCTTATTGCCTATGATGTAACGTCGATGTACACAACTATGAACATTGATAACTTAGATGAAACAGTTATCAATTCATTAGAATCAATTGGCAACACAAGAATATAGTTTCAGCAGATTTTACTATAATGTTCTTTAAACGGTTGCAGTATTTCTTTGCGTGTGAACTGGGTTATCACAGGTTTCAGGTAATAATATATTATGCAAATCATTTGCGGGTTGTACCAATATAGAAAATAATTTAAAAATATGTGATATTGAAAATTTTTACTTTATAAAAGAAAAAAAGAAAATGAATATACAGATAAAAGAAATTATGCAAGAAAATTATAAAATACTGTTTAAAAAAAAATTGAATTCGTTAACAGAAAATAATAAATTATTTATCTATAGTAAAGTTAAAAAGAAATATGAAATTGAGCCTTATTTAATAAAAAATAACTCTGAAATCAGGAAATGATTTACAAAATTAAGGGTAAGTGACCATATTTTGGAAATCAAAAGGGGCAGATACAGAACTATAAAAAAAGAGGAACGTTTATGTCAACATTGTTTTTAAATAAAATAGACGATGAAGAACACTTTCTGTTTGAATGTAAAAAAAAATGAAAAATTGAGACTTGAATTTTTACAGAAAGTTAAAAATACTTATTCTTATATAGATACTATGAATTTCAATAAATTGATTTTATGTCTTTCGTGTCCTTTAACTATGCAGTATGCTGCTCCATTTGTTTTCCAAGATTTTTGCCCATTAGGACTTCGAAATTTTGTGCAATTCAATGTGCACTTTGTCACCACAAGTCAAATGACACTCCCACAAGGTGAGTTAATGAGAGGAGCATATTTCATGTTTTTAAATGAACATGACCAAATAATTATTCTGTGATCAAAATTTAAATCAATATTTAACACTGTAATTTTTCTTTATCTATTTTTAATGAATACTTGTTCAAAATTAAACAAAACATTTAACTCCCTAACATTCTACTACTTCTAGAATAATATACTTTATACTCTAAAATTACACCAAAAAAAAATCACTCCAAAATCTCACTCCAAAAATTTCACTCCAAAATCTCACTCCAAAATCTCACTCCAACACTCCACTCCAATACTCCACTCCATAAAATACATTATGCCAAAATTTAGTACACGTGTCGTTTTCTATCTAGTATGTACCTCTGTTTCTAGATTTACCAACATCGCTTTCACATGACACGGTTCTATGACTTATAAGACGATCCACTCCGACATGCTTCATTCTTTTTTTTTTTTAAATACTGTGCAATTTTATGAAAGATATAACAATATTTAAATACTAACGTATTTGAATCATTATCTTCCTCAATATACGTGAAACATTAGCCAAACACAATGATGCAACTTCATTTAGTTACCTACAGAGTTTTAAGTCTCGGATAGTAAACGTCTTGACGCATTCAACATTTGTAAAGCATTTCTTTTTTTATAATACTAGTATTTGATTTTTGTACCAAGCTGGTTTTAAAAGATTTTAAAAGTTTCAATATGCTTTAATGCGGAGGACTAAGGGAGGACTAGAGATCTTCTATAAGACGAAAACATATGTAAAACCAGGTGCTCCGCAGGGCGCAGCTTTATACGACCCCAGTGGTTGAAACTGAACAGTTGGGGCAAATTTGGTCACAATATTCAAGCTTGATTCTGTCTGAATATGTATTGTGATCAAATTTTTTGACATAATATAGGTTTTGTCACAAAATTAATGTGGAAAAAATTTGAAAAAAGGAAGCCCTTCAAAAAATGGTAAACAAAAAATCCCCCCCCCCCAACTTTTTGACTCCCTCCTCCTTGGAGCAATAACCCTTAAACTCAATCCCATGATTTCCATTGCAGTATTGAACATTGTAGTACAATTTCAGAGAGATCTATACACTTAAACACAAGTTATTGTCATGATTGTTTGGAAACTAGAAACTTGCTTCTTTTTGGCCCTTTTTTGGCTCTTAATTCCTACATATATTGGGCAATTAACCCAAAACTTAACCCCAGCCTCCCCTTTTTTATATGGTACATTGTGGTACAATTTCAGAGAGATTCATACAATTACACATAAGTTATTGTCTTGGAATTAGAAAAATGCTTGTTTTGACCCCTTTTTGGCCCTTAATTCCTAAGCTTTGGCCCCATAACCCCTAGAATGAATCCAAACCTTCTACTTGTGGTTTTAAACATTGCGGTATGATTTCAGAGCAATTGTAATACTTCTACATAGATTATTATCCTGAAACTAGAAAAATGCTTGTTCGGGCCCCTTTAGGGTCCCTTATTCCTAATCGGATGGGAACATCATCCCCAAAATCAATCTCAACCTTCCTTTTGTGGTATTAAACCTTCTGAAAAAAATTCATGAAGATGTATTAACTTAAACTTAAGTTTTTATCCGGAAACCAATGTGTCTTCGGACGCAGACGACGCAGACGACGACATCATACCATTATACGATCCCCCAAAAAATTGGGGTCGTATAAAAACAAGAATAAATGCTTTGTTTTAGAAAAACATCAATTGGATGCGCAATGGCTATATTTTTTTTTATTTCTATAACTTTTCCCCCTCCCTTTTTTTCTGAAGAAAATGAATATATTTCATAAATAAGACTTCATCCAATTGTTGGGTGAAATATAGTTCTCTAACTTATACGATTGGTAGAGCCTCCTAGATCAGTGCTTGAAGTCTGTTATGATTATGACAGTCGACGTGCAAAGACGTGACTAATCCCCAGACTGAGTGCATCTTTCTTCTTGATCAATCATCTCAACTCAATCATCTCGCGGGGTCCATACGAGTTCACATGTATATGTGCCATGTGTTTCTTAATTCCGTTTTTTCATCAGCTATTGACTTGATATGTTCTTATCAAAAACATGTATGAGGTATTTTTGTACATGTCATAACTTGTATTTTTGCATTGTACACATTATTACATGTACACAATATTTGTACATGTTATTATCTGTACAAAATCGCAACTTTTACACGACATATTCATGTTAGTTTATTACCTTTTCCACTTAAAAAAAGCCATTTGCCAAATTATTAAAAAGAATAACAAATCAAAGAATTCAAAAAGGCTAACCGTTACGTTATTTAGGGAACTAACGTGTAGTTCCGTCACTCATTGAATATTTTTATGTATTTGAATTTGTCGACAAGTTAATCTATCAATCTCATTTTAATTATATATATAGACATGTACATGCATATACAATGTATGTTTGTTAATGGGACTATGTTTCTCTGTCATAAAATCAATTTGACTATTCTATGTCATACCTATATAGTAAAGAGTGAAGCACTTTTGTTGTATGTTTATTTCATACGGTCTTATTTACACATTTAATTCTTCCATAATATCACCGTTGTAGCTTGAATATATAGTTGAAAGGCTCGGTTTAAGTCTAAGAAAACAAGTCGAAGTAAAACTTCAATACTCTTAGATCGGACTGTTTTTTCTTTTGTTGTAAGCCACGTCCGGTTTATGTTTTAGTTGAGAGGTTTTTCTGTTTGTATCGATCTGATTAGATAAGCCATTTTTAACTGATTTCTATAGTTTGTTCATATGTTATGCAATTACCACTGTGACAGGTTAGAAGAAAGTTTGAGCGCTCACAAACATGTTTCAACCCGCTACATTATATATCCATTCGAATACCGATGTGATCGATTAGTTAAGTCTGGATGTATATATATGCGCTTTTCCAAAGTATGGAAATTGTAATTTAGTGGTTGTAAAAGTTAATGTCAGCGATTAGTTGTCTTTTCCATTGTTTTGTAGTGAATATTGCCGTTATTTTTCTCAATTGAATTGTTTCACATAATAAATTATTTTTATGTCAAGGCCTTGCATAATCAACTATAAGGTTTCGATTTTTCTCATTGTTGAAGGCCGAAAAGTTGCCTCTTATTGCTAATATATAGTTACACCTTGGGGAAAAGTTGTCTTATTGGCAAATATGCAACATCGTCTTATATTCAAAATTTTAGAAAAGGTAAGGAAATCGGAAATGTATTTAATAGTATTTAATAGAATTCATGCTAACTTTTTTTTATAGCAGAAAATAATGGAAAGGGTGTGGGATATCAGCAATACTCCATAAAACAAATTGATGAGTAAGTTTCCAGACAAACAAAATCAAAAGTGAGGAAAATATGTCTTTTACGGTTCACTCCCTCATTAACACGAGTAACAATACCAATACATGTTGCATTACTTGATATAATAATCACGATCGTACATAAATATACCCGAAGTAACATGAATACCCGTAAAGTATTTCATTTAATCTTCTCGTGTAAGGATTCGATTGATGAAGTGTTTGATAAAAAAAAACTGTGTTAGGAAACTACATACCGTTTAGTGGGTTATTTTCGCGGGTGTACAATTTTGCGATTTTCATTGAATAATGTATACGAAATATTTTGGCAGATTCAAGACTTTGATCAATACCTTTGCATATGCACTTTTGAATTGACGGAATTTATTTTGGCGAATTTGTTCTATCCGCAAAAATAAGCGAAAATTTACACCCCATAGAAATAACCTGCATTACGCTATTTTGTAGTGGTTTTCGAAGATATGAATTGAGATTTTTTTTTAGATATTTCGCTCTCTGTGTCCTTGAAACAATTATTGGCATGTTCTTTATTTTAATGTTGGAAAAAATAGATTTTTTAGAATTGGTTATTTTATCGTTTTTATACCTCTTGCTGGTTTCTACAGTTTATACCGGCGTCACACATCATCGTTTAGCATCGACGTACGACGGGCTTAATCAAAACTCATGTAAGCTAGGTTCACATTGCCAATCAGATCAACTCGATCAAGCCCGATCAAGACAAACTACGTGATCTGGGGACTGGTCTTATTCAATCGACAAGGATGTTCGAGATAGTTTATCTTACTCGTCATCGATCTGACTTTCTACCCGAGAGTTTTTGACATGTAAAAAACAATCGAGTAAGGACCAAATAGCAAGCCACTCGAGAAGAGATTGAGAATTCGTCGAGTAACGGTCGAATTGATCGGGAAAGGATCGTGCAGAGATCGAGTTCGGTCGGAATACACAAAATGTACCGATCAGTTCACGATCATTTCAACCTTTGCTCGACTAAAGTCCGATTATTTCAAGATTAACTCGACCAATGTCCGATCTCTTCAAGATCACTACGACTTCTATATTCATTTTATTCCATACCAACTGGACCAATACCCGATCCCTTCGCGACCACATTCGATCACTCTTCGATCTCTACTCGCCCATACACGAGAACTCATGACTGCTACACGATTCTCTAAAAGTGTGTGCATATCTGATTAACTCTCATAACTCTGTCTCCACAAAAATATATTGGCAAAATCATATTTAACTGTACAAAAATTCCTCTGTGTTCGTATACAGTACGTCTTAACTTTTGCAAGTAGAGGTAAAAGACACCAAAGGAACAATCCAACTCGAAGGTCGAAAACAGAGCGATTCGGCCATAGCAAAAAAAAAAAAGAAAACCGATGAGAAAACAAACAGCAGGCCACATAATATAGAAAACTAAAAACTTAGCTACACATACCCAACAAAAACCTGTGATGAAGTCAGGTGTTCGGTAAAGGAAGAATATCATGCAATACTGGCACCGGCGGATTTTTCAAATACAAAAGTAATTGAGCAATAACATTCCTTTTTAGACTGCTGACGAATAAGTTATTTTTCGAAGTTGGTTTATAACAGCATTGATCAATCAAGATTATATTTACCTGCTTTATGGGATATTTTCTGTTTTGTCTGTCCGTATTTTTATCGTTTGTCTAGAAATGTTTGTTAACATACTATATAATAAAATATCATTTGTATCGATTACCGAAAGGGGAAGTGGTTAAGAACACACTGTATTATTTTTAATAGGGGGTTCACTCTATACACGCAAATTTTTATTGTCTTCACTTCAAGGTAAATCGAGCAAATTTCAGCAAATTTCGATGTTTTACAGGTTTTCACTTTTAGCTACGGGCTCACGAGGGTCTTATATCTGATCTTATTGCTGTGTCCACAATTGGTATTCTAGGTATTTCACCCGTATCTACGGGGCGCCGAATGGGACTCTTGTGGTTTTGTACAAAATTCAATTCTGTCATATCAAAATCATTTTTTGTCTTACAAAACTATGTGCTACAGACTTGTTTTGTGAGAACTTCAATTTTGTGATGACAAAATTCATTTGTGTAGACAAAATTCATTTTTGTAGACAAAATTCATTTTTGTAGACAAAATTCATATTTGTCATGACAAAAGTCAATTTTGTCTTAAAGGTATGCAAATATAAACATATTTGCATACAAAATTGACTTTTGTTACCTGATATGGAAATTAAATCACAAAAGTCAATTGTGTACGGTAAGATTCAATTTTGTGAGACAAAATTGACTTTTGTGAAACAAAATTAACTTTTGTGAGACAAAATTGACTTTTGTGAGACAAAATTGACTTTTGTGAGACAAAATTGACTTTTGTGAGACAAAATTGACTTTTGTGAGACAAAATTGACTTTTTTGAGACAAAATTGACTTTTGTGAGACAAAATTGACTTTTGTGAGACAAAATTGACTTTTGTGAGAAAAAATTGACTTTTGTGAGAAAAAATTGACTTTTGTGAGACAAAATTCAATTTTGTCATTTTTGTTGAGACAAAATTCAATTTTGTCATTTTTGTTGAGACAAAATTCAATTTTGTCATTTTTGTTGAGACAAAAGTCAATTTTGTTAATTTTGTTGAGACAAAAGTCAATTTTGTCAATTTTGTTGAGACAAAAGTCAATTTTGTTAATTTTGTTGAGACAAAAGTCAATTTTGTCAATTTTGTTGAGACAAAAGTCAATTTTGTCAATTTTGTTGAGACAAAAGTCAATTTTGTGACGACAAAATTCATTTTTGTGATGACAAAATTCAATTTTGTAACAACAAAATTGACTTTTATGAGACAAAATTGACTTTCGTGAGACAAAAATCAATTTTGTTGAGACAAAATTCAATTTTGTTAATTTTGTTGAGACAAAATTCAATTTTGTTAATTTTGTTGAGACAAAATTCAATTTTGTCAATTTTTGTTGAGACAAAATTCAATTTTGTCAATTTTGTTGAGACAAAATTCAATTTTGTCAATTTTGTTGAGACAAAATTCAATTTTGTCAATTTTGTTGAGACAAAAGTCAATTTTGTCAATTTTGTTGAGACAAAAGTCAATTTTGTCAATTTTGTTGAGACAAAAGTCAATTTTGTCAATTTTGTCTCACAAAAGTCAATTTTGTGTAACAAAAGCAATTTTTGTGTAACAAAAGTCAATTTTGTGTAACAAAAGTCGATTTTGTATGCAAATTAGTTCACAGAAACCGAACTAAACTAATTTAAATACAAAATTGACTTTTGTCGCTCAATTTTCAAATTAGGTAACAAAAGTCAAGTCTGTGTAACAAAAATGAATTTTGTCATGACAAAAGTGACTTTTGTCCGCTGATAGATAATTTTGTATGACAAAATTTCAAATTTGTAGTATGATACAAATTTTGTTAAACTGAACTCATTTTTGTTGAACAAAAGTCACTTTTGTCCGTACAAAATTGAATTTTGAGTACAAAATCACAAGAGTCCCATTCGGCGCCCCGTAGTATCGGCGTGGATATATTGTAGAAAACGTGATCATCAATTCTTATTTATTCAATTTTGAATACAAAATGGTAGTATTTTACATCATGTTTACATCACATGACATTTCCGCGGGAAATACTTCTATTGAGACCGTACGAATGGATGCAAATTTGGATTAATGCATTGTGAAATACATTGTTCTCTATATATATAGCTAGATCTGTGTATACATTTTTGACGAATTGATGATCACGTTTTCTACAATATAGTTAGATGTCAGGTTTGTACACATTTATAGTCTCTACACTAGTCTATATTTAAAACTGAAGCCAGTGAACTGGTGCAGGGATACATGTGCTGCATAATCCCATCACATTTCAGGGACATTTCAACCATCAAAAAACAATAGAATATTTTCTCACCTGCCATATTTATTTTTATTTCATCTGATGTCATTCATGGCCCTGGTGTCATCCTGAGACTCCCATATCCCTGCCCATATCGGCCTTGAGGCTTTAGCCGAGGATCGCTATGGGTCGAGGACTGATATGGGTCGAGATATGATACCAGGGCCAATATGGAAAAGACATGTTATAATCTATTTATCACATATTTAAGTTTTGCAGGAAAGAGGGAAACAAAGTTCAATTATAACATTTTATTAACCAACTTACTACAATATGTATAGAAATGCCCATGCTAAAGGAAAATTTCGACATCTGGTCATTATGAACGGAGAAATTGCTACAGCCAGTCATTACAAAGGCAGTGTCTGCGCGTACCCGCATGGGGGTACGAATAGCGAAATTGCCGTTCGTATTATAGGCTACGCGTACCCACATCCGGTTTTATGATAAAATGCCATCGGGTCGGGAATTAAACGTGAAAAATATACAGAAATTATCGCAGTTAGTAAATAAAATTGATTAAGTACTTAGAAGTTTTATAAATATTTATGTATAGGCATTTTTTATAACAGTTTTTCTCGGTTAATAAATATTCTTAAAATGGAAGAGATTGATATACATATAAGGAACACATTTCAAAGTTTTCATGGAGAATAGGAATAATTTGTTTAAACAGAGACTATATATATATGTCCCTGTCTTAAAAGTACCAGCCGATTAATTTTATACAATTGTATATAAAAAGAAACTCGGAGTCAATTGCAGCTGCAGAGATAAGAAGAAGAATCGGAAACACAGAAAATAAAGCAGAATTAAAGTTTAACAGAATAAATTTTTCCTGTAATCACGGAGGCAAAAAATTCTAATCAAGTTCGACAGGAAAAATGCCTAATACGATCCGCCTAATTTACATTATTTCTGATAAACAAAGGCCAATGTCAATAATCTACTATGAAAGCTTCGTTAATAAAAAACACAATATTTGACGATAATGTAAACCGCATCAAAAAATAGTTTACCTCTACAGCGTGAAAGCAGAGACATACATTGTATAAGTCTGGTGAAAGCAACTTAAAATTCGGATATTATGACTTGTTTACAGGGACGTACTGCATGTGTAGATTTAATTTTCAATCAGTGTGCATTTAATTTGCATGGTTTATTACGTATGATTAACTAATAAATACAATTTGAAAATATTATTTGTCAAACTCTTCACTCGTTCTACACGAAATCCCCATATTATCAATAATTTCTATATATTTCACGTTTAATACCCGACCCGATGGCATTTTATTATAACACCGGATGTGGGTACGCGTAGCCTACGAATGTCAATTTGACTATTCGTACCCGCATGCGGGTACGCGCAGACACTGCCCATTACAAAATCACACCCGTGCATAATGAAATCACAGTCATGGATTATGAACAGATGAAATGGGACATCGATTAAATCAAAATGTCGTTTATTTCTTAAAATAAGTGTGACATTTTTTATTTTTTCTTAACCTTAATATCATAAAAACATTGTTTTGTAAAGACTTGAAACGGAAATTTTTCACAGCCTTTTTCGAGTACGACTTTTGATTATTATCACAGTTTCATTTCGGTAGTTCAATCCTGAGGGGGTAAATTCAGTAAATAAATATACATCATCAGGGACCGCCCATTTAGGGGAGAGCTTTCTGTATAACACTGAAGTTATATGGTCTTCTGATTGGCAGATAATGTTTGTAATAAATATTTTTTGGTAGATGGATCAAAACTAGAGTTGAAAAAAATAAAAAAATAAATGCTGAATGTACTATTTTTTTTCACTTCAGGGTTGAAAAGTAATGGGGGTCAGTATGGGAATTCAGTGGGAATCTACATTGTTTGTAAACAAGGCCATGTGAATGCCCAAAAATGCCGCATGACCCTATGTTTTTATTGTTGCAAAAGATAGGGCTACATTTGTACTTTTATGAATGATATACGAAAGATTTTAATTTCTAAAGGTAAATCAGGTATAAATTTATTTCCACACATAGATTAGCATTAAAGTCAATGGGAGATTTTTTACTGAATTTACCCCAGAAAATATGCACTTTTTCACTGTACTTGTCCAAGGCCACACAATAATCACAAAACTCATTTCCTGTAAATGTTCATGTAAAGGAATGATTTTAAAACCATTTAAAGCTGTTTTTTACACAAATTTCTATCTTTAACTGCGGCTATCCAGGATGCACTCAGTGTACGTGAGAGAAGCATGAAGTATATTCTAAAAATCAGTTTTGTGTCCGAATTGAAAGAAACAATAGAAATTACACTAGAGAGTTATGATATCAATGAAAGGCATGAATATTCTCCCCATTTACATCACATTTTACACATATTTCTTCTCATAATGTATAAAATCACATGAAAAAATGGATTACCTCCCTTTGACGGAGAGTTTTTTTTTTTAGCTGTGTTCCCCATGTTAAGTTGTAGAACAAGTGGTAAATAAGCACTTTTCTAGTATTTTAACACTTGAATAATCTGACCGCATGAAGGTATTCATTTATGTTTACATAACGCTTTGCGTTTCTTTATTTAAAGAATATACTAGACAAGTTTTCATGATTACAGGTCCTTCATCTATGAAACAAGTGTTAACATGTTTGTTATTGGATTTTTAAGTTAAATTATTGCTTTTAAATACTCTAAATTGTTACTTCAATCTCCCAAATGTAAATTTTGGTCATACCTAATCTTATTTTTTCATATTTGGCACTTTTTTCTACTTCAGTTCTAGCCGTCTAGTTTTGGCGAAGAACCCATCCTGATGTCCAGGTAACAGGAATTTCTGCAGAGTGATTGTCAATGACATTTTGTGAAATTTACAAGTAATTAAAACACAGATTTAGTATAATGAAACTTAATTGTTGTTTTATTTGGTATGAAACTGCTTAAAAAAGCCTTTGAAAAGTCTTTTTGTGGTCTTTTCATGGTATTTAACCAAACACTTCCATATATGGAAAAAAAACTAACTAAGAGTACACCAAGACTTTAGTTTCTAGATGTACTTGCAATACTACTCAAAGCAAACACAGAAAACAATTCATATTTATTAAACATAGTATTTTACACCATTCTTTTAAAAACAGTCAATGCCCAACTGTATATACCAAATATACATTGGCCGCAGTATGGGCTGTAGTATAAATTTTGCTCTATCTTTACAAATTCAGCATTTTTGAAGGTGGTATTGAAACTGGAACTTGAAAATTGGATACATTACATGTTTATTACAAAAAAAGATGGAAAAGAAGTAAAGAAGTCTCTTATAGGGGTAAATTCAGTAAATAAATATACATCATCAGGGACCACACCATTTAGAGGAGAGCTTTCTGTATAACACTGAAGTTATATGGTCTTCTGATTGGCAGATAATGTTTGTAATAAATATTGTTTGGTAGATGGATCAAAACTAGAGTTGAAAAAAATAAAAAAATAAATGCTGAATGTACTATTTTTTTTCACTTCAGGGTTGAAAAGTAATGGGGGTCAGTATGGGAATTCAGTGCGAATCTACATTGTTTGTAAACAAGGCCATGTGAATGCCCAAAAATGCCGCATGACCCTATGTTTTTATTGTTGCAAAAGATAGGGCTACATTTGTACTTTTATGAATGATATACGAAAGATTTTAATTTCTAAAGGTAAATCAGGTATAAATTTATTTCCACACATAGATTAGCATTAAAGTCAATGGAGATTTTTTACTGAATTTACCCCAGAAAATATGCACTTTTTCACTGTACTTGTCCAAGGCCACACAATAATCACAAAACTCATTTCCTGTAAATGTTCATGTAAAGGAATGATTTTAAAACCATTTAAAGCTGTTTTTTACACAAATTTCTATCTTTAACTGCGGCTATCCAGGATGCACTCAGTGTACAGTGAGAGAAGCATGAAGTATATTTTAAAAATCAGTTTTGTGTCCAGATTGAAAGAAACAATAGAAATTACACTTGAGAGTTATGATATCAATGAAAGGCATGAATATTCTCCCCATTTACATCACATTTTACACATATTTCTTCTCATAATGTATAAAATCATATGAAAAAATGGATTACCTCCCTTTGACGGAGTGTTTTTTTTTTAGCTGTGTTCCCCATGTTAAGTTGTAGAACAAGTGGTAAATAAGCACTTTTCTAGTATTTTAACACTTGAATAATCTGACCGCATGAAGGTATTCATTTATTTTTACATAACGCTTTGCGTTTCTTTATTTAAAGAATATACTAGACAAGTTTTCATGATTACAGGTCCTTCATCTATGAAACAAGTGTTAACATGTTTGTTATTGGATTTTTAAGTTAAATTATTGCTTTTAAATACTCTAAATTGTTACTTCAATCTCCCAGATGTAAATTTTGGTCATACCTAATCTTATTTTTTCATATTTGGCACTTTTTTCTACTTCAGTTCTAGCCGTCTAGTTTTGGCGAAGAACCCATCCTGATGTCCAGGTAACAGGAATTTCTGCAGAGTGATTGTCAATGACATTTTGTGAAATTTACAAGTAATTAAAACACAGATTTAGTATAATGAAACATAATTGTTGTTTTATTTGGTATGAAACTGCTTAAAAAAGCCTTTGAAAAGTCTTTTCGTGGTCTTTTCATGGTATTTAACCAAACACTTCCATATATGGAAAAAAAAACTAACTAAGAGTACACCAAGACTTTAGTTTCTAGATGTACTTGCAATACTACTCAAAGCAAACACAGAAAACAATTCATATTTATTAAACATAGTATTTTACACCATTCTTTTAAAAACAGTCAATGCCCAACTGTATATACCAAATATACATTGGCCGCAGTATGGGCTGTAGTATAAATTTTGCTCTATCTTTACAAATTCAGCATTTTTGAAGGTGGTATTGAAACTGGAACTTGAAAATTGGATACATTACATGTTTATTACAAAATAAGATGGAAAAGAAATAAAGAAGTCTCTTATAGGGGTAAATTCAGTAAATAAATATACATCATCAGGGACAACCCATTTAGGGGAGAGCTTTCTGTATAACACTGAAGTTATATGGTCTTCTGATTGGCAGATAATGTTTGTAATAAATATTTTTTGGTAGATGGATCAAAACTAGAGTTGAAAAAAATAAAAAAATAAATGCTGAATGTACTATTTTTTTTCACTTCAGGGTTGAAAAGTAATGGGGGTCAGTATGGGAATTCAGTGTGAATCTACATTGTTTGTAAACAAGGCCATGTGAATGCCCAAAAATGCCGCATGACCCTATGTTTTTATTGTTGCAAAAGATAGGGCTACATTTGTACTTTTATAATGATATACGAAAGATTTTAATTTCTAAAGGTAAATCAGGTATAAATTTATTTCCACACATAGATTAGCATTAAAGTCAATGGAGAATTTTTTACTGAATTTACCCCAGAAAATATGCACTTTTTCACTGTACTTGTCCAAGGCCACACAATAATCACAAAACTCATTTCCTGTAAATGTTCATGTAAAGGAATGATTTTAAAACCATTTAAAGCTGTTTTTTACACAAATTTCTATCTTTAACTGCGGCTATCCAGGATGCACTCAGTGTACAGTGAGAGAAGCATGAAGTATATTTTAAAAATCAGTTTTGTGTCCAGATTGAAAGAAACAATAGAAATTACACTTGAGAGTTATGATATCAATGAAAGGCATGAATATTCTCCCCATTTACATCACATTTTACACATATTTCTTCTCATAATGTATAAAATCATATGAAAAAATGGATTACCTCCCTTTGACGGAGTGTTTTTTTTTTAGCTGTGTTCCCCATGTTAAGTTGTAGAACAAGTGGTAAATAAGCACTTTTCTAGTATTTTAACACTTGAATAATCTGACCGCATGAAGGTATTCATTTATTTTTACATAACGCTTTGCGTTTCTTTATTTAAAGAATATACTAGACAAGTTTTCATGATTACAGGTCCTTCATCTATGAAACAAGTGTTAACATGTTTGTTATTGGATTTTTAAGTTAAATTATTGCTTTTAAATACTCTAAATTGTTACTTCAATCTCCCAGATGTAAATTTTGGTCATACCTAATCTTATTTTTTCATATTTGGCACTTTTTTCTACTTCAGTTCTAGCCGTCTAGTTTTGGCGAAGAACCCATCCTGATGTCCAGGTAACAGGAATTCTGCAGAGTGATTGTCAATGACATTTTGTGAAATTTACAAGTAATTAAAACACAGATTTAGTATAATGAAACATAATTGTTGTTTTATTTGGTATGAAACTGCTTAAAAAAGCCTTTGAAAAGTCTTTTCGTGGTCTTTTCATGGTATTTAACCAAACACTTCCATATATGGAAAAAAAAAACTAACTAAGAGTACACCAAGACTTTAGTTTCTAGATGTACTTGCAATACTACTCAAAGCAAACACAGAAAACAATTCATATTTATTAAACATAGTATTTTACACCATTCTTTTAAAAACAGTCAATGCCCAACTGTATATACCAAATATACATTGGCCGCAGTATGGGCTGTAGTATAAATTTTGCTCTATCTTTACAAATTCAGCATTTTTGAAGGTGGTATTAAACTGGAACTTGAAAATTGGATACATTACATGTTTATTACAAAAAAGATGGAAAAGAAGTAAAGAAGTCTCTTATAGGGGTAAATTCAGTAAATAAATATACATCATCAGGGACCCCATTTAGGGGAGAGCTTTCTGTATAACACTGAAGTTATATGGTCTTCTGATTGGCAGATAATGTTTGTAATAAATATTTTTTGGAGATGGATCAAAACTAGAGTTGAAAAAAATAAAAAAATAAATGCTGAATGTACTATTTTTTTTTCACTTCAGGTTGAAAAGTAATGGGGGTCAGTATGGGAATTCAGTGCGAATCTACATTGTTTGTAAACAAGGCCATGTGAATGCCCAAAAATGCCGCATGACCCTATGTTTTTATTGTTGCAAAAGATGGGGCTACATTTGTACTTTTATGAATGATATACGAAAGATTTTAATTTCTAAAGGTAAATCAGGTATAAATTTATTTCCACACATAGATTAGCATTAAAGTCAATGGGAGATTTTTTACTGAATTTACCCCAGAAAATATGCACTTTTTCACTGTACTTGTCCAAGGCCACACAATAATCACAAAACTCATTTCCTGTAAATGTTCATGTAAAGGAATGATTTTAAAACCATTTAAAGCTGTTTTTTACACAAATTTCTATCTTTAACTGCGGCTATCCAGGATGCACTCAGTGTACAGTGAGAGAAGCATGAAGTATATTTTAAAAATCAGTTTTGTGTCCAGATTGAAAGAAACAATAGAAATTACACTTGAGAGTTATGATATCAATGAAAGGCATGAATATTCTCCCCATTTACATCACATTTTACACATATTTCTTCTCATAATGTATAAAATCATATGAAAAAATGGATTACCTCCCTTTGACAGAGTGTTTTTTCTTTTAGCTGTGTTCCCCATGTTAAGTTGTAGAACAAGTGGTAAATAAGCACTTTTCTAGTATTTTAACACTTGACTAATCTGACCGCATGAAGGTATTCATTTATTTTTACATAACGCTTTGCGTTTCTTTATTTAAAGAATATACTAGACAAGTTTTCGTGATTACAGGTCCTTCATCTATGAAACAAGTGTTAACATGTTTGTAATTGGATTTTTAAGTTAAATTATTGCTTTTAAATACTCTAAATTGTTACTTCAATCTCCCAAATGTAAATTTTGGTCATACCTAATCTTATTTTTTCATATTTGGCACTTTTTTCTACTTCAGTTCTAGCCGTCTAGTTTTGGCGAAGAACCCATCCTGATGTCCAGGTAACAGGAATTTCTGCAGAGTGATTGTCAATGACATTTTGTGAAATTTACAAGTAATTAAAACCCAGATTTAGTATAATGAAACATAATTGTTGGTTTATTTGGTATGAAACTGCTCAAAAAAGCCTTTGAAAAGTCTTTTTGTGGTCTTTTCATGGTATTTAACCAAACACTTCCATATATGGAAACAAATCTAACTAAGAGTACACCAAGACTTTCGTTTCTAGATGTACTTGCAATACTACTCAAAGCAAACACAGAAAACAATTCATATTTATTAAACATAGTATTTTACACCATTCTTTTAAAAACAGTCAATGCCCAACTGTATATACCAAATATACATTGGCCGCAGTATGGGCTATAGTATAAATTTTGCTCTATCTTTACAAATTCAGCATTTTTGAAGGTGGTATTGAAACTGGAACTTGAAAATTGGATACATTACATGTTTATTACAAAAAAAGATGGAAAAGAAGTAAAGAAGTCTCTTATAGGGGTAAATTCAGTAAATAAATATACATCATCAGGGACCGCCCATTTAGGGGAGAGCTTTCTGTATAACACTGAAGTTATATGGTCTTCTGATTGGCAGATAATGTTTGTAATAAATATTTTTTTGTAGATGGATCAAAACTATAGTTGAAAAAAATAAAAAAATAAATGCTGAATGTACTATTTTTTTTCACTGCAGGGTTGAAAAGTAATGGGGGTCAGTATGGGAATTCAGTGCGAATCTACATTGTTTGTAAACAAGGCCATGTGAATGCCCAAAAATGCCGCATGACCCTATGTTTTTATTGTTGCAAAAGATAGGGCTACATTTGTACTTTTATGAATGATATACGAAAGATTTTAATTTCTAAAGGTAAATCGGGTATAAATTTATTTCCACACATAGATTAGCATTAAAGTCAATGGGAGATTTTTTACTGAATTTACCCCCTGAGAATGCAGACTTCAAGAATAGTTAAACTGTCTGATTTATTCTTCCCAGCTACTTTATATAGCTAGATGAAATGAATTTTAATAGCATAAAATTAAGTACTTGGATGAGAAATCAGAAATTACATCTGACAGACACAATGTCGACCAAAATTGAATGCGAAAAGAAAAGTTGAAGTTCAGCTATGAAATTCCCTTCTTCACGGTAAGTTTCTTACTCTTTGTTTAATTTAAGAATTAAAACCATTGTATAAAAATGTTATGAAACTGGCTTTTTCTGTATTGGTCCTGTTGTAGTTTGTGGATAGCTGTATAATTTTGGATCTGAGACTCGAAGACTGTTCTTGAATGAAGTTGCCTTAGTTGGTTAATATAAGTCAATATATGGACTTTTTCATATTGGCCCTGTAATATGCCCTTGATATTAATAATGGCCTCAGACAGTTGTAATGGCACTCAGCATTGCCTCAGGGCCATTACAACCATCCTTGGCCATTATTAATACCTCAGGCATGTTAAAGGGCTAATACATTAATACTATATTAATGAAACAAAACAGGTAAATCTTAAATAAAAATTACAAAAGTTTTATCACATTTTCAAATTTAGTTTTTATCATTTAATCCATAGAAATTTGTTGTCACATTTCTATTTATTTAAGAATATGGCAATACACAAACTTGAGAATTTTGGATATAAGGCAATACACAAACAGATCGAGAGTTTTGCATCGTCATTGTTCGCCATTGTCGTTAAGGATGCAATGACGTCACCTCATTTGGAGGGCACAATATCGATATACTGTTTATTGCCTCAGGCAATTTTGAGGTTATTGCATATGAAAAACCTAAGGTATTCAAAACAAACATGTGATAATTATTTTTATGTCATCTTATGTCATTCAAACCAACTGACAAAATCAGCGGCAAAATGCGGAAATAGATAAGTCACTGTGAAAATTGTCCAGTTATGAGAAATTGAAGGTTGGCAGGAAGGTGAAACTTGCATAAATGAAGAGATAAATGAAAGATGAACAGATTGATGCCGGATATATTTAATTCCAAGGCCGTCAGTTGGCACCAGAAGCGACGAGGCAAAAATCCACTTTTTGATATGGGAGGAGCTCTGACGTCCCACGGCCTAGCTTGTCTGGCAAAACAGCTGTTGGACGTCAGAGTAAAACACTGTGCGGGACAAATTTGCCATTCCGGTATCGGCAAATCTGACTTTGTCGGTTTACAAGATATCAAAAAAAAATTTTGCCCAGTGATAGATTATTGAAAAATTAAAAAAATGCCATATGTCCCAACTTGTCACTGTTGTCACTCTTGTCACCGCAGCTGATTAAAAGTACATTTCCCATGGGAAATTTGATAATTCCCATGGGAATATTAGAATTTCCCATGGGAACATTGAAATTTCCCATGGGAAAAATTACTTTTCCCATGGGAAGTTTAGAGTTCCCAAAGGAACTTTAAAGTTCCCATGGGAAAAGATGAATACAAAAAGTTCCCATGGGAATTAATTCTTCCCATGGGAACAAATTTTCTTCCCATGGGAAAATTTTTTCTTCCCATGGGAACAATCTTTCTTCCCATGGGAACAAATCTTCTTCCCATGGGAACAATTTTTCTTCCCATGGGAACAATTTTTTTTCACATAGGAACAATTTTTCTTCCCATGGGAACATATTATATTACAATATGAACATTATTTTCCATTTAAATTTTTTTCTTCATAAAAATTACAATTTGTTGCAAATTCTGGATATATGAGAATAAAAGAGAATACACTTCTGCCTTAGCTGGATGGAAAGCTGTAGGGCATAACACATTTTTGGAACCTTATAAAACATCTCAGAAAAGCAGATTTGTCTCGGGGACAAGTTTGCAATTCCGCTGAGAGCTAAATTTTTGGAGTTAAGTCAAAATAAAGTTGATAACTTGGTTGGTATTGGTTCCCTGATATTTGTCCTAAAAATTTTTGGCTCTAGCACCACTGTTGAAAAAGTTATGCCCCTTTTTTCAACAATTTCCTTAAAGGAAAAGTAGTTTTCCTCAAGGGAAATCAAATTTCCATAAAGGAAAAAGATTTTTCCTCAAAGGGAAATTGTTTTTTTCCTCAAGGGAAATTGTTTTTTCAAGGGAAAAAGATTTCCTTCAAGACAACAAATTTCCTCTAAGGAAATCATTGTTCTTCCAATTTCCTGTAAGGAAATATCTGAACATCAAATTTCCCTTAAGGAAATGTTTTCCCTTATTTTTAATGGTAAACATTTCTTCGCTATACCATGTATACATATAAACAGTATGAATATATATATAATTATTACAAGACTGTATAGTTGATGCAAATGATATTCAAAACTTTCATAAATGTTTGACTCAATATTTTTTAATGACATTGAAAATTGATAAAGTCTGACTGTTTAGATCTAGGTATTGTTCATCATGTTCATACTTTTTATAAAATTTAACTTTGATTTATAATTTTTTTTTGTAGCAAATGATTCTGTTTTCTTTGTAATTGTTTCAATGCAATACATTAATAAGCAACCAATTTGAATGTCATACCATTTGTGGTGTTCTAAAGAATTTGTTTATATGTTTACAGATTAAATAATAAAATAAAAACTTTTTGTGTTATTTTAAATTAAAATTTTCTTCTGTTTCAACTTGTGTACAGTTATTCAATCCACTATGTAAGAATTCAGTGAATACATTATTCCATTCACTTAACATTTTCCTTCAATTCTAAGAGAAAACATTTTTGCAAATTGTTCTTCAAGATCTTCTTCCGTATATTTGATATGAGGGAGCGATGTAAATGAGTGAATAAAACTGGTGTTCCTTTTTCAACAACAAAATAGGATTTGTTCTGCATTCTCCTTTCTTCCGATTAATATATATAATATGTTGTTGCTTTTATGCAATAGTGTTTTTGTGTATCTATGATAGAACTCCATTTTGGTTATGGGCATTATCATGTGATAATGATGAAATTTCCTGTTTCTTTTTTGCAGGAAAGCACACATTCCAGTTCAAATTAATCCAATTATGCACTTTGTAAATAAATTTCAACTCTAAGTTTCCTCTTCAGTAATGACCTATTGATCATGAAAACCAAGATGTCTGATCACCTATAAATACACAAAATAAACAAATAAAATGTTATAAATGGAGAGAGAAACAGCAATAATTTTTTTTCATATGTATCTTTCTTTATTAAAATACATTAAGTAAACTTGAACCTCGCGAAAAATGATTAGCTGTGATGTAGACTAGAAAGTATTAAATGCAAAATAAAGTATTCGCAAAAAAATAAGTTGATTTACATTAGTCCAGTCTGTATTTGCAGGAAATTAACATCATTGGTTGTCATATTCCTATTGTGCCTGTCCAAAGTTCAGAGCCTGTAGTTTTTGTAAGTTTAGTCTGACACTAACATTTAGGGGTTGTTGTTGTTGTTGTTTCATATCGGTCATATTTATTTTTTGTAATTTATTTTGTAATAAACTAGACAATTAGTTTTACAGTTTGGATTGTTTCAATTTTTCATCTTTGGGTCTTTTATAGCTGCCTACTTTGACTATAGGGCATGGATTTTCTCATTCTTAAAGGTCGTCACAGGCCTACAATTGCTTTCTTAAAGCCATGATAGTTTTCATATTTAATACACCACATCTTTTCAATTTTTATAGTAATCATGATTATCATTCTTCAAGTTCAACAACTTTATAAAAAAAAAAAAAAAAAAAAAAAAAAAAAAGTGGTCTTACCATTTAGGTTTAGTTTGCTTCTGCAAATTTTAAATTGCCTATCATTTCTGCTGTTTATAATTTCTCTGTATCTTCTATAGTTCTTGTCCTATACATAAAAGAGTAAAGGTTATTATTGAATGGCATCTTGCATCAATATTATTTTTGCTGTTTAATGTACATAATGTATATTAATGTGTGTTTAATAAGAAGAGTGCACACGCTGAAATGTCTCCCTTCTTTTACTAATCATTGATAATATGTTGATAGTCCTAAGTATAAAGCTTTATCACAACTGTCACATAAACTTAACATTAACCAAGATAAATAAATAAAGACTAATGAACCATGAGAATGAGGTCAATGTCAGATGAACCATGCCAGGCAGACATATACAGCTAACAAGGCTTCAATACAACAATTATAGTTGACCTATTACTTATAGTTTCAGAAAAATAGTCCAAATCACAAAAACACTGATCAATAAACCGTGAAAATGAGATCAAGGTCAAATAAAACCTGCACCACTGACATATAGATCATACCAAGTTCAAAAACACCAATGTGTTTGATATTAATTTTGAGACATGTATAAATGTTCCAGACCATATCAGTGTTTGGATCTTACGTTTACGGTCCAGAACTTACAGTCCCACCATATGTGTACAGTCAGACCATTTAAGTATACTTGTACTGTCTGGTACCAGCTCGACCAAACCTGTTTTTATTTTAACTGCAATTAAACTTTTTGTATTAATCTATTAAAGATTTCAGTTATGTTGATCTGTACTGTTAATTTGTTTCTAATAAACTTGACCAACTTCTTAAAATTGGGCAGACTGTATGCGTACAGTCCAAATACTTGTATGTTCTGGAACATAAACATGATTAACAAGTATTTGGCAGGATGTCATGCTAAAATCCCATTAATATTAGTACTAAATTTTGAGTATATATACATGTAAATCCACAAGTTACTTACTGAAATTCATGGCGAACCCTCACCAAAAACTTACAATTTAGAGGAAAGACTGGACAGATGAATGCACTTACACTATCAAAACAGAGCATAAAACTTACCAAAAAGATGTTTTACATTTATCCAGGAGCAGGATAATTGAAAAGTGTTTTTTTTTTCATTCTCTGCCGTCCATCATATAACCTTTGAATTCATTCATGCAAAATATGAAAATCTGCAAAGGTAAGACCTTGAACCTCAGCTTATCCACATTTTGAATTTTGAACTGCGTACTTGTCCTTTTCATTTTGCTGACAACCTAAACATAAAAAAATGATAAAAACATAATTCTAGATTGACTTTGTGTTTTTATTTTTGTTGGTATAAACAATTTCCCAACTTTAAACCGAAAACATCATCACCAAAAAAGAGGTCATACTAACCTCCGAAATATTTAAACAACAAACCAAAATTATTACTTGATTGAAGATCTTGTCGTAAATTAATGGCATAGGTACTCTTATTTTTGAAAACTTGATGTCTATTGCATACTTATATTCCTTTGTTCGAGAGTATGCATATTTAGATGGACTCCATGGACTTTAATGTTAAATAAGCATGATTAATTTTACAGTTTTTCAGCTATATGTGTACATTTTGAGAGAATCTTGCAATACTGTATATTCTGATATTCAGAACTTATTGTGAGGTTTTTATTAATACAACTGAAAGCTGTATCTCATTTTCATTTCTGATACATATTTATGAGCTGAAGACCAGTGCCGGAAATTTCCCACTGCATTGAAGACCTATAGGTGACCTTCGGCCGTTGTCTGCTCTTTGATTGGGTTGTTGTCTCTTTGTCAAATTCCCAGTTTCCACTTCCCATTTTATAACATGTATGCTGATTTTTCTTAAATTACAATATTCAATCATGCAATTTTGTCCATTATTGAAAATACGGTAAGCAAAAATAAATGCACAAAAAATCTAACATTGTTAAATATATGTAAAAGGCTTTTTTTTTTAATTCAAAACAGTTGCCTACACTGTTAATTTCCTTGTTTGATTTCATATTATTAAAGCCTTTATAGCTAGCTAGATGGTATGCCGGGGCGGATCCAGCCATTTTAGAAGGGGGGGTCCCAACCCAAGACAAAGGGGATGGTCCTATATTCATTTTATTTATTTTATTGTCTCATACAAGAATATATATGGTTTGAGGGTGGGAAACAGGAATCCCGAATTTTTTAACTTTAACCCACTCGGGATCTCAACCATTTAAAAGTTTCTCAAACATGTGGGGGTGGGGGTGAGTCTGACCCCCATGGACTCTCCCTATATTTCATTTTATTTGTTTTATTGTTCTATACAACAATATATATATATATGGTTTAGGGGTGGGGATCTTGACCGTTTACAAGTTTTCAAACTACTTACTAGACTTCCCTTTTATTTTATTTTATTAATTTTATTGTCCCCCACAAGAATATATATGGTTTAGGGGTGGGGATCTGGATCGTTCACAAGATAATAGCACATTATCAAATTGAACAGGGTGGGGTAACCCCCAAACACTTCCTTTTAATTTCATTTGATTTGTTTCATTGTCCCATTCTAGAATATATATGGTTTAGGGGTGGGGATATGGACCGTTGACAAGATAATAGCATACTCTCAAATTGAAGGGGGTGGGGATTACCTGCCATGGACTCACCTCCCTTCTTTCTTCCCCCAAAATACCTTTTAACAGTTCCCAATGCACAGATAGTTAACATTATTTTCCCTTGATTTACACTTTAGAATATACACTATAGAGGGAGGGTAGGGGGGCTCCTAATCCCGAAATCCGAGCTTAAAAACAACATAATCCCAACGTCCCAAAATTCGAATAAAGAATTCCCGGATCCCGAAATCCCGAGCTTAAAAACACCCAATCCCGGAGTCCCAATAAAGGTCATATCACCCCTCACCTGTATTTAATTTTTTTTTAAAAAGATAATACAACTGAAGACCACAGTCATTGACAGTGGTGGGATCCAGAATTTTTCATATGAGGGCCCAACCAACTGCCTAAGAGGGGCCTGCTCCTGACATGCATCAGTGATTCCATGTATAATCAACCAATTTTTTTTCCCAAACAGGGGGCCCTGAACTCCTGATGCCCCCTTTTTTCCCCTCATTTCAATCACCCTGATATAAATTTAGTTTTATCACTTACAATAGGACCTTATTAATCAATATAATTATTCAAATACTGACGGCAAGTGTTGTAATGTATCAATGTCTTATTTAAAATCACCGTGCTATTTACATGTGGGATCGAGAATGCAGGGGAAAGAAACTTGTCAATTATGTTTATTTCTAAGCCAAAATAAATGAGCCGCCGTAAAATTAACCTTGGGTAATCATCAAATTGGTGAAAGAGGCTTTACGGGCTGACTACTAATACATGTCTTAATCTCAAAATAACTCGGCAGCGTCAAATAACAGTGCATGTACGGCTCGTCTCGGAAGGGGGTGTTTTTTTTTCTGTCTTCTTTTTTTTAGTTATATTTTTAATAACTTACACTTTTTTCCATTATTTTCTTTCTTTCACTATTCTTTATTCCTTTTTTTTGTCCTTTGTTCTCTATTCTGTTAATTCACATCTATACCCTCTTATATGGACTATGTAGTTTATTTTTCAGTTCTGGCAGAGATATTAGATACAATATATAATGTCTCTGGTTCTGGTATTATACGATAAGTCAATTTCTTTTTCATGCAGTGTCATGAAATATAATGGTTTTATGCATATCAGCCAAGATTGTGCGTAACATTTTAATAAACAATTCAACACTATTTACACGTTATGTGAATTTTATTAAAATCGACGAAGAACATGAATTTGGCAGCTAGTGCCCCTTAAACAGGTAAAGTTCAATTAACAAATTCTGATCTACTGGCATTCAACCCCAAATTACTTACTTGCTGTATATTGATGAATGTGATTGTATATCGTCAATACCTCAACATCGAGAATACGTTTTATCGGACCACAGATGAATTATCACGTTTAGATTTTCTTTAATTACAGATAAATGTATTTTAGGTTCAGGAAATGATTTATTCTTCGGGTACGTCTAAACAACCGCTCAGGACCTCCTGAGTGCACTCAGGACATACAAAGTGCACTCAGGACCCATTACCGTCATCGTATCTGCACACATGATGGATGTTTATATTCGTTATACGCTTCTTATTTTATAATTAAATTTTGGAAGAATTTGAAATCACAGGGGGTGGATCTAGCCATTTTAAAAAGGGGGGTCCTAAACCAGGACAAAAGGGGAGGTTCAACTACATGTCCCCATTCAAATGCATTGGTCGGCCAAAAAAAGGGGGGTCCAACCCCCGGAACCCCCCTCTGGATCCGCGCCTGAATCGAACTTAGATAGATATGTTAATTCTTATAAAATAATGAGGGCAGGTGTCACTGATTACACAACTACTGAGCCATGAACTATCCAATCACCAAAATTGATTGGATTATCTTTATTGTTTTTTTTTAGGAATTGTATTGTTAGTTCAGTTTTACCTTTAACATGAATTTGCATATAGAAAAAATAAAATATCTCATTCGATGTACTTTTTCAGTTTATTTTTCACGATGACGGATAAATATATTTGTTGTGTTTTGCAGTTCACGAATAAAGAAAATTATTTTATATATATTTGCGTTTTTTCTGTAACAAGTTCGATTTTTGTTTTTCAGTGTGATTCTTTTCTCTCTCTCTCTCTAAATCAAGTTTTTCAACAAACACAATGTTGAATGAATATCAAATTTTATTGAATTTGTATATCTTTATTCTCAACAAACCATTATACGAAAACTTAGTCGTGGCTTGAACGGATTTCGTGACAATAAACTGTCTTCGAAATAGTCTTTCTCGCTGTAACAAAAATCATTTTTTTCAAATTAAATTTAGAATCTTACTACAATCTAACTTACATATTGTTTAGAAATAATTGTACCCAAAATATCATAATTTTCAAAAAACGGAGACGAAAACGGTGAAAAGTTCATTTTCAAAAATTTATTTTCAAATTGAAATTCGTTTCAGGCTTGTGAAACTGGACAAAACGACTTTAATAAGGGAAAAAAAACCCATAATAAATGCGGATTTCTTACAACATTCGTATAACTCAAAAATGAGATTCCTAGACAAGTTCCATAAAAATGAGAAATAACATCTAACTACATGTATATGAGTTTGATTGTTTGAAAAGTACGGCTTTTACAGTTAAGAACGGATTCCATATACAAATCTTTAATTAATATTAATTCTTTAAAAGTATGAACATTTATTTCCCTTTTCAAACTCGTGCAAAGAATTAATTACTGCGGGTCCAGGACAGGATAATAAAATTAAGAATAAAACTTAAAAATTTATGGAACGAAATTTTAATAAAATACGAAAATCTTAAAACTTCGTGATATTCATTTTAAACGTCACAATTTTACTTCCCGCATGGTCACACTGTACTAACAACACAATCTATAAACAATAAAGATAATCCAATCAATTTTGTTGATTGGATAATTCATGGCTCAGTAGTTGTGTAATCAGTGACACGTGCCCTCATTATTTTATAAGAATTAACATAAATATCTAAGTTCAAATTCTACCAAATTTAACTCTAAAATAAGGAGCGTATAACGAATATATGCATCCATCCTGTACATGCGATGACTATAAAGGTCCTGAGTGCACTTCGTATGTCATGAGTGCAATCAGGAGGTCCTTCAAGCGGTGTTTAGACGTACCGTTATTCTTCTGGAGGCTTCAAATTTTTTTTGATCAATAACTTATACACAAGGAGACATTTTTTTTGACAGCATTCTGAACCCCAGTTAATGAGCAAACACAAATCTGAGACTACTATAACACAGTAGTCTCAGCACAAATTAAGAAAGAAAATCGTTTACAATTAAATTTTATAGAAGGAAAAATAGGGGGCGGGGGTAATAAACATATTTTATTTACGCTCACATACTTCCAAAAAAGATTTGCATATGTAAGCTCTCTATAGATAATGTTGAACTATTTCAGGAGTTTTGAAAAAAGAATATATATACAGTTTTATTTCGACTAAAGTAGTGATTCTTTTTATAGATTTGGTACCTCAGTTTCGACTCAACATTTCTTTTTGGATTGTTAGATGGCAAACTCTTTAGGAGAATTTTGTATCTGTTCTTTATGTAATTATGGTGATATTGGCGATAAGATTCATAATTTTATAACAAGGCCTTGTACAAATCCTTGATTATAGAATGTTTGGCAATATAAAAAGACGAAAGTAGACAAACCTTCATTAAGCAGGGTTTCACAAGTTGATCTCCAAGCGGCCCACATTGTACATCGAATAAGATCTATATTTTTCAACGTTTTCAAAATGAAATAACTTGAATTGAAAATCTCCCAACTGTGAAAATTTGTTATTTCTAAACGTCTTTAATTATTATTTCGGAAAGAAAAAAATATTTAGCATATTCACATAATTTCATAATTTTTTCGAAGGAAACCTTTTTTTTTGCAAAGTTTACTTCTATATGTTTTTAACCATCACCAGCGACGACATATACTCTGCCATCACCAATTAGTCCTAATTATTAAAGATCAATTGACAAATTCAAATGAGGATTGGTATATCCAAGGAGGTTATATTAGATCGTATTAAGGTAGTTCGGGGGTTTAAATTTTCGCGTCGTCTGCGCATAAAGTTGCGCATTGATATCGTAAGTGATGTACATAGTCGTAATTTTCCGTAACAGTAAAATATGATCATTTAAATAATCTTTTTTATTCAAATGCATTGAGAAAGAGTTGAATAACTTTTAAATGCAATTTTAAAACTTAATAAAATTTATTGTTACAATTGTCATTGTTGAAATAGGACTTCCGTTCTAAAAATAAATGCCATGTTTTTGACGAAGGAGAAGAATGAAAAGAGAATAACTCACATTTATCGAACACGTGAACTGCTTTTCATGAATACTGTAATGCAGATCGAAATAATAGATAACGATCTTCTTTTTGGTAGCTTATGAAGCAGTTTCACTCTTGTCTTACACTAGAAAAGGTCCGACAAACATGCGAAAGATGATGTAAACAAATCATGAAAAAGGAGAAATCTAAACTGACAAGTAAGTACTATTGAAATGAATATAAATGTTCAAGAGCGATTCACGACCACTGAAAAATAACATGCAAGCGTAAATAATTTCAGAACAATATCCGTGTCGAACAACAAAACAATGACCCCCCCTTTTCAGGCTGAAAATTAATTATTAATGCAACCAAAGGCATAGCTCATGGTACTTTTATCATGTAATAAATTTGAAATTGTGGACCTGAGAAATATGTCATTTACAACGGGTTCAGACCACTTAGGTTTCTGGGAGTAAAGGTCATGTTTCATGGAAGTAAAGGTTTATATACATGTAAGACATGTAAAAAGTAAAATCACAAAAATACTGAACTCAGAGGAAAATCAATTTGGAAAGTCCATAATCACATGGCAAAATCAAAAAACAAAATGCATCAAAAACGATACACCTTATCGCTATTTGTCCACCATTACTGGATATCACACAGGTTCCCGTACATTTTGACATCATAAAACAAAATATCTGATGTCACAATGGAAAGGTGATTGTTGAATGCGTCAAAAGGTCAAGCGACCAGGTCGGCCAGCCAAGTAGGCTAATAGCGATGAGGTGTACTACATGCATATATATATATGCAAAAAAAAATTTCTTGTTGTAAACCTGGAGTATTCAAATGTGAATGGAGTTGATTTTGCCGGGATTCTAGTTATAACATTTTTGGTTAAGCATGCACACTTAAAATTTAGACATGTTAGAACAAAACCCATCTATATAAAAAAGATGTGGTATAATTGCTTGGATGAGACAACTTCAATGTATCCAAAAAGAGACCAAAATGGCACCTACATAAACAGCTATAGGTCACCGTACGGCCTTTAACAATAAGCAAAGCCCATACCACATACATGTATATACATACTAGTCAGCAATGAAAGGCCCAGATTTGACAATGCAAATTGTACATGATGTACATGTACAACAATTCAAACAAGAAAACAACGGCCTTATTTGGGCTATTGGTACTTTACGGAACGGAACGGAACGGAACAGAATTTCATTTAAGGTATCCAAAGGGGGCATTTATCAAAATTTCGAAAAATCTTTAAAACAAAACAAACTTTAAAATTTCTGTGTTTTACGGTTTTCCATATACAAATAACACAAATGTATACTTAATCTCATCTTCACAGGTGAAATGTGCAATAATGTATAACATCGGGAACTATTCTGTAAATGAATATGTCGGATTGTCCTGATAAATTATCATGAAATTAACGCATTGGCAAGTCATGCATTATGATATCTAGACTGACCTCACGTCGTCCTTTCCGACGATGATTAGAAACATTGGTTCTGATTTTAACTTTTTAAATTTATTATTCCGTTCCGTTCCGTTCCGCAAAGTACCAATTGCTCTGAGGAATTGGTATTTAACGGAATCGAACGGAAACAGACATCTTTAATGTAATTAAAGCAGTATGATCAAAAAAAAATTGTCTGACACCTCTTTTTGCATAAGTGGTATGTGTTTTAAATAGCATTTTCGACTTGATCAATAATAAAAAATTTAACACAAAGGCAGGTTACACAAAAAGTCTTTCTCCTTCCATCGGTAATTATATTTAAAAAAAGATTTTATATTTTTAAAGCCGTTCCGACGATGATTAGAGACAGTGATCAAGTTGAATCTGATTTAAACTTTTTAATTTATTATTCCGTTCCGTTCCGTTCTGCAAAGTACCAATTGCTCTGAGGAATTGGTATTTAACGGAATCGAACGGAAACAGACATTTATAATGTAATTAAAGCAGTATGATAAAAAAAAATGTGTCTGACACCCCTTTTTGCACGAGAAATAAGTGTTTTAGATAGCATTCCCGACCTGATAAATAATTAAGAATTTAAAAAAAGGCAGCTTAGACAAAAAGTCTTACTCCTTCCAATGGTAATTATATTTTTTAAAAGAGGCATTCCACCTCTCGTGCCGACGATGATTAGAAACAGTAATCAAGTTGAATCTGATTTAAACTTTTTAATTTATTATTCCGTTCCGTTCCGTTCCGCAAAGTACCAATTGCTCTGAGGAATTGGTATTTAACGGAATCAAACGGAACCAGACATTTATAATGTAATAAAAGCAGTATGATGAAAAAAATGTGTCTGACACCTCTTTTTAGCAGAAGAAATAAGTGTTTTAGATAGCATTCCCGACCAGATAAATAATTAAGAATTTAAAACAAAGGCAGCTTAGACAAAAAGTCTTACTCCTTCCATTGGTAATTATATTTTTTAAAAGAGGCCTTCCACCTCTCGTGCCGACGAGGGTTATAGAAACAGTAATCAAGTTGAATCGGATTTAAACTTTTTAATTTATTATTCCGTTCCGTTCCGTTCCGCAAAGTACCAATTGCTCTGAGGAATTGGTATTTAACGGAATCGAACGGAACCAGACATTTATAATGTAATAAAAGCAGTATGATGAAAAAAATGTGTCTGACACCCCTTTTTGCAGAAGAAATAAGTGTTTTAGATAGCATTCCCGACCAGATAAATAATTAAGAATTTAAAACAAAGGCAGCTTAGACAAAAACAAAAAATCTTACTCCTTCCATTGGTAATTATATTTTTCAAAAGAGGCCTTCCACCTCTCGTGCCGACGAGGATTAGAAACAGTAATCAAGTTGAATCTGATTTAAACTTTTTAATTTATTATTCCGTTCCGTTCCGTTCCGCAAAGTACCAATTGCTCTGAGGAATTGGTATTTAACGGAATCGAACGGAACCAGACATTTATAATGTAATAAAAGCAGTATGATAAAAAAAAAATGTGTCTGACACCCTTTTTGCACGAGAAATAAGTGTTTTAGATAGCATTCCCGACCAGATAAATAATTAAGAATTTAAAACAAAGGCAGCTTAAACCAAAAGTCTTACTCCTTCCATTGGTAATTATATTTTTTAAAAGAGGCCTTCCACCTCTCGTGCCGACGAGGGTTAGAAACAGTAATCAAGTTGAATCTGATTTAAACTTTTTAATTTATTATTCCGTTCCGTTCCGTTCCGCAAAGTACCAATTGCTCTGAGGAATTGGTATTTAACGGAATCGAACGGAACCAGACATTTATAATGTAATAAAAGCAGTATGATAAAAAAAAAATGTGTCTGACACCCCTTTTTGCACGAGAAATAAGTGTTTTAGATAGCATTCCCGACCAGATAAATAATTAAGAATTTAAAACAAAGGCAGCTTAGACAAAAAGTCTTACTCCTTCCATTGGTAATTATATTTTTTAAAAGAGGCCTTCCACCTCTCGTGTCGACGAGGATTAGAAACAGTAATCAAGTTGAATCGGATTTAAACTTTTTAATTTATTATTCCGTTCCGTTCCGTTCCGCAAAGTACCAATTGCTCTGAGGAATTGGTATTTAACGGAATCGAACGGAACAAGACATTTATAATGTAATAAAAGCAGTATGATAAAAAAAATGTGTCTGACACCCCTTTTTGCAGAAGAAATAAGTGTTTTAGATAGCATTCCCGACCAGATAAAAAAATAAGAATTTAAAACAAAGGCAGCTTAGACAAAAAGTCTTACTCCTTCCATTGGTAATTATATTTTTTAAAAGAGGCCTTCCACCTCTCGTCCCGACGAGGGTAGGAAACAGTAATCAAGTTGAATCTGATTTAAACTTTTTAATTTATTATTCCGTTCCGTTCCGTTCCGCAAAGTACCAATTGCTCTGAGGAATTGGTATTTAACGGAATCGAACGGAACCAGACATTTATAATGTAATAAAAGCAGTATGATAAAAAAAAATGTGTCTGACACCCCTTTTTGCACGAGAAATAAGTGTTTTAGATAGCATTCCCGACCAGATAAATAATTAAGAATTTAAAACAAAGGCAGCTTAGACAAAAAGTCTTACTCCTTCCATTGGTAATTATATTTTTTAAAAGAGGCCTTCCACCTCTCGTGCCGACGAGGATTAGAAACAGTAATCAAGTTGAATCTGATTTAAACTTTTTAATTTATTATTCCGTTCCGTTCCGTTCCGCAAAGTACCAGTTGCTCTGAGGAATTGGTATTTAACGGAATCGAACGGAACAAGACATTTATAATGTAATAAAAGCAGTATGATAAAAAAAAAATTGTGTCTGACACCCCTTTTTAGCACGAGAAATAAGTGTTTTAGATAGCATTCCCGACCAGATAAATAATTAAGAATTTAAAACAAAGGCAGCTTAGACAAAAAGTCTTACTCCTTCCTTGGTATTATTTTTTAAAGAGGCCTTCCACCTCTCGTGCGACGAGGTAGAAACAGTAATCAAGTTGAATCTGATTAAACTTTTTAATTTATATTCCGTTCCGTTCCGTTCCGCAAGTACCAATTGCTCTGAGGAATTGGTATTTAACGGAATCGACGGAACAGACATTTATAATGTAATAAGCAGTATGATAAAAAATGTGTCTGACACCCCTTTTTGCAGAGAAATAAGTGTTTTAGTAGCATTCCGACCAGATAAATAATTAAGAATTTAAACAAAGGCAGCTTAGACAAAAAGTCTTACTCCTTCCATGGTAATTATATTTTTAAAGAGGCCTTCACCTCTCGTGCCGACGAGGGTAGAAACAGTAATCAAGTTGAATCTGATTTAACTTTTTAATTTATTATCCGTTCGTCCGTTCCGCAAGTACCAATTGCTCTGAGGAATTGGTATTTAACGAATCGAACGGAACCAGACATTTATAATGTAATAAAAGCAGTTGATAAAAAATGTGTCTGACACCCTTTTTGCAGAGAAATAAGTGTTTTAGATAGCATTCCGACCAGATAAATAATTAAGAATTTAAAACAAAGGCAGCTTAGACAAAAAGTCTTACTCCTTCCATTGGTAATTATATTTTTTAAAAGAGGCCTTCCACCTCTCGTGCCGACGAGGATTAGAAACAGTAATCAAGTTGAATCTGATTTAAACTTTTTAATTTATTATTCCGTTCCGTTCCGTTCCGCAAAGTACCAATTGCTCTGAGGAATTGGTATTTAACGGAATCGAACGGAACAGACATTCTATAATGTAATAAAAGCAGTATGATAAAAAAATTGTCTGACACCCTTTTTGCCTGAGTGGTAGTGTTTTAGATAGCATTCCGACCGATAAATAATAAAATTTAAAACAAAGGCAGCTTAACAAAAAGTCTTATCCTTCCATGGTAATTATATTTTTTAAAAGAGGCCTTCCACCTCTCGTGCCGACAGAGGTTAGAAACAGTAATCAAGTTGAATCTGATTTAAACTTTTTAATTTATTATTCCGTTCCGTTCCGTTCCGCAAAGTACCAATTGCTCTGAGGAATTGGTATTTAACGGAATCGAACGGAACCAGACATTTATAATGTAATAAAAGCAGTATGATAAAAAAAAATGTGTCTGACACCCCTTTTTGCAGAAGAAATAAGTGTTTTAGATAGCATTCCCGACCAGATAAATAATTAAGAATTTAAAACAAAGGCAGCTTAGACAAAAAATCTTACTCCTTCCATTGGTAATTATATTTTTAAAAGAGGCCTTCCACCTCTCGTGCCGACGAGGTAGGAAACAGTAATCAAGTTGAATCTGATTTAAACTTTTTAATTTATTATTCCGTTCCGTTCCGTTCCGCCAAAGTACCAATTGCTCTGAGGAATTGGTATTTAACGGAATCGAACGGAACCAGACATTTATAATGTAATAAAAGCAGTATGATAAAAAAAAATGTGTCTGACACCCCTTTTTGCAGAAGAAATAAGTGTTTTAGATAGCATTCCCGACCAGATAAATAATTAAGAATTTAAAACAAAGGCAGCTTAGACAAAAAGTCTTACTCCTTCCATTGGTAATTATATTTTTTAAAAGAGGCCTTCCACCTCTCGTGCCGACGAGGATTAGAAACAGTAATCAAGTTGAATCTGATTTAAACTTTTTAATTTATTATTCCGTTCCGTTCCGTTCCGCAAAGTACCAATTGCTCTGAGGAATTGGTATTTAACGGAATCGAACGGAAACAGACATTATAATGTAATAAAAGCAGTATGATAAAAAAATGTGTCTGACACCCTTTTTGCATGAGAATGTAAGTGTTTTAGATAGCATTTCCTGACCAATAATAATTAAGAATTTAACACAAAGGCAGTTAGCACAAAAAGTCTTACTCCTTCCATCGGTAATTATATTTTTTAAAAGAGGCCTTCCACCTCTCGTTGCCGACGAGGTTAGAAACAGTAATCAAGTTGAATCTGATTTAAACTTTTTAATTTATTATTCCGTTCCGTTCCGTTCCGCAAAGTACCAATTGCTCTGAGGAATTGGTATTTAACGGAATCGAACGGAACCAGACATTTATAATGTAATAAAAGCAGTATGATAAAAAAAATGTGTCTGACACCCTTTTTGCAGAGAAATAAGTGTTTTAGATAGCATTCCCGACCAGATAAATAATTAAGAAATTTAAAACAAAGGCAGCTTAGACAAAAAGTCTTACTCCTTCCATTGGTAATTATATTTTTTAAAAGAGGCCTTCCACTCTCGTGCCGACGATGATTAGAAACAGTATCAAGTTGAATCTGATTTAAACTTTTTAATTTATTATTCCGTTCCGTTCCGTTCCGCAAAGTACCAATTGCTCTGAGGAATTGGTATTTAACGGAATCGAACGGAAACAGACATCTATAATGTAATAAAAGCAGTATGATAAAAAAATTGTCTGACACCTCTTTTTGCATGAGTGGTATGTGTTTTAGATAGCATTTTCGACTTGATCAATAATAAAAAATTTAACACAAAGGCAGGTTACACAAAAAGTCTTTCTCCTTCCATCGGTAATTATATTTTTTAAAAGAGGCCTTCCACCTCTCGTTCCGACGATGATTAGAAACAGTAATCAAGTTGAATCTGATTTAAACTTTTTAATTTATTATTCCGTTCCGTTCCGTTCCGCAAAGTACCAATTGCTCTGAGGAATTGGTATTTAACGGAATCGAACGGAAACAGACATCTATAATGTAATAAAAGCAGTATGATAAAAAAAATGTCTGACACCTCTTTTTGCATGAGTGGTATGTGTTTTAGATAGCATTTTCGACTTGATCAATAATAAAAAAATTAACACAAAGGCAGGTTACACAAAAAGTCTTTCTCCTTCCATCGGTAATTATATTTTAAAAAAGAGGCCTTCAACAGCCCGTTCCGACGATGATTAGAGACAGTGATCAAGTTGAATCTGATTTAAACTTTTTAATTTATTATTCAGTTCCGTTCCGTTCCGCAAAGTACCAATTGCTCTGAGGAATTGGTATTTAACGGAATCGAACGGAAACAGACATCTATAATGTAATAAAAACCTGTTCTTTATATTCCTTATAAATTTTCTATTTGTAGACTGCCTACGGATTTATATTGCTCTTATGGGACCCGAGATAAAGGGGGCCAATGGGGGGGCCTGAAAAAATATATTTGTATTTTATTTCAAGTCCGATTTTGATGAGTTTTTTTACATTAAATTCCTGATAAAAAGCCATGCCTGCCGGGCATTTTTCACATTGCACGTTCCGCAATGTACCAATTGGTCTGAGGAATTGGTATTTAACGGAATCGAACGGAAACAGACATCTACAAATGTAATAAAATCAGTATAAATAAAAAAAAGGCTGACACTTCTTTTTTTGAATGAGTTGTCATTGTTTTATATAGCATTCTCGACCTGATCATTAATAAATAATTTAACACAAATGCAGGTTACCCAAAATCCATCCATTCCTTATTATATTTTCAAATTTTCGGGAAAAAAAATGATGAAATGGGCAAAAAAATGTTGTCGTTAATTATTAAAGTTCGGAATGAGTTGCTACATTTGTATGTCTAAAGTAATGTTGATCCTCTTGGAATTCATTTGAATGAAAGTTTTAAATTGTGCTAATGAATATCACGCATGTGTATTTACGTTAAAAAAAAATGAAAAAAAAAATGTCTTGAATAAAAACAAAGCTCTCGTCAATTATACCCGGCGTCATTACAGTGGTTACAAATGAAAATATCAAAATCAACCTTTTATTAAATTAGAAGTCCGCAACTTTGACAATATACAGTGCGAATGACATAAGCTTTTGATGTAGAAATACAAGTGTACTTAAACTATGACAGTGTCAATTTTTTAATTACTGTAACGGTTATTGGGTTCGGGATTGTGTACTTGTTTTTATGTTGTTCGTTCTATAAATAAAGTTTGAGTACTGCAGACGTCTTTTTGTCACAGCCAAGCTTTTTGTAGATCTCTGCTATTTGTGGTGCCAAATAGGACCCACGTTGCTTGAGAAATGTTTCAGGCATCACACTGGTGTCAGAAGTGTCGACTATTGTGAATTTATTCGACTGAGAAGTTTGGAAATTCATCGGAAAGTTGCCAGTTTGGAAAACCACGTGAGTCGACGATTGGGCGATCCAGAAGCGGATCCCGTCAATCACAACCCAAACATAATTATTCCGGTGAGATCGTATGATTTTTATACTTTAAATACTGAAAACTGTTTTAATTTTACAAAAAATTTAGCTGACGAAAATTTGCATTTGAAAAAAAATAATTCCGGTGGCTCCGACCTCGTCACCAAATTACCGGACATACAAAAACATTTTTATTTTTTAATTTTAATTTTATTTTAGTCAAGATTTGCATTTTGTATCATAATAATTTGCATATTTTTAGACTGTTTCATGTAATACGTGTTTTTTAAGTATTACAGATCGAATTTAGAAAATAAAGGACTTATGAGTGAAACTGTTCTACACAACTATCTCAGGTCTATTCCACTCGTCATCACACAACAGACAAAATATTAATTTTCACCTGCTAAGAGACGGGCTTCATCCTAAAAGAATATGGGCACAAAAGTGGTTTAGAAGATTACCACTTGACATATGCCAAGAGTATTGGTTAGATAGGGAATCATTTTCAGTACACGTCGATCCACAGGATTGAAAATTACAATCTTTTATAAATTGCAATTTAATAATAAACATGAATGACGATACAGTAGTAGAGACGGGTTCTGATCGAAAAGTCAGCGAAGATTCCCGCCAAATGGTGATCAGTTGGGCATAAAAATGCTATAATCCTGGTACTTTTGATAACTATTAACGTGTTAGAAAGAATGGGGAACGACATGGGAACCTTGGCTGACACCATGACATATGTTTAGAAGACAGGATGAGGTTTCTGCCAATACAATGCAGCTACTCTACCAACAAAGTAGAAGTATAGAAGAATTTAACAATACGTTTTTGCAGAACCGGGAGACATCGAAATCCGACATTAAGAGCACAGGAACTAATACTTCCGGTTACACAGTTGACGATTTTTCTGGGTCTTCTATTTGTTCAAAGTATGGATTATATGATGGAAATAATGAACACCTAGACCCTAAGTTAGGCGAAAACAAACCAGTTGACAGTTTTCAGGTTAGCCAAGAGAACAGTCACAGACAATCTTTGTTCGGTCAAGATAGCAAGCCGAAATCGGTTTTACAGTTCGGTCGTGGGAACAGTCCCAGACCACCTTCATTTAGTTTAGATAATCAACCAATAGGATATTTGCAGTTCGGTCGAGGGAACAGTCCCAGGCCATCGTCCCAGAATACAGATGATGACATACAGACCGGAAGTTTGCAGTTTGGTCGCGGGAACAGTCCCAGACCAAATGCAAATTCACACACACCATTGTCATCAACACAAAGGGATACAACAACACAGAATTTAGATGATGACAGACAGAACGGGAGTTTGCAGTTTGGTCGCGGGAACAGTCCCAGACTAAATGCTAATTCACACACACCATTGTCATCAACACCAAGGGATACCACAACACTCCCCCTTTTAAACCGTTGTTAAGCACTATAGAAAGATGGGAGTCTAGGTCGAGTTCTATGAACACAAATAATAGACAAGATTTGATAAGAAACATACAACATTCGTTTTCTAGTGATATTGAAGCTATGCACAGTAGTAACAATACATAGCAGACAAGACAAAAAGTACCAAATAGTGACGTTCCCCACCAAAAACTTCCAACATTCGACGGGGAGGATGATTATGAGGGGTTTATTGTCCCATTCAACAGGGAAGCTAGGAGAAACGAATGGATAGAGGAGGAAAAGTTAGATAGGTACATTGAATGCCTGCGAGGACAGGCGAGTAAATTTATGACCGCAATTCCTCGACAGGAAAGAGATACTTTTGAATCCAATTCGCGTCACATGGAAAACCGGTTCAACCGAAAACCCATCCACTGCACGAAAAAAACTATCTGATTTAAGACAACACAATGAAAAGAATGAAGAGTTTGCTGAAGAAGTAAGACGATTAGTCTCAAGAGCATACCCAACAAGTAGTATCGAGTTACAAGAGGAACTTGCAGCGGAACACTTTTTTGAAGGGCCACAAGAACGCCAAAATAGCATATGAAGCTTTAAACCACCAACCTAAGACTGTATCTTCAGCACTAGATATTGTTGTACAACTACAACACAATTATCATGCTACGTTGGGCAGGGATGTTGATTATAATACAAAACAAAGGACCAGACGCGTTACGTGGAAAGATGAAGAGGAAAAGAGTACTGACCAATATGAAGGGATGGACAGCGTTAGGCAGTTGGTAAATTCATTTCGGAAACCAGATAATCAAACATTACAGAATGAAATCAAAGCACTAAGAGATCTTTTAGAAAGGGCCATGCTGCATGATTCAAAACCAGCTACCTTGACAGCACAGTCAACAGGATGACATTTTTGTGGCGATTAAAGCCATTTCAAACGTGATTGTCCAAAAAGATCACGATCCCCCAGCCCTATGAGAAGACAAGATACTGGTGCTGATTGTGAAAGGAGATATATTATCAAATTGGCAGAGGACAAGATTTACTCATTCCAATTCAAGTCAATGGCAATAAGGTCGATGCTATTGTTGATACAGGAGCAGATGTAACGGTACTTTCAAGATCCTTTGCAAATTGTATTGGTTTGAGCGGTACTACCGGTATAAAAGCTTGCTTATTGAATGCAGAAAATAGGAAAGAAATGGAGGCTGACATTAATATTGTTGCAAAGCTTCAACTGGGTAAAAAGGAGATAATTTGGAAAGTATGCATTGACCCCATAAGAGATGATATTTTGATTGGAATAGACTTACTGAAAGAAGTAGATGGTATCATAATGGCCAAATAAGGTGATCTGCTGATAAATAATGAGCTGATACCAGGACGGTATCGAACAGAAAATGATTGCCAAATATCAAGAGTGACGGCTGAAATGGAACCCACTTTAGATACTTTAAAGCCCATGGACGAGACAGATGTATATGGAGGAGTTGAAAGTCTAAAAGAAAGTATTGTTGATGTTTTAGACCCAGCTTCCTTACAAGACAATAACAACACTAGTCGGTTTTAGTGGAAACTCGCCTCAGCGAAGATTCCCCGCCAAATGGTGATCAGTTGGGCATAAAAATGCTTAACGTGTTAGAAAGAATGGGGAACGACATGGGAACCTTGGCTGACACCATGACATATGTTTAGAAAACAGGATGAGGTTTCTGCCAATACAATGCAGCTACTCTACCAACAAAGTAGAAGTATAGAAGAATTGAACAATACGTTTTTGCAGAACCGGGAGACATCGAAATCCGACATTAAGAGCACAGGAACTAATACTTCCGGTTACACAGTTGACGATTTTTCTGGGTCTTCTATTTGTTCAAAGTATGGATTATATGATGGAAATAATGAACACCTAGACCCTAAGTTAGGCGAAAACAAACCAGTTGACAGTTTTCAGGTTGGCCAAGAGAACAGTCACAGACAATCTTTGTTCGGTCAAGATAGCAAGCCGAAATCGGTTTTACAGTTCGGTCGTGGGAACAGTCCCAGACCACCTTCATTTAGTTTAGATAATCAACCAATAGGATATTTGCAGTTCGGTCGAGGGAACAGTCCCAGGCCATCGTCCCAGAATACAGATGATGACATACAGACCGGAAGTTTGCAGTTTGGTCGCGGGAACAGTCCCAGACCAAATGCAAATTCACACACACCATTGTCATCAACACAAAGGGATACAACAACACAGAATTTAGATGATGACAGACAGAACGGGAGTTTGCAGTTTGGTCGCGGGAACAGTCCCAGACTAAATGCTAATTCACACACACCATTGTCATCAACACCAAGGGATACCACAACACTCCCCCTTTTAAACCGTTGTTAAGCACTATAGAAAGATGGGAGTCTAGGTCGAGTTCTATGAACACAAATAATAGACAAGATTTGATAAGAAACATACAACCTTCGTTTTCTAGTGATATTGAAGCTATGCACAGTAGTAACAATACACAGCAGACAAGACAAAAAGTACCAAATAGTGACGTTCCCCACCAAAAACTTCCAACATTCGACGGGAAGGATGATTATGAGGGGTTTATTGTCCCATTCAACAGGGAAATAGGAGAAACGAATGGATAGAGGAGGAAAAGTTAGATAGGTACATTGAATGCCTGCGAGGACAGGCGAGTAAATTTATGACCGCAATTCCTCGACAGGAAAGAGATACTTTTGAATCCAATTCGCGTCACATGGAAAACAGGTTCAACCGAAAACCCATCCACTGCACGAAAAAAACTATCTGATTTAAGACAACACAATGAAAAGAATGAAGAGTTTGCTGAAGAAGTAAGACGATTAGTCTCAAGAGCATACCCAACAAGTAGTATCGAGTTACAAGAGGAACTTGCAGCGGAACACTTTTTGAAGGGCCACAAGAACGCCAAAATAGCATATGAAGCTTTAAACCACCAACCTAAGACTGTATCTTCAGCACTAGATATTGTTGTACAACTACAACACAATTATCATGCTACGTTGGGCAGGGATGTTGATTATAATACAAAACAAAGGACCAGACGCGTTACGTGGAAAGATGAAGAGGAAAAGAGTACTGACCAATATGAAGGGATGGACAGCGTTAGGCAGTTGGTAAATTCATTTCGAAAACCAGATAATCAAACATTACAGAATGAAATCAAAGCACTAGGAGATCTTTTAGAAAGGGCCATGCTGCATGATTCAAAACCAGCTACCTTGACAGCACAGTCAACGGGATGTTATTTTTGTGGCGATAAAAGCCATTTCAAACGTGATTGTCCAAAAAGATCACGATCCCCCAGCCCTATGAGAAGACAAGATACTGGTGCTGATTGTGAAAGGAGATATATTATCAAATTGGCAGAGGACAAGATTTACTCATTCCAATTCAAGTCAATGGCAATAAGGTCGATGCTATTGTTGATACAGGAGCAGATGTAACGGTACTTTCAAGATCCTTTGCAAATTGTATTGGTTTGAGCGGTACTACCGGTATAAAAGCTTGCTTATTGAATGCAGAAAATAGGAAAGAAATGGAGGCTGACATGAATATTGTTGCAAAGCTTCAACTGGGTAAAAAGGAGATAATTTGGAAAGTATGCATTGACCCCATAAGAGATGATATTTTGATTGGAATAGACTTACTGAAAGAAGTAGATGGTATCATAATGGCCAAATAAGGTGATCTGCTGATAAATAATGAGCTGATACCAGGACGGTATCGAACAGAAAATGATTGCCAAATATCAAGAGTGACGGCTGAAATGGAACCCACTTTAGATACTTTAAAGCCCATGGACGAGACAGATGTATATGGAGGAGTTGAAAGTCTAAAAGAAAGTATTGTTGATGTTTTAGACCCAGCTTCCTTACAAGACAATAACAACACTAGTCGGTTTTAGTGGAAACTCGCCTACAGGATAATCTTGAAACAGATAATGTTTCAGACATGGACGAGGTAAGTGCGATTGGTTCAAATGTGCCACATGAGCCGAGGACACAGGCTCCAGAATCAGGTGGGTTTGAGAACAAGAATATTAAGCTATCGCAAGAATTTGTTGTCGAAATTTCAGATGCTTATGATGCGGCTAACGACGATAAATCTGATAGTTCAAAAAAAGAGAATTCACTATTTGGAGACTATATCATATGTTCATTAGAACAGACGATACAAAGTTTAGATTCGGGCAAGAATTCAACCAAACAAGATGATGAATCAGAACAGAAGGAGATTATATCACGTGATTCGGGGACACTGAGCTAGTCCAGTCTCAAGTGGTAGTAAGACCCATGCAAACGTAACCAAGAAGATAGGGTCTCTCAATGATGTCTTAAATCCAAAGATTTCACCCAAGATGGATGACAGTTCAGATTCCAGTGAGTCGAGGACACAGGCTCCAGACTTACCTGGGAATCATCAGATGACAAAAGAAAAGCACCCACCTAAAATCAGTCGATATGGACGCAAAATAAACCAACCCTTACGTTTCAAAGATTGACAAAAACATTTGTGCAAAAAAATAAGAGATATTCTTATTGAGAACTGTCTGTTTATAAAGAAAAGGGGGGATAGTGTAACGGTTATTAGGTTCGGGATTGTGTACTTGTTTTTATGTTGTTCGTTCTATAAATAAAGTTTGAGTACTGCAGACGTCTCTTTGTCACAGCCAAGCTTTTTGTAGATCTCTGCTATTTGTGGTGCCAAATAGGACCCACGTTGCTTGAGAAGTGTTTCAGGCATCACATTACATTGTGTTAAACTCGCACGTCAATCTTTTGTCTGTCAAGTTTTGATCACTGTTTCTAATCATCTTCGGAAGGCCCCTTTTTTAATTTATAATTACCAATGGAAGTAGAAAGACCTTTTGTCTAACCTGTCTTTGTGTTATTTTTTATACGTCCGTCAATTTTGACGGGACGTATTATGGTATACAAATGTCCAGTGTCCGTCCGTCCGTCCGCCCGTCTGTCCGTCTGTCCGGTGTAAACATGTCGCACCGTAACTTCAGAACGACTTATCCAAATTTCATGAAACTTAACATAGTTGTTTCTTATGATGGTCAAATGATCTGTATACTCTCTTGTGAAAATAAGATTACAACTTTTTGAGTTACGGCACTTTGTAACTAAAACAGGGGTGTGTTTTTTTCACATGTCGCACCGTATCTCAAAAACGATTCTTGATTATGGCTTTAAACTTTAAATACTTCTTAGTAGTATTAATCTTTATATCTGAATACTTTTTGGTGATGATTCAAAATTTAATTTTTGAGTTATTGAGTATTTTGTAAAAAAGGGGGAGGGTTTTTTGTGAAAATAAGATTACAACTTTTTGAGTTACGGCACTTTGTAACTAAAACAGGGGTGTGTTTTTTTCACATGTCGCACCATATCTCAAAAACGATTTATGATTATTACTTAAAACTTTACACATGTCTTTGTTATATTAATCTTAAGATCTGTATACGTTTTGGTGATGATTCAAAATTTCATTTTTGAGTTATTGAGTATTTTGTAAAAAAAAAAGGGGGGGTTTACATGTCGCACCATATCTCAAAAACGATTTATGATTATTGCTTAAAACTTTACACATGTCTTTGTTATATTAATCTTAAGATCTGTATACGTTTTGGTGATGATTCAAAATTTCATTTTTGAGTTATTGAGTATTTTGTAAAAAAAAAGGGGGGGGGGGTTTACATGTCGCACCATATCTCAAAAACGATTTATGATTATTGCTTAAAACTTTACACACTTCTTTATATTAATCTAAAGATCTGTCTACTTTTTGGTGATGATTCATTTTTATATTTTCGAGTTATTGAGTTTTTTGTAAAAAAAGAGGTTTTTTTTCACATGTTGCGCTGTATCTCTATTGCTTAAAACTAAACAAGCTAATGTTGCGTCGGGTTTCCAAATACATCTTGTACAATGACGAATCTTCCTATTGAGCGGGAATAAGGAAGGAGTCATGATATACTAAGCATGACATCCTGTACAACCCTGTGTTATTCAAAAAAGATTTATGTTTTTTCACAAGACGACGGGCGTATCATGCGCTCATGGCGCAGCTGTTTATTTAAATATTGATCAAGTCGAAATGCTATCTAAAACACTTACCACTCATTCAAAAAAGAAGGGTCTATCTTGTTTTTATCATACTGCTTTTATTACATTATAGATGTCGGTTTCCGTTCGATTCCGTTAAATACCAATTCCTCAGAGCAATTGGTACTTTGCGGAACGGAACGGGACGGAAAAATAAATTAAAAAGTTTAAATCAGATTCAACTTGATTACTGTTTCTAACCCTCGTCGGAACGAGAGGTGGAAGGCCTCTTTTAAAAAATATAATTACCAATGGAAGGAGTAAGACTTTTTGTCTAAGCTGCCTTTGTGTTAAATTCTTAATTATTTATCTGGTCGGGAATGCTATCTAAAACACTTATTTCTTCTGCAAAAAGGGGTGTCAGACACATTTTTTTTTATCATACTGCTTTTATTACATTATAAATGTCTGGTTCCGTTCGATTCCGTTAAATACCACTTCCTCAGAGCAATTGGTACTTTGCGGAACGGAACGGAACGGAACGGAACGGAAAAATAAATTAAAAAGTTTAAATCAGATTCAACTTGATTACTGTTTCTAATCCTCGTCGGCACGAGAGGTGGACGGCCTCTTTTAAAAAATATAATTACCAATGGAAGGAGTAAGATTTTTTGTTTTTGTCTAAGCTGCCTTTGTTTTAAATTCCTAATTATTTATCTGGTCGTGAATGCTATCTAAAACACTTATTTCTTCTGCAAAAACGGGTGTCAGACACATTTTTTTTTATCATACTGCTTTTATTACATTATAAATGTCTGGTTCCGTTCGATTCCGTTAAACACCAATTCCTCAGAGCAATTGGTACTTTGCGGAACGGAACGGAACGGAATAATAAATTAAAAAGTTTAAATCAGATTCAACTTGATCACTGTTTCTAATCCTCGTCGGAACGAAAGGTGGAAGGCCTCTTTTAAAAAATATAATTACCAATGGAAGAAGTAAGACTTTTTGTCTATCCGGCCTCTGTGTTAAATTCTTAATTATTTATCTGGTCGGGAATGCTATCTAAAACACTTATTTCTTCTGCAAAAAGGGGTGTCAGACACATTTTTTTTTTTGATCATACTGCTTTTATTACATTATAAATGTCTGGTTCCGTTCGATTCCGTTAAATACCAATTCCTCAGAGCAATTGGTACTTTGCGGAACGGAACGGAACGGAATAATAAATTAAAAAGTTTAAATCAGATTCAACTTGATTACTGTTTCTAATCCTCGTCGGCACGAGAGGTGGAAGGCCTCTTTTAAAAAATATAATTGCCAATGGAAGGAGTAAGACTTTTTGTCTAAGCTGCCTTTGTTTTAAATTCTTAATTATTTATCTGGTCGGGAATGCTATCTAAAACACTTATTTCTTCTGCAAAAAGGGGTGTCAGACACATTTTTTTTTATCATACTGCTTTTATTACATTATAAATGTCTGGTTCCGTTCGATTCCGTTAAATACCAATTCCTCAGAGCAATTGGTACTTTGCGGAACGGAACGGAACGGAATAATAAATTAAAAAGTTTAAATCAGATTCAACTTGATTACTGTTTCTAATCCTCGTCGGCACGAGAGGTGGAAGGCCTCTTTTAAAAAATATAATTACCAATGGAAGGAGTAAGACTTTTTGTCTAAGCTGCCTTTGTTTTAAATTCTTAATTATTTATCTGGTCGGGAATGCTATCTAAAACACTTATTTCTTCGTGCAAAAAGGGGTGTCAGACACATTTTTTTCTATCATACTGCTTTAATTACATTATAAATGTCTGTTCCGTTCGATTCCGTTAAATACCAATTCCTCAGAGCAATTGGTACTTTGCGGAACGGAACGGAACGGAATAATAAATTAAAAAGTTTAAATCAAATTCAACTTGATCACTGTCTCTAATCATCGTCGGAACGGGCTGTTGTAGGCCTCTTTTTTAAATGTAATTACCGATGGAAGGAGAAAGACTTTTTGTGTAACCTGCCTTTGTGTTAAATTTTTATTATTGATCAAGTCGAAAATGCTATCTAAAACACATACCACTTATGCAAAAAGAGGTGTCAGACAATTTTTTTTATCATACTGCTTTAATTACATTAAAGATGTCTGTTTCCGTTCGATTCCGTTAAATACCAATTCCTCAGAGCAATTGGTACTTTGCGGAACGGAACGGAACGGAATAATAAATTTAAAAAGTTAAAATCAGAACCAATGTTTCTAATCATCGTCGGAAAGGACGACGTGAGGTCAGTCTAGATATCATAATGCATGTCTTGCAAATGCGTTAATTTCATGATAATTTATCAGGACAATCCGACATATTCATTTACATAATAGTTCCCGATGTTATACATTATTGCACATTTCACCTGTGAAGATGAGATTAAGTATACATTTGTGTTATTTGTATATGGAAAACCGTAAAACACAGAAATTTAAAAGTTTGTTTTGTTTTAAAGATTTTTCGAAATTTTGATAAATGCCCCCTTCGGATACCTTAAATGAAATTCCGTTCCGTTCCGTTCCGTTCCGTTCCGTTCCGTAAAGTACCAATAGCCCTTATTTGTATATAAAAAAATGAACGAAAAACAAATATGTAACACATAAACAAATGACAACCACTGAATTACAGGCTCCTGACTTGAGACAGACACATACACGAATAATGTGGCGAGTTTAAACAAGTTAGCAGGATCTAGACCGTAATTTTTTTTTTTCAAAATGAATCATTTCACAAAACTACCTTTCTTACCAATGGTCTAGATTGATGGTCCTTTATTTCATTCCTAACTAATTCTTTATACCATTTATCTCTATTTATTTTTTCCCATTTTTCTGTACTTCTTATAATTTAACAACCCATTTTTTCTTCATTGTTTCATGTATGTCTATTTTCTTTTATTTACAAATGTATTGTGACTCATAAAGTGGCGAAAAGTATATTGTTTTGGCGAAAGAGGTGGCGAAAAAAATAATTGACCCAGGGGAAACCCTGATTGTGAACATTACATGCATTATTCTCTATTCTTTAAAACTTTTCCTTACCCCCCTATAATATATTTGATCCCACAGAATCTTCATGAGAGAAAAACAAAACTTTTACTACCTAAACAGGAAAAGTGGTCTTGTCATAAAGTGATATTTTTCTAAATTTAAAAGCTTGTTAGGGGTCTACACAGTTGTTTCGAAGTGCATTTCTTTAATATGTTAAAGACATTAAATGCAAACTTTAAAAAATTACACCTGCACTAAGTGGGTGTCATTTTCTTTTCAATGATGGCTTCAGACATTTTTTAAGGTTTTTTAGGTGGTCCATTCATGACCAAAAGTTACAGTATAATTTCAACTCTTTTAAAAATACTTCCTCTTTAAGGCATATTTATTAAAGGTGTATGAAAAAATATTTCAAGAGATGTAATCAAATTTACAAAAATGATTATACAATGTACATGTATAATTGATTTTCATGTGGAACGCATGGTAATGTCCACACAAGAGTCTTTATTTTATCAAAGGATGTTTCTAAAGTGTAATAGGATAGTAGGAACTAACTGATCTTAACCAACTTTGTATGACCAGAGATTACTAAATTAAAAGCCAACGGACCAAGTTTCATGGCAATTATAAGATATATATTATAGACAAAATGTTTTTACAGACTACATTGATGTACATGTATCTGATATATGTAGAATGTTTAATAATTATTCAAAAGTCAAAATTATACAAATGTATAAGTACAAATGTATGTGACTTTTAGCATGTTTAGTAGGTTTTTGAATGAAAAAAGGGGGGGGAGCTTGTATGAAGAGGTGATATTTTCCTGCAATTTAAAACCTCATGAATGTTTTTGTTGTATAAAAAATCCCAGTGGCGGATCCAGAATTTTTCATAAGAGGGGGCTCACTGACTGCCCTAAAGGGGACCCACTCAGGTCATGCTCCAGTGATTCCCAATATAATTAACCAAATTTTTCCTAGGGCTGCCTCTGAATCCTCCCATATGTTTAAAATGTACTTTAAATAAAAAGGAAATTACCAATTGCATAGTATATTACAATATACATGTAATAATTTAATAGTACTTTAAGTATTAAAAATCCTTAGGCCAAAACACTTGAAATAATTCAGGGTCAATTTAGGCCCCTAGCACATACATTACATTTTAAAATGCATATTACAGCTGAAGTTATTAAAATTTGCTTTTTTTTGGGGGGAGGGGGGGCTGATTTGTATTGCATGTAATTTAAGTCTCAAGAGGCATACATGTATATTTGAACCACTTACTATCCTACAGTAGAAAAGAAAAATAACATGTAAAATACATGTACAGCAGTTACAAAAAATATTGTAAAATGTGAATATACTGAAACCTTTAATTTTATGACAGACTTTATGTACATACAAACCTCATCACATTTTTTTTGCTCCATAAAGTTTGTAAAACAAGGGTCCTGACTATTCATACAACTCATTCTGCAAATTTATCTGTGATAATCTACTTTTCGCTAGATTTAGAGTTCAAAAATGAATAATACAAATTGATAAAACCCCTATGTTGTACCAAATTACACCACTGTCCCATGGCCAGGTTAAGGGGAAGGGTTGTCACCTTCAAACATTAACCTCACAACATTATGTATGTGACAGAAGTGGCTCATTATGTATGTGTTTGACCCAAGTCATGAACCTGTAATTCAGACAGTGGTTGTCTTTTGTTGTGTCACATATTTTTTTTAGTTCATCATTTTAAACATTTATATGCCTTTAGTTTTCTCATTTGAATTGTTTTTCATTAGTCATTGAAGGGCCTTTTACATCTCACTATGCGATAACGGCTTTTGACCTGTAGCTGTTAACTTCTGTGTCATTTTGTCTTTTGCGGAGAGTTGCCTCATAAACAATCAATTATCATACCATATCTTCCTTTTGTATTGAAACACAAATATTGACACATAAAAACCTTTTAGATAAAAAGTCATATTGAGACTTATGGATAAAAACTAAGCAGACTGTCAGCTCACAGTTTTCATATGTTGTCACAAATATGGTTTAAGCACAATAAATACCAGATGCTCCGCAGGACACAGCTTTATACAACCGCAGAGGTCAACCCCTCTTTGAACAATGAACAACTTCTGTCATTTATTTTGCTAAAAAAAAATCTCAAATGGCAGATGACCCGCAAATTTTATTTCAATTTTATAAAGTAGAGACATCAAGCTATACAGTATGAAAAAATGAGCCACTTCTGTCATTTATTTTGCTCTGAAAATTTAATCAAAGAGATTTTATGTCTGTTTTTCCTATATTTAGCATATTTGCACTCATTTTCAGAGGTCAAAAAATCTCTTGGATGGCCGATGACCCCCAAATTTTATTTCAATTTTATTAAAAAGAGACATCAAGCTATACAGTATGAAAAATGAGCCACTTCTGTCATTTATTTTGCTCTGAAAATTCAATCAAAGATATTTTATGTCTGTTTTTTCCTATATTTAGCCTATTTGCACTCATTTTTAGAGGTCAAAAAATCTCTTGGATGGCTGGTGACCCCAAATTTTATTTAATTTTTTTTTAAAAGAGACATTAAGCTATACAGTATGAAAAAATGAGCCACTTCTGTCCTTTATTTTGCTCTGAAAATTCAATCAAAGAGATTTTATATCTGTTTTCCTATATTTAGCCTATTTGCACTCATTTTCAGAGGTCAAAAAATCTCTTGGATGGTCGGTGACCTCCAAATTTTATTTCAATTTTATAAAATAAAGACATCAAGCTATACAGTATGAAAAAATGAGCCACTTCTGTCCTTTATTTTGCTCTGAAAATTCAATCAAAGAGATTTTATATCTGTTTTTCCTATATTTAGCATATTTGCACTCATTTTCAGAGGTAAAAAAATCTCTTGGATGGCCCGTGACCCCCAAATTTTATTTCAATTTGATAAAATAGAGACATCAAGCTATACAGTATGAAAAAATTAGCCACTTCTGTCATTTATTTTGCTCTGAAATTTCAATCAAAGTGTATTTGTGTCCATTTTCCCTATAATTTCCTATAACCTATTTGCACTCATTTTCAGAGGTCAAAATATCTCTTAGATGACCGGTGACCCCCAATTTTTTTTGCATTTTTTCATTTACAATACTTCAAAGTTAAATTTCACAAAGTATAAGAAAATTCTGTCGATTTTTTTCTATACCCCTGAACAACCTTAAATATGACAATCGGTCATCCGTGACGTATCCCAAATAACGGCGCATACCGATAGATAGATAGTTTATTAATTAGCGTTTCGCAATTTAAATTTCATCAAGGCGACTTAATTAAACCAGTTACTATTCAAATCATGAAAAAACGATGTACATGTCCTTTTTAATATTTCAAAACAAATTACGAAAACGTTTAGTGTAAAAATCACCGAATATAAATGTTTTTTTCTGCCTAAAATATATTTGCAGGTTTTGGCATTTGTAAATGACATTAACGTTTTGGAATCCTAATGCAAAAGACAGTCGATTCAAACTGAAATAACTTCTTAAAAGATGGTTTGATTTTTTCAGTGACACATGTATTATATGTCCATGTATTATATATGTCTCAATACATGTATTATATGTCTCTGATTTTATCAAAACAAAAATTACAAAATTATAAAATAAGTTATCAATCAATGTAAACCCTGAACTCTCACTATTATATATACATGTCCTAAGTTACTTAATGTCCTGTGTGCAACGAGGAGATCCTGGACGGTTTTTAGACGTATACCATTATTTTATACGCATATATTTAAAGCTGTTCTTAATTATATGCATACTATAGGTATCAGTGACGGATCCAGGGGGATGGTTTCGGGGGTTGGAACCACCCCTTTTTTGAACGATCAATGCATTTGAATGGGGACATATGGTTGGAACCACCCCCTCCCCCTTTTGTTCTGGTTTGGGACCCCCTTTTCAAATTGCTGGATCCGCCACAGAGCTATATTTATATATATGTGTTTATCAGACCAAATGACTTCCCAATTATTTTCAGCACCCCCCTTAATCTTGGAAACAAATGGTAGATTATATAGGGAATCACGGAAGCATGACTGGACGTGACCCCTCTAAGGCAGTCAATGAGTCCCCACTTATGAACATTTCTGGATCAAACATTGCTTAGTTCTAGTTATCTTAGGTCCTAGTGTGAACTAAAGCCATTGTTTTTTTTTTAAACACATCTTAATTCATACATGTATACGTTTTCTCACGGATTTGTTCATGCAATATTGAAATTATGTTTACTCAATGCGTAATTACTGAAGTTAATATTTGCTTCTTTTCTTCTTAATTTCATATAAATTATTTTTGGATCTTCGAAAAATTAGTGGTGTTGAAATAGGGAATGGACACAGATACCTTATCACATTTAACAAAAGAAATGTTGTTTAATGTCATCAATCTGTATTACACGTAGACAGGATGTTCTCTAGAAAACTATACGTTATACACACCCGAGAATACACGCACTGTCGTAATGGAAAATTACTGTATGTTATAGTTACCTGTAATCAGCTTTGCAATACCATCTCATAACAGTTCAAAAAGATTTTCTCCAAATCAAAATGGAATATTATCTTTTTCTTTAAAATTTAAAACTTTAAAAAGAAGACTTTGACAAAATTATGAAATAGAAAGAATTGAACAATTTAAAATCGTATTTTAACAAAGATTTAGATATAATTTTACAACGATCCTAAAAAATTAAACCAACCAAACGTTGAATCAAACGATATGAACCTACGCAGTTTTATATCAAAATACTGACACACACCAGTTTGCCATAATAAATAAATAAATAAATAAGCTTTATTTAGAGTCGGCATGGTATATAAAACATAGACAAACATAAGCTCTAATGAGCTTTTAACCGGCATCTCAGTATGCAAGGCAAGGGTGCTTTTTAGCATTATTATTTTAAAATCTTAAGAGATATCTTAAGAGGTTCCCCAGCAGTTACTTTCAAATTTAACTCTGAAATGAGAAGTGTATAACGATCTATAACGAATTTATACATCCATCATGTGTGTAGATACGACGACTATATAGGGTCTGTCATGAGTGCACTTTGTATGCCCTGCATGTGTGCACCCAGGAGGTCCTCCTGAGCGGTGTTTAGACGTACCGGGAAAATCTTATCTGATTCATCGGTTACACTCCCCTGTCATCAGTGATTCTTTTTTGCTGACATTCTGAAAAAGTATTGTGTAGTCCCTGTGTAAGTGTTGACTCTCAATTTGCACATGTGATTTTTTAACACTCCCTGGACTTATGAAAAAAACAGTTATTCAGTTCAATGATTAAGATGGAAGGTAAACGAACAGAAAGTCACGGGACATTCCGACAAAAAGTCACGGGACAAAAAGTCAGACACATGTCTGACTCAGACATAACGTAACAAAGATAGGACAAAAAGTCACAAACAATTGTTGACAATTGTTTGAATATAAATGAAAAAAAGGTCTTTAAATATCTTCTTTTTATTACTTATATCCATTTTTAATTTAAAGAAATTGTTCATAATATTAAATATAAAAAAGATGTGGTATGATTGCCAATGAGACAACTGTCCACAAGAGACCAAAATGACACAGATATTAACAACTTTAGGTCTTTACGGCCTTCAACAATGAGCCAATATAAAATAGATGTGGTATGATTGCCAATGAGACAACTGTCCACAAGAGACCAAAATGACACAGACAGTAACAACTTTAGGTCTTTACGGCCTTCAACAATGAGCCAATATAAAAAGATGTGGTATGATTGCCAATGAGACAACTGTCCACAAGAGACCAAAATAACACAGACATTAACAACCATACTAGGTCACCATACAGCCTTCAACAATGAGCAAAGCCCGAGGTAAAGCCCATACCGCATAGTCAGCTGTAAAAGGCAATCATACCATATTAAATTATGAATTTTAACAAAGTCTATTTTTATATGCCATGTCCTGTGTAACAGTTGTATCATTCCATCAGGTCCTTAGTGCACATTTTTGTTCTTAGTGCACTAAAGAGGTCCTTTGCGGTATTACTACGGACCCCATATATTTGAAGCTGTTCAAAATACTGTGCATTATAGGTACGTATATCAGATTGAACAACAATTGTCATATATAAAAAGAATAAGTTATATGGTATGAAATATGTCCACTGGAACAACCGTGCAAGTGCTATATATATATATATTATAGCCAGTCAAGGTCGTTAAAAACTTCCATTTGTTGTTGTCCACTGAAAATAAGCTCTTGAAAATATAATGGTAAAGTAGTATGTCAGAAGTTGTCAAACTTAATTATAGACCCTTCAGGGGCGGATCCAGCCATTCTAAAAAGGAAGTTCCTAACCCAGGACAAAAAAGGGGGGGTAATTACATGTCCCCATTCAAATGCATTGATAGTCCAAAAAAGGGGGGTCTTTGACACATTCCCCATTTCCATTCTCAATTGTATCATGTAGTCGTCGTAGTCCAAAGACACTTGGTTTTCGCATAATTACTTTAAGTATAAGTTAACAGAAATCTATGAAACTCAAACACAGGGTTTGTGACCAGAGTTTTTGTCCAGAGTTTAGGAATTATATGAATTAGGGGCGAAAAGGGGCCAATATTAAACTTTGTTTGATTTTATAGAAAATTCAATTAATGGGGTACTTTGATATATATATATATATATTCCAAATCTAACTGTGTATTTAGATTCCTAGTTTTTTGGTCCTGTTTAAATTGGTCTATCTTAGGTTCAAAGGGTCCAAAATTAAAGTTATTTTGATTTTAATAATATTTAAATTCTTGGTGTTCTTTAATCATGTTAATATGGTGAATCTGAATATTTACTTAGATTTTTAGTATGGGCCCAAATTTCAAGTTGGTCCAATTTGAGGTCCAATATTTTACTTTGTTTGATTTCCAAAAAATTGAATATATGGGGTTCTTTGATATGCTGAATCTAACTATTCATTTAGATTTTTGATATTCTGGCCCGTTATCAAATTGGTCCACATTGAGATCTAAAGGGTCCAAAATTGAACTTTATTTGATTTCATCAAAAAATGAATTATTTGGGTTCTTTGATCATGTTGATATGCTGCATCTAACCATGTATTAAGATTTTGAATATTGGAATATTTTAGAGGTTAATAGTCAATTTAGAATTTTAAGTACTTGGACCACATTCATTCAATGTCAGAAACCTATGCTGCATCAACTATTGAATCACAATCCAAATTTAAAATTCAGAGTTGTATCCAGCTTGAATGTTGTGTCCATACTTGTCCCAACTGTTCAGGGTTTAAAGTGTACGTTTGTATCAAGATGAGCCATGCATAGCATTCTTATTGGTTATTTATATATTAATTTTAAATTTTGACGAGTGAGACACATACAGATTATACTGTGAACAATATTTCAGAGTTTAACGTAGTCAAGCAAAACAAATGATAGAAGAATAGTTGAATCATGTTTTTGATGTCCAATGAAAAATTAGTATGAACAAGAAGAAAAAGTATGGGAATGTTTGTTTTTTAAACTATTGACCAGGGTGAAAGTCTTTGAAAGTCATGACTGACAAAAAGTTTGTGAAATGAAATAGCACAAATATTCCATTCAAATTAAATATTATTGTATATAAAGAAAATACTGATGTTTAATTATAGTTTTTACCCTTTTCATGTTTTATATATAGGACAAGAAATATAGAAAAATAATGAAAAATATAAACAGTTTCAATAGAAATGAGCGACAAAACAAGATAAACAGAATACAACAAGGCCTAAATGGTAAGACCACTTCTATATACTGTAAATTCAGAAATTATTGCTAGCATTTATTATTGTGATTTTTTAGGGAAATGACAACTCATTGTGATTACAAAAAAAATCTGCATTAATTATATATACATGATATATATGTTTCTGTTATCAAAATATGATTTTTTTATTTTTGCGATACTCACCCAGTCACATTACTCGCATTACTAAAAACCTCTGGATGATTTCTGAATTACAGTAATAAACATGATAAAAGTAATTGCCTTTGAATGATGACTCTTATAAAAATAAGAAGATGTGGTATGGTAAATGAGTGACTTATCCACTAGAGTTAAAAAAAAAGTGGATGCAAGAAATTAAAGGCCAATGATGGACTGGCCTTCAATAATGAGACAACACTTCCTTTATAGGTCAGCCAATAAAGATCCCAACATGAAAAGATTTAAACAATCCAATTTAGTTCAACATGTTCAAAAACAATAACAATTAAAAAAAAATCATGTCTGTGAGCACTCAACCTCTTACCTGACCATAATATAGGACAGTGGTTCAAATAACACAACATATGAACATTCTATAACAACTTTTGCAAGTGGCTAAACTTTAAATATCACTGCAAGGCACTAAACAACGAATATTAAATCTTGGACACAAAGCACTGAAATAAGAGAACTCATATAAAGCATGACAAGTAAGAATATCAAATGAAAGTTTCTCAAATGTTTAAGTCATATGAAACGAGTGAGTGAAGAAAAATAAAGTTTGTCCAATTTTTGAACCAATGCATGTATACATCATAAACTTCATTCACAAGTATATCATATAAATCGTCAATTTTTTTTCTTTCTGTTTGTTATGATTTAACAAATAATGCTGCTCATTAAATGCCGTGTTTTGAAGCTGAGTTTTACCGATTGTCACCTTATAGTAAACAAATCACAAAAAGCATGGGTATTGAGCATGTGTTTAACATGTATAATCAGCTATTTGTTTATTTCAATGACAGATCCTTGCATATTTTGTGGTCACCGGATTTTTGCGAGGAGGGTTACGCTCGGGTCACTATGCATATGGAAAATATATATCGGCCAATTGCTTCCTGGAAGCAAGCAATTAAAAATAAGTGAACTTCTTCTAAATGTGGACAAATTAAAGAATTTTCCTCAGAAAAAAATATATGTACTTAATTTGTATAATGAAAACTATCCATTTAGTTATAAAAATCATATGCATATTTTTTTTTAATTTGAGGTTTCTTATGACTTTAATTAAAACATGATAAAATAAGCTTATTTATAGTTCTGTTTTTTTATGAATTTATCATGTTTATAACTTTATTTTTTTATTTTGTGTATTTATAGGTCAGATATCTTGGTTTTTATGATCATCATCAGGTCCTGCAAGTTTATACTGAAGAGGAAACTTATTTGTTAATACTTTTCTACATAATGTGCTAATTGGATTAATTAATGTGAAATGAACTCAATTGTGTGTTGTTCTGGAAAAAGAAATAGAAAAAAATCTACAAAATTGATATAAACAAAATGGAGTACTATCAAAGATGCACAAGAACACAATGGTGTAAAATGTAACAACCTACATATTCACTGATGGATTATGGAGAAATTAAGAAAAAAAATAGTATCTTTGTCATGTTTGTTGTTGAAATAAACACATGCCTTATCCATTCATGTACATAATATTATGTACATGGCTCTCCATCATATCAAATATACAGAGAAGATGTTTGAAGAACAAGTTGCCAAAATTTATTCAACCAATTGAAGGAAGATGTCTTGTGGATGGATTTTTTTATGCACTGAACTGTAGGGGTTAGAATAATTAAACACAGCAGCTGAAACAGAAGACAAGTTAACTTGACATGAAAAGTGTTTATTTTATTTAATATGCAAATATAAGCACATTATTAATAACATTACAAATAGTATGATATTCAGGGTTTTGCTTATTATTGTATTGTCTTAAACATGTTAAACAGTCAGCCTTTTGTTTTTGTATGTTTTAATACTCACCATGAAAAATTATATTAAAGTTTATAGTATCTTATGTATCAATAATTCAGTCTAGGAGAAAATATATTTATACTGTTTGTACTGTTATGAAATTTCCATAGAGGAAAAACATTTCCTTAAGGGAAATTTGATGTTCAGAAATTTCCTTAGAGGAAATTTGAAGAACAATGATTTCCTTAGAGGTAATTTCCTCAAAGGAAAATTTGAAGCGGCAAATTTCCTCAAAAGAAAAAGAATTTCCTCAAAGGAAATAATTATGCAGCAAATTCCCTAAGGGAAATCTTTTTTCCTTGAGGAAAACTCTTTTTCCTCTAAGGAAATTGTTTAAAAAAAGGGGAATAACTTTTTCAACAGTGGTGCTAGAGCCAAACATTTTTAGGACAAATATCAGAGAACCAATACCAATCAAGTTATCAACTTCATTTTGACTTGACTCCAAAAATTAAGGTGACAACTTTTGCACTCACAGAATTGCAAACTTGTCCCGGATACTGTTAATATTCTTATACAAGACCTTTTTATTTTCTCTTGCTTATGACCTTAGATATATTATTGCTGTATGTTTATGCTTATGAAATTAGATATATTATTGCTGCATGTTAATGCTTATGACCTTAGATATATAATTGCTGTATGTTGATTGTCACTTGCTTATGACCTTAGATATATCATTGCTGCATGTTAATGCTTATGACCTTAGATACATTATTGCTGTATGTTAATGCTTATGACCTTATATACATTATTGTTGTATGTTGATTGTCACTTGCTTATGACCTTAGATATATTATTGCTGCATGTTTATGCTTATGACCTTAGATATATTATTGCTGCATGTTTATGCTTATGACCTTAGATATACTATTGCTGTCTGCTGATTGTCTTTTGCTTATGACCTTAGATATACAATGTATAATATTGCTGCATGTTTATGCTTATGACCTTAGATATACTATTGCTGCATGTTTATTGTCACTTGCTTATGACCTTAGATATACTAATCATGTTATTTGTGCAGGTTTATTGACACTTGCTTAAGTTATTTTATTGCTGTTAGTTTAATTTTCTGTTTTTGTTTCATACATTTTTACTTGATGATGTTATCTCAGTGAAAGATGAAATATTTAAACACAAGTGCCTTATTTGTTATACCAATTGTATTGTTTTTTCTTTTTGAAAATAATATTCTCAAATGTACAAAACTTAAATTAAGAAGTGTTCAAATTAAGTAAGGATATGGTATGTGATTGCCAATGAGACAACTAAAAACCAGAGATAAAGGTATTTTCAGACAGTGACTGAACAGCCATCAACAATGAGCAAGACCTATCAACATTTAAATGTCTGCATGAAAAAACACAAAAACATTCAAATGGATAAACATAAGACACTGTGTGAAAGCTAAATATGCAAAACTATATACTGAAAATTCAGAAATTATTGCTAGCAATTGTAAGTGCGATTTTTCTCAATGTCATCATTTTTTTGTGTGCAAAATTTAGAATAATCCTGTTTAGTTCATAAAAAATTTAAATATGCAAGTGTATATTATTGTGATCATAACCCTGTCACTATTTTCACAATAATAAAAACAGCAATAATTTCTGAATTTATAGTAGTTAAATTTTTGAAACTCGATGTGCACTATGACTCATAGCGATTTACTTTCAATTAAGCATGCTAAGACAAAAATCGTAGAACACGCAATTATACATTTCTACAATTAAGATACAAAGAAATATTTGTACCCATAATCACTTAGTCCGTTTGTGAAATTGCTTCACTCATGCAATGAGAGGATTTTTTTTATGTTTTCTTTTTAGTTATATCACTTCCCATGTGAACAATTATTGTTCCCATGGGAAAACTTATTGTTCCCATGGGAAAAAATATTGTTCTCATGGGAAAAGTATTTTCCCATGGGAAGAAAAGGAGTTCCCATGGGAAGAAAAATTCCCTTGGGAAATTTAAAGTTTCCCATGGGAAATTTAGAACTTCCCATGGGAACAAACAATTTACTTATGTTCCCATGGGAACTTTAAAGTTCCTATGGGAACTCTAAACTTCCCATGGGAAAAGTAATTTTTCCCATGGGAACAAGTTCCCATGGGAAATTCTAATATTCCCATGGGAATTATCAAATTTCCCATGGGAAATGTACTTTTAATCAGCTGCAGTGACAACAGTGACAAGTTGGGACATATGGCCTTTTTTTAATTTTTCAATAATCTATCACTGGGCAAATTTTTTTGTTGATATCTTGTAAACCGACAAAGTCAGATTTGCCGATACCGGAATGGCAAATTTGTCCCGCACAGTGTTGTAATCTCCCACTAAGATATGACAAACTGGATTATCACAATAAAATCAAGCAATAGAGAGGTACATCCAAAGGTAAAATGTCTTTTATACTAATTAAATTTCATTTGTGGTAATAAAAACTAAAGTCAAAATATTTTTTTTATTTTTTGTTAGCCCATCTAAAAATATCTTAACCTTAATGTACTTGCTTTAAAAAAATACGATTATAAAATATAGCGGAATATGTGAAAAACAAAATATTCTACTTCAAAGTTAAAGTCTTTATTTAAAAATTATAAGTCTAAAAGTTTTATATATGCAAGTAAAAAGGAAAATATTATTCGTTATGCTTAACAATTACGGCATTTTCGTTTTACGATTTGTTGGCAGTACAGCAAAATAATAATACATTTCCGTTACAACAGGAATACTTCCAGCTGCCTTATTTCGTCTTTGTTTAATATTAACTTTCGCACAATGAATGTAAATTTGTGTATTTTCAACAAAAGATTTTAAAAACAATTATTTGCCGTGCGAGGACAATTCCACGATACACATCTCAGTTATCAACAGTTTGGGTTGAACTTGAACTTGACTTACTGAACAATGTTAAATGCTAAAAATAGTTAACATCAATGTTATCCACAGCACGAGTTTCTTAAAGGGCGGGAAAAAATATCGCGTACTAGTAAACTCAGGTGACCTTTCTGGACGACCGTGGGAAAGTCCATTCGAGGTTTCTAAAGTTGCAGAACGACATTTTGTGCAATCGTATTGAGGCTCCAGAAGGTCCTTTTACAATTGATTTATCGGGAAAATATAATTCTTATCCGAATAAACGTGAACACATTTTTAACTATTTGAATTTTAATGTTTTTTCTTTCAAAAAAGAAAGTACATTAGTTATATAATATAATAATTTTATTTGCAAAAATACACCCATATGGGTCAAGCAAACACAAATACAACATGTAATACAGACAGTGAAGAATTACAAATATAAACATAAAAAAAAAAAAAAAAAAAAAAAAACAAAAAAAAAACATAGTTATAAATGGTAAAATAATATAAATGGTTATATGTCCATGGTCAATAATATAGATTTTTACAGTTGGTGATGTATTAATTGAAATTATGATTGAAATTGTCCGGGGTGATTGATTGTATTCAAATGACAATAATCATGATAATACGATAAAGAAATGCCAATTGTAGGCGGTTGGGAAATTTTGAAAATAAAATGATGACTGATTTAACTGGAATAGAATATTATGATGGGCAATTATGAGGTTTGATAAATTTTATTAATAATTAAAGGATTACATGTAGTGACCTATCGGATAGCGATAAGCGGATTACTTATCATCACAACTTTTAACATCTTTTGTAAACGTAAAATGATTGAGCGTCATAAACTTGTCAAACACCGGTAGAATTATAGTACATTTATTATATAACTAATGTGAAAATATTTTTCACTTTCCAAATTCAAATGACGAAATTGATATAAATACTTTCGTCAATTTGAAAACCGTTCCGTAAAATGCGAAAATGACGAGCACTATCAATATCACTTGAAATTATTTCCTTTGTCAACAGAGTTGTCATTTAACAGTTTCTGTTCGTAATTTGAATTATTCAAGTCTGTATAAATGTACCGAGGTGGTGAAACATCATATTTTACATTGCTCAATAAATTAAGTTTACTTAATGATCCGATGAATCGGGTTACCGAAAAAACAACATGATTTTATTAGCCATTTGATTTTTTAATAATGAACAATTAATGCGCTATTTTTAGCCATGGCAACCATCTTGGTTTGTTGACTGGCTCACCGCACACATGTTTTGAACTAGATACCTATATGATGATTGTGGCAAAGTTTGGTTAAATTTGGCCCAGCAGTTTCAGAGCAGAAGATTTTTGTAAAAGTTAACGACGACGACGGACAACGCTGGTGTTATATAGCCATTTCCCTGGGGTAAAGACTGACGTGAGCCAATGTTTCCCCTGAGGAAATTTTGGATCATGGTCATTCTTCCCCCGTGGTATAAATTTCACTATATGTATATGCAAGTCTGGAAAGTAAACCAGACTGTGTTAAAATTAGACTTATTCATATACAAATTATGATTTGTTGTTAGTTTTCATAAACACAAGTCTGTTTACACATTTATCAGTCTGTCTATATATTTAGCAGTCTGTCTATAGGTCAACTTGTCTGTCTTCCTGTTCACCAGTCTTTCCATGTGTCCCCTAGTCTTTTTACATTATTAATTATTAATTGTCTATAGATATTAGAAGATGTAGTATGAGTGCCAATGAGACAACTCTCCATCCAAGTATCAATTTATAAAAGTAAAAACCATTATAGTTCAAGGTGATGCCTTCAACATAGAGCCTTACATGTAGCTCACACCGACAGCAAAGGGGCCCCAAAAATTACTATTTTTGTTAGTCAATGATACAAAGGGTTCACACAAGAGAATGGATGTAATTACCACATCAGCATGTGCTTCACGTGTATAATATAACAGGTATATATCTATAAATACATATCAAATGTATAATAAGCTTTTGTAATATTAAACTAATACAAAAAAGTTACTTTTTTTTTTTAATTCTAGCTGACGTCTCCAATGTTATATAACAAGGCAGAAAATAAAGCTTCTCACGCTACTAAAGGGGAAATTTGCCTAGTCCTGTCCCCCTTCCCCATACGCTGAGGGGGGAAAGTGGGATCATGTCAATTTTCCAGGGGATTAAAAAAGCTCACTTGGCCAGGTGGACTAAAATCTAGATATTAAATAAATAACTACGGAAGCCGATAAGGGCCATTAAAAAAAAATAAAATTATGTCTTAATTACGACATAGCATGTCGTTATTTCGACATAACATGTCGTTATTACGACATCGCTATGTCGTAATTTCGACATAACATGTCGTTATAACATCGCTATGTCGTTTTAACGACATATCATGTCGTAATAACGACATCACTATGTCGTTTTAACGACATAGCTATGTCGTTATAACGACATCCCTACATTTAAAAGAATATGTAATGATACGTCATCATAATGTCCCCGATAATTAGAAAAGCCCCCGCATGGTCAGCTATAAAAGAGGGAAGAAAGCTACCAGAGGGAGAGTCCCCGAAATGCTGTGTGGCAGACAGTGATATTATTCAATTATTAGCTCCCTTTGTAAAACTCCAAATTTCATATTTAATGCAATTTATTGTTAAATAATTTACATGAAGCTAAATAAGTATATATTTGTTAATTGCATAGCTTTTGCTATTTGAATTCATTGGTTAAAGATATTTATTGATATTTTAAAGTTTAATATTTGCATCGTCGCAAAATCTTTGGTTACCTTCTTTGGATATCTTCAGTGAGAAACTTAAATATGTTATAGATAACAATTAAGAAGAAATAAATTTGGTGTATTTACCGTCTTCTGATTGGTTAAAATTATTAGTTTTATTTTCAATGTTGTCAATTTTTATGGCGACACGCCCACTCTGACGTTGTATATTCATACGCCAACTTGTGTGTACGTTGTTGTTGTTGTTAATATAAATAATATAAAAAGTTCATTGAGCCTTATTTTTGATAGAAATTTATTTATAATGAATGGCAATAATTTATTTTTATTTTATTGAACCATAAAACTAATTTGTGACTCTTCACATTTTACATAATCCGCTTCGCGGATTATTCAATGTGAAGAGTCAAAAATTAGTTTTATGGTTCAATAAAATCTAAATAAATAATAGCCATTCATTAAATAACATGGTCCATAATGCTAAGGCTGTATAGTGCAGTAAACAAAGTCATTTATATTAACAAGATACCGATAGTAGAATAGTTATGCAGTTACACATATTGGAAGAATGAAATGTGGAATTATTAGAGGACTGAAATTGTACAACCAAGTCAAGCCAAGCTTTCCATCTCCCTTTAAATCAGCGCAAACTACATGGCTTCTTGGTATAAGGGTGTATTGAAGTATTGATAGCTCTATTTCTACTTTCAAACGTTGGGCACGCGCGATGTTCCTACAACCTCTAGGATTTAAAACAGAATCTTCGAAATTTCATCCGCAAAACAAAATAAAAATGTTAGAAAACACGAACCAATATTAAAACAAATTCAATATATGTTTTGAATTATGTTTTTACAGCTCTTGATCATCTCCTAAGTAATATCTAGTATATTTGAGGATTAAAAAAAAGAAAGCTATGTGAAAAAAACGGATGTCCCCATCCAACGTTACATTTATGAAAAAACTGTTTTAACTCTTATGTATAGTGATCCTATTTCTTATTCTTTGATCTTCTTGATTCTTGACAGGAACAACGACTTGTGTCGGTTCTTTGTGGCGTTAAAGCCGTTATTTTGCCAAATTTCATTTGACTCGACTGCATATTATAGTAGAAAATGAATAAAAATAGTAAGACAATACTAATTTTTAAAAAAAAGTACAAATATTTGCCTCATGTGAGTTCAAATATTGCTGATTCAATAAAATCGTCTCTACACAGTCGTTTTTCAAACGGTAGCCATTTTGTCTAAGTTGATATTTCATTTTCAAAGCAGTTAAGGCGTATTTTTTTATAATTGATCAAAACAAAAAATAGATATACAAAGATTAAAAAATGCCAAGATTCTTTCCTTATTAACAACATATTTGGCTCTTAAAGGAATAAAATGCTTCAATACAGTCATTACAAAACGGTAGCTAATTTTTCCAAATGTCTGTAAACGTCTAAAATCATAAAGACGCTAATTTCCGACGTTAAATGTTCTAAAGTTTCAATTAAATGTTTATGATAATTAAAACAAATCGTGTTATGAAATTTGGAGAAAGATGTTAATGATTGCTGCCGGAAAAAAATAGTGCATGTTGCTAAAGACTCCGCCCGGGGAAATAGGTTCGACACAGGTTAAATTTTGCAATTTTTATCAATTGTATAGCTTTTAACGATTTATTTAAAAGAATTGGAAATGGGGGGAAAATCCCATTTTATAAAATAAATTGAAATTTATGTTACGGAAGTACTCCGAAATAGATCATTTAAAGTCGTCACTTCAGTGAGGTGCAATCACCAATATAAAAACACTTAATACCAGTTCACGGAATGTTTTACTTCGCGATTTGTCCTGCTATTTCGTGATGAAAGTAATTCCTGTACTAGCGAAGCCAGAACTTTTCGTCAATATAAACTTGTGCAAGAAATGGAGGTAATTGAAAGACGAATCCCAAACAGCAACGAAAACCGTTTCATCGAATTAAAAAAAAAACAGGATTATATTTTTATTTGCCGTTTTCGCGGACGACCTAGGAGTAGATTACTATATTTTAAAATGTATATATCTGAAGATGACTTGGGAAATAATTCTCAAGCCTAGGTTCAAGTAATTGAAGGGGTGTATTTCGACAACTTATGTGTCAGGGAAAATACAATTCTATTCAAATTTAACCAAGGGTAAAAATGTTCGATTTACTTGCAGAGTGTCAGATATATTTGTATTGGGGATGAATTAAGATATAGAAATTTTACAATAACAGATGATATGCAACTTGAAAGTTCAACATCCTATGATAAAAAAAAAAAATATGAAAACCGTATACATGTACTTCCGTCCCATCTTTCCTTCCTACATTACTTGCGACAGTACTGCATTTTAAGTTAAAATAACTTAAAGGGTAAACATTATTATATCGATTTCTACAAATTTATTTTTTGATAAAATGACATCACAAAACGAACAGAACCAGAATCAACCAACAATATAAAAAAACGAATAAAACTTGCAAAAATTAATCGAAGTCAAAGACCCTCTTCGACGTCGCATTTTAAGTGTAATTTTAAGTGTAACGTGTTGGAGGAATTTCGTGCCCAACGTTTGAAAGTAGCATTAGAGCAATTGATACTTTAATTCACCCTTATTACAACAAGCCATGTAGTATGCGCTTATTTTGAGGGAGATGGGATGCTTAGCTGGCAAATTAGGCTCGCATAATCACATAGAAATGTCTACCTAATCTGTCTGTACAGCCAGTTGACATACGTTATTATATTAACCTTTCTGGATTTTTTATAAAATATATAAGTTTCTCACTGAAGGTATTCAAAGAAGGTATCCAAAGATTTTGCGACAAAGAAAATATTAAACTTTACAATATAAATAAATATCTTTAACCAATGAATTTAAATAGCAAAAGCTATGCAATTAACAAATATATACTTATTAAGCTTCATGTAAATTATTTAACAATAAATTGCATTAAATATGAAATTTGGAGTTTTAAAAAGGGAGCTAATAATTGAATAATAACACTGTCTGCAACACAGCACTCGGGGACTCTCCCTCTGGTATCTTTCCTCCCTCTTTTATAGCTGACTATGCGGGGGCTTTTCTAATTATTGGGGGCATTGTGATGACGTATAGTTGTTAATATCTGTGTCCTTTAGTCTCTTGGCAATCATAATACATATTCTTTTATATATATAGCGATGTCGTTATTACGACATAGCGATGTCGTTATAAGGACATAGCGATGTCGTTATTACGACATAGTGATGTCGTTATTACGACATAATATGTCGAAATTACGACATAGCGATGTCGTTATAACGACATGTTATGTCGAAATTACGACATAGCGATGTCGAAATAACGACATGTTATGTCGAAATTACGACATGCTATGTCATAATTACGACATATTTTTTTTTTTTTGAATGGCCCTTATCGGCTTCCGTAAATAACTCTCCTAATGCTCAGATTGGTTGTCATCGTGCAACACAGTTAATAACACCACATAGGAAAAACATATGACTCCTTTTGTCATAAGACACTGTCAAATATCCAAACATGCTATAGTATGATACTAAACCCCTAACGGGAGGGATTGTACCTGATATTCATATGATGAAGACATAATCCTTTAATCAGTTTAATTGAGGTCTGGAGCTGGCATGTCAGTTAACTGCTAGTAGTCTGTTGTTATTTGTGTATTATTGTCATTTTATTTATTTTCTTTTGTTACATCTTTTGACATCGGACTCGGACTTCTCTTGAACTGAATTTTAATGTGCGTATTGTTATTCTTTTACTTTTCTACATTGGCTAGAGGTATAGAGGGAGGGTTGAGATGTCATAAACATGTTTAACCCCGCCGCAATTTTGCGCCTGTCCCAAGTCAGGAGTCTCTGGCCTTTGTTAGTCTTGTATGATTTTAAATTTTAGTTTCTTGTGTATAATTCGGAGTTTAGTATGACGTCTATTATCACTGTACTATTATGCATATTTTAAGGGGCCAGCTGAAGGACACCTACGGGTGCGGGAATTCTCGCTACATTAAAGACCCATTGGTTGACTTCGGCTGTTGTCTGCTCTATGGTCGGGTGGTTGTCGCTTTGACATATTCACCATTTCCTTTCTCAATTTTATCCACACTTATACTAGTATAAAAAAAAAAAAGATGTACATAGTACAATTGCCAACGAGATAGCTCGTCACAGAACACCAAATATCATAGATATGATCCATTACAATTATAGGTCACAGTACTGTTTTCATTCGAACTTTTTAACGTAATTTTACACAAAAAAGAGACGGAAGACAATTTTTTATTTTTAATTTGGAGCGAATTTAGTTCCTACAGTACACTAGCGATACAAACAGTTCAGCGTGCACATGTTTTGATCATTTGTTTCTAACATACTTTTTCAAAGTTTGCATAAACCTATTTCTCCGCGTATTAAGTTCAAAACACAAACAAACTGTGCATGCGTTTTTGACTGTTCAGCAGGGTCAGCAAACTCCGAATAAACGATGCATTTGTTTCTACAAATATAACGTTAAACAAACTATAACAAATGGCACTCAACGTTTACTAAACTTTGGTTTGAAAGAAATGTACTCTTGATCGCTTGATAGATATATATGTAAAGTTGTAAACAGTTTAAGAAAAAGGTATCACTTCAGGGTATTGAAATTCTACTTTGGGTAAAATTTTGGGATAGTGTGTGACATCTTTGCCTCTTTTTGCAATATGTTTTAGCAAATACATGCAGGTTGTTACCATACAGAATGAATCAAAACAGTATCTTTAACCTATTCGCTTGAAAAACGCTAGAGCTAGATGATTTTTTTTCAGCTGCATCAAGGATTTGTATAGTTAGATTAGTCTAACTATACAAATCATTGGCTGCATACACACTTCCTTGAGTTAAAGCGTTCACCAAGCATATACCTTTGCATTTCGACGTACTTCGTACTGTCGTTCTATTCGCCAATGAGTGACGCTGGCATTACGTGTGCAGCAACTTCAACAATGGAGTGCACATATATGTAAGGACAAAACAGCTCACATGTGCAAACAAGACGTAATTCACTTTTCATCATTGACTTCTGCCTGTAGTTATTGTATATCTATGTACTTTTAGTACGCCATTTTCACCCCCGTATACCACTCTCATACCACTATTGCCAGTGGCGATCTATAATAGGGCGTTCAAGATGTACACTTCCCCCTTCTTTCATCGACATTGAAAGAAAATATTATGGTTCTCACAATTGAAGGTACCTAAAGGATAAAATATAGGTTCATCTATAGAAGATCCTCTCGCCAGTATGAATTGCCTTGTTGGTTTTTACACTCCCTTTTCACATATATATATACTAGAACACACCCGTGATATTGCGGGTCCGTGACTGAATTAAGGTATATAACTATGCCCAAGCCTTATTTTAGTATGAGTATTGTTATCTGATAAAGTCATGCCGATTTATAAGATACACAGTTTTTCTCTGCTTTCAAATCTTTCTGTTTGAACCCGTCGAACTGGAACTTATCAATTATTGGTAATATTAGTTATTTGGAAAACAAAAGGTCCTGGAATGGAGTATTTTTTAATCAACAACATTGTCCTATATTAGTTATAAATAAAGATGAATTCTTTGATTCGCTGTTTTACGTCATGTATGCCCACTAACAAATTGAAAACTGTTCCTCATTTTTAGTCTTGTTATCTTAGAAAGTCTTACTGATTAAAATACTACAATAGGTAGCTATTTGACAATTTAGTAGTGTCTACCCTGTGATTATGACCCGTGTATATAGCATATTAACCCTGAATACACCGTTTGGTGGTGCGCCTGTCAGATGCGGAACGTACAGATTAGGTAATAGGTAACATGTGAATATACTATTGGTATCGGTATCGGATTCGACCCGGAACTTCTTAATTATTGGCAATATTAATTACGTGTAAAACAAATGGCCTGGAGTTGTGTAATTTTCAATATAGATCTTTGTACTATATTAGTGATATATAAAGTTGAATTCTTTGATTCGTCGTTTTGACGTGATGACGGCTGAAAAATTGGACTTCGTAATTTTAGTATTATAGATATGTATATTATGCATTCTCCCTGACTGTACTAATTATAATTGTACAAAAATGGAATTAAATCAGTATAGAAAAGACATTTATATTAGATCATCTTAATTTAAACTTTTTTAAATTTTTAAAAGAAAAAATTGTGTATTTTATATGACATTTTTGTGTACTTTTGAAAATATGACAGTAGCATGTAAGATTCCTTACTTAGGCCATACACTTGCATTGGGAACCGTCGAGTATTGCATTAAATAATTGCTCGCGTAATAAAACGTAATTATAAAAAAGATATGGTATTTTTGCCATTGAGACAACTCTTTACAACAGATAAAATGACACAAAATTAACAACTTAAGGTCTCCGTACGGCCTTCTCTAATAAACAAATCTCATACCGCATAGTCATCTACAAAGCCTCGAAATGATAGGTAAAACAATTCTCTCAGACGAAAAAACATAAAGCCTGACTTATGGTTTATATGAAACAACTATGATATATTGCAGCGTGTTCCCCTTGATATCGTAGAAATATTCCCACTGGGAACACAAGATAACAGTGATCATTTGGTAGAAAAGTGAAATACCCCTTTATAGGGAATCTTGTAATAAATCACTGTGTGACACATGATAAAATTATTACAATGTGAAATCTTCCGCTTGGACCACATAATAAAGTTATCTTTTTATGAAACATTATCTGGGGAGCATAGAAAAAAGAATTGGAATGACAAAATTTCGAACTCCCCGGAAATTTTAAAACGGAAAGTCCATAATAAAATGACTCAAACTCAAACACATCAGAGAATGAATGACAACTGTTTTAATCCCTACTTGGAACAAGCATTTTCTTCTGCAGAAATGGTTGATTAAACCATGTTTAATAGCTAGCTAAACATTGAAGTGACCATTAAGAGAACTTTATTGAACATTAATTTTATTAGGCAGCAAAGTTGCAAACATTTGATTTTCGCGGGGGAGAAGGGGGTTTTGGGAAAAAAAGTTTGTTTCCAGTTTTTGGAGAAAAAAATAATTTGTTTTTGATTCTGAGAAAAAAAAATTGTTTGTTTCACCCTCAGCTGCCACTATATGTAATGCTAAAATTGAAAGAAAAAAATTGTTTTCGAATTTTGTCCAGAAAAAAAACCCATAGCAACCCCCACCCCCAGAAAATCAAATGGTTGCTGCCTTAACATGTCTCTTCAGTGATTCTCGAGGCCAAAATATTTGAAAATCCAAAGGTTATTAAAAGGATGATCAACAAAAAACGACAAACTAATTTATAACCAAAGAAGGGCAAGGAATCAGAGTTGTGCACGAGGGAGATACACAGATGTTTAAAGTAACTATTTCTTGTATATTCCTTGGGAATACACAATTCAATTTGCTTATTTTATATGAAATGTTTCATTGGAGAAAATTAAAATGTACCTCCTTGGTACATATGATTTAGTGAACTAGGAACACATAACACAAATTCGTCATTTAATGAAGTATTCAATGTAGAACACATAATAAAATTATTTTTTCATCGAAACAATATTGGGAGGAAAAAATATGTAAATTTGCATCTGGGAAAACACATATCAAACGTTACTGGATACAATTTTTCTTGTGAAATATTCCACTTTTGACCATTGAAGTGTTCTATAAGAGAACACATACATATTATACAAAGAACGCATGTCACCGTTACGGTTAAGTAAATAATTATCTAGGGAACACACTCCTTAAGAGATCTTTTAAGATACACATGGTGAACACTTACATGTCCATTACAGATTAATAGTTCCACATAACCCGTAATTTATATTCTGAAAGGCGGATAGGAGTTAAAGAACATGATGTGGGTAGTGGGGGTTGATGTAGGGGAGTTTGGGTCGAGGGGTTGTGGATGGCGGTGGGGTGGTGGTGTGATAAAAATTGAGTTATTTTGGTGAAAATGTTTTGACCGATTTTCGTATAGAAGTAACGGTGTAAGAAAGTTGAAACCAAGCAACACCTGACCATCCGTCTTTTCTGTAACGTTATATGTATATTTGATTTTTCATGAATGATTTGACAACCAAAAATAGCAGATTTTATATGAACATGTACATACTTGTATTCTATGACTTCCTCGATCTTTATAAACATAATGGAAAATTATTTTCATGCAAGTAACTTTTATAAATTTGTATAGTATTTTTACAGTTTGCTATCTCACTGGCGCATCCCGGGCTGAGGGTGGGGTGGGGTTCCGGTGGTTTGAACCACCTCTGTTTGGACGATCAATGCATTTGAATTAGAACATATGGTCGGAACATCCCCCCCCCTTTTTTTAAAGGGCTGGATCCGCTCCTGTGTCTCGAGTACATAATTTTAGGTTTCATTGCAATTCTAATTTGTAAAATTTTTAAACAACGCATTTCATACAACATTAAACATGTCTGTTAGCGTTCGCAAGTATTAACCGCAGATAGAAAAGGCGGGTTGTTGAAATAATCAAATGTTATTTAACAAACAAGAATGGAATGTTAAAGTAATGGGCTTGTCGCTGATTAGAATAAACAGGCTGGGAGTTCCGATAATAAATCTCAAACAAACACTACAACTTGACTGTCAGAGATTTTCTGTCGAAATAATTATCCGTTATACTTAGGAAGAATGCATGTTTTGAAGGTTATAAAATGCGAGTTTAATTTTAGTATTTCAGATTGTTTATACAAACATTATATTACTATATATAATTTTTAACTGATTCGCTGTAATTGATTGTTATTTTCTTTGAAAAGTTTGCGTCCAGTCAAAAACAGCGTATACATGTTCACGACGAGAACAGATAAGTAATAAGTACAACGTGTAGGTCCTTTATGCCACTGTATTGAGTTTTAACATCACGTACTTTTTTTTATTTGTTGTGAGATCATTCTGATTCCTACCATTTAGATTTTGACAAATATAATGTCTATCAATAGTAAGATAAGCATAGAGCATGACATTATTCTCATTGGAAAATTAAGAACTTAAAATTGAGAGAGAAAATTGGGAATTCGTAAAAGAGATAGTAACCCGCCCAAAGAGCAGAACACAGCATAAAGCCACAAGTGGAATTTCCTTGCATCTAAACAATATGTTAACTTTGTATCCTAGTTAAGCAAATAAAGTTTAGTCTCCGACACCAATAAAGGATTCAAAATAAGAGGTAAATAAAACATACAAGACTACCAAAGGCAAGAGAATCCTGATTTAAGATAGTCGCACAAATGCGGCGTGTGAAAATTGTTTTACATTGTCCTATCGGGGCCTTTTATTGCTGACTATGCGGTATGGGATTTGCTCATTGTTGAAAACCGTAGGGTGACCTATAGTTGTTAATTAATGTTTGTGTCATTTTGGTCTTTTGTGGATAGTTGTCTCATTGGCAATCATACCACATCTTCTTTTATTATATTAGTGATATCTTAACCCCACCCCCTCTTTTCCGCCTCAATTGACATCTACTCAATGCGGAATTAACAAACACACAACAATACGCATAGTAAAAAGAAGTTCGAATCCGATGATAAAAAAGGTAACAAAAGAAAACTATAAGAAACGTACGTGATTGTAGCAGCTTGACAGGGACACATTCGAATGTATGCATATTGCAAAGTGCACAAAATCGTTCTGCATGTAACATCACACGTTTTATAAGCGACTAAGGAACGAAGAAGTTACAGGATAACAGTGTAGCGCTGAAACGGATACATAGGCGCTAATAGGTTTTCTTCCCCTCTTAAAACACATAGGTACCACCAGAGACAAGAAACAACTGAAAATCATTTTCTTAAAGGTGCAACGTATAACAAACGCATGAGACGCGAATAAAAAACGAATAAGTAACAGGGTAACAGTCGAGTGCTGAAACGGGTACACACGCGCTTATAGGGTTAAATCACCCCTTAGAACCCAAATTTACCACCAATGACAAGAAAACAATTGAAAATCATGTTTTTAAAATGTGCAACGTATAACACACGTATTATAATAATTACGCGAATAATGAACGAATAAGTAACAGGCTACAGTCGAGCGCTGAAACTTCTACATGTGCGCTGATAGGGTTAACTTATATCACCTCTTAGAAACGAAATCTACCACTAGAAACAAGAAAAAAATTAAATCCTTTTTAAAAGTTGCAACGTATACCATGCGTATTAAAAGCGAATAAGGAACGAATAATAAGTAACAAGGAATAAACCGAGCGCTGGAACGGGTACATATAATCTATTAGGGTTATTTTACCTCTTAGAACCGGTGTCCTATAGCCATTCTTCCCCCATGCCAAAATTTCCGGGGGGAAAAACTGGATCGATCCAATATTTCCCCCCGGAAAAATTGGCATGATCCAACTTTTCCCCTTCAGCGTTGTAAGGGGAAAACTAGGATCATGCCAATTTTTCCCCCGTGAGTAGCATGATAAGCTAAATTTTCCGCCTTGTAATATAACGTCGGCGACGTCACGATAAGATTTTTTAAATGATAGTAACTTTTTTCTCAGTTTATAGTTACCAAAGCTTCATCGTTTGAATATACATTTGATATGTATTTATATGTGTTTTTCTATGTTGTGATGTATAACATTGTTTCAGAAAAAGGGAGAAGGTTTGGCACCATTAAAACTTTTAACGGCCCTCTGCAAATGTATGCACCTGTTCTAAGTCACGAATCTTATGAACAGTAGTTGTCGTTTGTTTATGTAATTTTAAAATACGTGTTTCTCGTTTCTCGTTTTTTATATAACTTTAATAGACAGTTGTTTTTCCCGTTTGAATGGTTTTACACTAGTAATTTTGGGGCCCTTTATAGCTTTTTCTTCGGTGTGAGCCAGGGCTCCGTATTGAAGGCCTATTGTGGTTTACTTTTATAAATTGTTATTTGGATGGAGAGTTGTCTCATTGTCACTCATATCACATTTTCGTATATCTATATATATATATAGGGACGGCTGCAGTGCAGGCGATTTGGTGTCACGATATCACAGTAGCATGGGTTCGAATCCCGGCGAGGGAAGAACCAAAAATTTGCGAAAGCAAATTTACAGATCTAACATTGTTGGGTTGATGTTTAGACGAGTTGTATATATATATATATATATATATTTATTCACACGAAGCACATTTTGATCACATCCATTCTCTTTAGTGGACCCTTGGTATCATTGACCAAATAAATACAATTACTAGTACTTTAACCACTTCTGACCAGTCAGTAGTTTTTCCCTTGCATGTGGACATATAGACAGTCATTTAAAAATGTAAAAAGACTCTAGAGGTCACATATAAAGATTATTGAATAGAGAGACAGACTTGTTGACTCATAGACAGGCCGTACTGTGACCTATAGTTGTTAATATGTGTGTCATTTTTTGTCTTTTGTGGATAGTTGATTCATTGGCTGTAGAAAGATTTGTGTAAATGTAAATGAACAACAAATTTGTATATTTATAAATAAATCTAATTCTAGCACTGTTCGGTTTAATTTCCAGACTCTATATAAACATAGTGAAATATATGATGGGGGAAAGATTGGCATGGGGGAAAAGTTACTATATGTATACGTATTGTCAACTTTCCGCAGGGGAAGAATCACAACGATCCAAAATTTCCCCGGGGGAAAGATTGGCTCATGCCAGTTTTTCCCCCGGGGGAAAAACTGGCATGGGGGAAGAATGACTATATAACAGGGGCAGTAACCACCAGAGACACAAAACTATTTCTTTTAAGAACACAAGTTTTATTAGCGAATAGGGAACTAATAAGTATCAGCATAACAGTGTAGCGCTGAAACAGGCACATAGGCGCTAATAGGTTTTCTTCCCCTCTTAGAACACATAGGTACCACCAGAGACAAGAAAACAATTGACAATCATTTTCTAAAAGGTGCAACATATAATAAACGTATGAGACGCGAATAAGTAACAGGGTAACAGTCGAGTGCTGAAACGGGTACATACGAGCTTATAGGGTTGAATCACCCCTTAGAACCCAAATTTACCACCAGTGACAAGAAAACAATTGAAAATCATCGATTTATTTCAAGGTGCAACGTATACCACGCGTGTTAAAAGCGAATAAGGAACGAATAAGTAACAGGGTATCAGTCGAGCGATGAAACGGGTACATATATTCTTTAAGGGTCATGTTACCTCTAAGAACCGGCAGGAACCACCAGAGACACAAAAATATTTCTTTTAAGAATTGGAACGTATAACACACGTATCATACTCGAATAAGGAACGAATAAGTAACAGGGTATCAGTCAAACGCTGAAACTTCTACATACGTACGCGCTGATAGGGTTATATCACCTCTTAGAAACGAAATCTACCACTAGAAACAAGAAAACAATTTCAATCTGTTTTTTAAAAGGTGCAACGTAAACTACGCGTATTAAAAGTGATCAAGGAACGAATAAGTAACAGGGAATAAAACCGAGCGCTGGAAAGGGTACGTACGCGCTAATAGGGTTATTTCATTTCTAAGAACACATAGTTACCGCCAGAGACAAGAACAAAATTGAAAATTATTTTCTTAAATGTGCAACGTATAATACGCGTGTTACAAATAAGGTATTAGTCAAGCTCCGAAACGATGTACACCCCGCTAACATGTTTTATAGCTGACCATGCGGTATGGGCTTTGCTTATTGTTGAAGGCCGTATCGTGACCTATAGTTGCTAATATCTGTGTCATTTTGGTCTATTGTGGGGAATTTTCTCATTGACGATCATACCAAATCTTCATTTTTATAACAAGCGCTAAAAGGTGATTTCACCTCTTCGAACCAAGAACCAGATCTTCAAACATACAAATATAAACATCTAAATTGTAGAACGTATACACATCAAATAATAAACAAAAAAGCAACAGGATCGGTTGAGCACAAACACATATAAATAGGTCATAAAAATGTAATTTTACCTCAACAAATTTAGAACTATAACCAGAGATAAGAATATAAACAATTAAAAAGGGGGTAGGATATCAAAAAACGTATAAGGAATAAGTAATAAGTAATGAATAGGTAACGAATAGGTAATAAAAATAAGTAACGAAAAGATAACGAATAAGGAATAAGGAATAAGTAACGAATATGGAATAGGGAATAAGTAACGAATATGTAACAAAAAGGGAATAGGGAATAAGTAACGAATAGGGAATAGGGAATAAGTAACGAATAGGTAACGAATAGGCAATAGGGAATAAGTAACGAATAGGTAACGAATAGGGAATAAGTAACGAATAGGTAACGAATAGGGAATAGGGAATAGGGAATAAGTAACGAATAGGGAATAGGAAATAAGTAACCAACTTGACGTTCATTATACTTTTCTCGTCTACAATGTTGGAGTGTGTCTTTGTCTAATATGATATAGACCAAGGTGAGCAACCCAGGCTCTTTTGAGCCTCCAGTTATTATCTAAATGGCGTTTTTGTGTTGTTTTAACTCGCACAATATTCCGAGACAATAGTGAAAATAGAAGTAATTGGAATCTTTCATTACAGTGCAGAAAATGAATGAATAAATAGAATTGAAAGACTTTGTCTAGCTGCAATATTCCTTTTTTCCTCTTTCAGATTGTGATTACTAATACGGAAAAATGATCGTCGACACACAATCAGTACATTCAATGCTAAAAACTCAAAAAAGCACACGAACCGCGCTTTAATTGCTCGTCTTCAACTCGAAATATAAGTTAGGACTTCGATATGGCGAAAATATCACTCACCTCAAGTTGAAAACAAAAACAATTTTCACTGTGTAAGAAGTGATTCTTGATGGTGAAAGATTTCTGAAAATCATGAACTAAGCTTTATCATATAAAAAAGATGTTGTATGATTGCCAATGAGACAACTCTCCACAAGAGACCAAATGACATAAAAACTAACAATTATATGTCATCGTACGGTCTTCAACAATGAGCAAAACCCATACCACATAGTCAGCTACATGTATAAAAGGTTCCGAAATGACAAATTTAAAACAATGCAAACCTAAATTACGTACAAAAATGAACGAAAATCAAAATTATGTAATACATCAACAAACGACAACCACTGAATTACATGATCCTGACTTGGGACTGACACAGCTTGTTTGTAGTTCTTTTGTGTGATGAATGCAATTAAATAAAAGGTCGACTTGTTACTCATTTTTTTCCTGCAGCAGGAAATATTACTTCTCTACCGAATTATTAGAATATAATTAAGCAAAAAACTCTTAGAAAAGTTTAATAAATTAATTGAACATATGAACCATACTGCTTATGTTAAAAAAAAAGATTACAATAAAAGTATTGCAATACAATTGAATGTGTCATGTCATGTTCCAACCGACCCGTCAGTTTCGTGCTGGCATAGAGTTCTTTCGTATGAGTGATATTTTTCGAGGCAATTTATAAGAACTATTACATTAGCGGATACAGGGGAAAAGGGGGGTCGGGTATTTGAACCCTCCTCTTTTTGGCCGATCAATGCATCTGAATGGGAACATATAGTTGAATGAACACCCCCCCGTTTTTGTCCTGACTTGGGACCCCCCTTTTTAAAATGGTTAGAACCGCCCCTGTATTATATGTCAGAGGAACGACTGTGGTGCTCGCGGAGTCATATTAAGTTTTGTTGACTATTTAAATCTACATGTACATGTATATTAATTAGCACGTAAACAAAATACAGCGCTCGGCTGCTTCCCAGTTTAGTTGAATATGACATAACATTCGTCATATAATTCAAAACAAACGCGATAAAAAAAGAGTTCTAGTATTTCACAAGCAGTTAACATTTATTATAAATTTAATTTAAATTCCAGCAACCTCTCTCGTTGAAGTCCTTGAAAGTTAGTACATACGAAAAAAAAATTCAAACGAATTTAATATTCGAACAAACTCATAAATTTGTTGTGAGTGTTTTTCTATTATATAGACTTTATTCAAATGGTTAATTTAGTTTTATTTTATTTGGGCCGTAGATAAGTTTGTTTTCCCTTCAGAAGCACTTTAAAAATTAAAGTTAAAACAAAAATATCAATTTATAACTAATATCTACGCTTGTGTATTTTGATGCGTTTTCCGTTTTCAAAGTTGGCGATTAATCTCTAAACTTGTTTCGCAAAAGATTATATATTAAAGTGGCAAGTGCAATTTCAGGGATCAACGTACCAATGTGATCTCTGTTTCTAGCTTAAGAGGAATGTCAAATCGTTGAACTATCACTAGTTATAATGAGGTTTACTGATGCAATTGAACCATTAAAAATGCTTACAGTATACAGATGTATTAGTATCGTATTTCACTTCATTGATAAAACACAATATTTTGTGGGTAAAAGAGCGCAATTATTTGTTTACATTTTACCGGCAATATGGTACTCAGAATAGATGCTATACGGCTTCTGATTGGTTGATACATGATTGGAATTTCATTTGATCGAACAATTATATTCAATTAGGTTTAAAAATTGCCGAAGTATAAAAAAATATCTTCAATTTCTGCACGTCTATGCCATGAAAATATGCCTTTTCATTCAGCGAAAAAAGTAGGTGATCTTTTTCAAATGCATTTTAAGTCAATTTGAGCCGAATGATCCTATATTTTTTGGGGGTTATAATGCACCACTGGCATTTCTAGTAACAGGAACTGCCACCCGTTTTTCCCTAGTTTGAAGTCTTCGAGAAAAAAAAACCGGAACACTAGTGCTACCCTATGGAAAATGCATTACGAATAATTGCGCTCTTGTAACCTTGTAGCTTATACGATTTATAATTACACAGCTTATATATCTCTGCAATTTATAATGTATATATAGCACACATATGGAAACAGATACGCATACGTCAATGTGATTGCATCAACAATTTGTCAATGGTTGTATTTATGTCCTGCAATTATACTATCCAATATTTTTCTATGGAGCTATTAAATGTGTTCAAAGTATTAAATTTTCAATACACTCATTGTGTTAAAAATGGGATTTTTTACCATTAGGAGCCACATCGCAAAAGGATACTCGGGGTATGCTTATTTACGGAAAAATGAATCACACTTCGTACCCCGAAAATGTAACCACATATGTAAAAATGTCTAATCTTCGAAACAAGCAATCATACATATACAAGTTTACGATATTGACTGAGCAACAGAAGAAAACGTTACCATTACGGCCTATGTAGAAACAATGACGCATATTGCCCCAGTTGAAGCCTATCTTCACTTTGAATTAATAAGAGCTGATAAAAATTTACATTGAAATACTCTTTTTAATCTTTGGTGACAGTATGCTTATATTGTTTTGTCTTTTGTATGTGTGTCTCATTGACAGTTACCTAACATCTACATGAATTCTCGGTGAGACATTTTGCAAACTGGTATCTCTTGCTAATGTTGTTTACATTTTTGGGAATCATACTTTACAATATAAATATGAATATCAAAATACAAATTTTGAGAATTGTCTCATTCGAATAGTTATCAAAGGTACCAGGATTATAATTTAGTACGCCAGACGCGCGTTTCGTCTCCATAAGACTCATCAGTGACGCTCAAATCAAAATATTTATAAAACAAAAAAAGTACAAAGTTGAAGAGCATTGAGGATCCAAAATTCCCAAAAGTTGTGCCAAATACAGCTAAGGTAATCTATGCCTGGGATGAGAAAAACCTTAGTTTTTCGAAAAATTCAAAGTTTTGAAAACAGGAAAATGACCACATTATTGATATTCGTGTCAACACCGAAGACTACTGGCCTGGTGAGACCATCGGGGACGAAACGTCCACCAGTAGTGGCATCGACCAAGTGGTGTTAATAGTTATCAAAGGTACCAGGATTATTATTTAGTACGCCAGAAATCATATCACATCTTCTTTTTTGCATATTCACACATTCACTCTTCATATCTTTGTGAAATTATCATTTCAATGGTAATACTAATTATAGACGTGTTAGGAAACGGATGAAATACTGAGCTTATGCTAGATAAGGATATTAATAAATACAAGATTCCAGTTCATAATTTTTTAAAGATAAATGCAAATAAAGACAAGTGAAACTGCGAGCTACTGCTCACTGATGATACCCCCGCCGCAAGTGGATAATATTAAAAGTGTAAAAATATGCAAGTGTTCGGTTAACAGGAAGTTACCGAGTGATGAATCTGAAAACGCATCACACGGTATAGCTGCAATATATAAATCCTGAAACCAAATTTCAGAAATCCTTGTATTGTAGTTCCTGAGAAAAATGTGACGAAAATGTTCAACTTGGCTATCATGTGTAAAATCATACAAGTGTTAGGTAAACAGGAAGTTGTCAAGTGATCAATCTGAAAACGGATCACACGGTATAGCTGACTTAGATAAACCCTGAAACCAAATTTCAGAAATCCTTGTATTGTAATTCCTTAGAAAAATGTGACGAAAGTTTCATGGGACGGACGGACTAACTGACGGACGGACGGACGGACTGACTGACAGACAGAGGTAAAACAGTATACCCCCTTTTTTCAAAGCGTGGTTATAATAATCAAGTTGATTAAACAGGTCTAAATATTTTGCATAAATGATAACTCATCAAGCTAAAAACCATCTTAAAAATTTATTTAACACGACTCTACAAACACTACGATTACGAAATTAATATCTTTTTTTTTAATTCGAGAATACAAGAAAACCTGACAAAAAAATCTTCAATAATCACCTATGATAAAAGTCGTTATCAAAATGAGAAAAAAAAATAATTAGACTTGGAGCGACAGTATGTATAATATATTGGAGAAGTATATGGAAAACAAATGTATTTTTGTAATCTAAATAACTGTTATTTTAATCCTTTTTATAGGTGTATTACCTTTATCTAAATGAAGTTTTTTTTAAGGTTTCTGATTCAATTGAAAATACCGGCCAAATGAGACGAAACAAAGGGTTTTGTTTCATTTTTTTAAATTTTTTTTAATTGTCACTTACACATAAACTCCTTTTTTTATTAGATTTTAAAGCATCACCTTTCTCTGTTCTAGAAACATGATAATAGATATCATAAATACCAGGATTATAATTTAATACGCCAGACGCGCGTTTCGTCTACATAAGACTCATCAGTGACGCTCATATCAAAATATTTTTGAAATACGGAGATGTTTCGTGGAGAAAAAAAAATGCATTCCAAAAAAACCGGATTGTCAAAGTAGAAAAAATACCTACCACGTACAAGATGATGAAAATATTAAATAAATGCCATCCTTCTCTCCCGACATGTAACTTGTATCTTTTCGAAATTTAAAAGGAACATTCATTGTGAACAAAAACTGATGAAGAGTGAAAATCGAATTCGGATGTGATTTACATTCAGTCTTTTATCATTCAATTGCATCTTTAGGACATTTGATAATTTTACGGATTGTTCCGTTAGATATTCAACAAAATGGTAAGAAATGGGGAAATAGCACTTCTTTCTGTATCGACCAGTATTATAACATAATGCAATTTTATGATGATATTAATATTTATACTGCAACTAGTATTTCCTAAATATAGTAACACAGCTATATTTTGTGTTATGTCAATTTCATCATGGAACACTTTTCCACAGTCAAGGGTTTATTAAGTTTGAAAGTTGTGTTACAATTTAAATATAGATGAATGTATTTAGTTAACTTGAAGTTTAAACACAATATTGGGTCAATGTCAGAAAATTTCATTTGTTTTGTACTTTGGATTGCTAATTAAAATCTCACCCTTTCCCAGTTTCTCAGCCTCATACAAAAAAGTTGATATTTTTCTGACATTGACCTAATATTGTATATAAATGCAAACTGTGAAAAAAAAAAGCATAATTTTCATCTGTGTACTGTTGAACAAACAGTTGTATTTTGTTGTTCAAAATCATATCAACTGTACAGTTAACTAACATGAATGATTACTTGGTTCACTTTTATAAAAGACTCAACACAAGAAATGAATATTGATACACAAAAAGTAATGTCCTGTCAAAACATGGAACAAGTTAACAAATCAAAGACTTGGATTAAGAATACTACAAGTAAATTTTATACAGAACTACTGGAAAATAAAATAAATAGTTTGAACGAAAATAACAAACTTTTTCTTTACAAAAATATTAGAGTCAAACAAGACCAAGAATTTTATCTTAAATATCAAAATTTTGAAACTAGACGTTTATTTACAAAAATCAGAATTAGTGACCATAATTTGCTCATTGAAAAGGGCAGATATCTAAAAATACCTCGAGACAATAGAACATGTCCAACTTGTAAAACCTTAGAAGATGAAAATCACTTTCTCCTCCACTGTCAAATTAATAACGTTTTACGTATAAAACTTTTTAATGACATGGCAATAGATAATCCTATGTTTCCAAATCTATCTGATACACAAAAACTAGTAATTCTACTAAATCCTTCTAATATAAACCAAGTGAAAAAAACAGGTTCCTTTATAAAACAGTCTTTAGAGCTGAGGACAGGGGACTCTTAGTTAGTTTTACTTGTATATATATAGATATGTGTGTGTTCAACTCAGTTATTTTATTGTTGTTGTTACTTTTGTTTATGTCACAAGTATAATGTTACTTATATGACAAATAAAGATTATTATCGGAGCTTTTTTTAGATAGTCCCCACTATAACTGTAGCAGTATTGGTATTAAACGTCAGCGTCAGAATTGTATTGACTTTCTAAACAAGTCTGACAATATGAGTAAATTAACACCAATACCTCTTACTATGTTGATGTAATATATTAATAGATTGAACAGGGTAAATACTAGTAAATGTTTTTCGCATTAACAGATTATAATGATTGTATTATGGATTTTAGCTTTTAAAAAGTTTGAAAAATATGCATGATCTGAATAAACAATTTATTATACCAAACGATCAATTCCAGTGCAAGGAACTCGTTTGTTAACTTCGAATTACAGTCGGAAAAATGAAATGACTGACAAAATAAACAATGATCAAATATTGTATGTGTATGTTATTAGCACAAATTCAGTTAGATAGGATATAACGACTCGTTAAATTTGTTAAGAATTATCAGAGAAACCTTTTTCCCAAAGACATCAACAGGAACTTATCCTGACAGTTCTACCAGTGACCAATGGGGACAGTTCTATCTTAGAAATTATTTTGTTAGTTCTACCTAAGAGCTGATTTTGACAATTCTTCACTAAAACTTATTCCTATATATCTGCCAAATAACAATTCAAGGACTGTTCTAAAACGTATGTATGTTGACAGTTTAAAGAAAATTACTAAACTGATTACAAAAAAAATGACAACAAACTTCAAAAGGACCGTCAAACTCATAAGTGGAAACAAACCGACAGTTATCGTTGAAAAATGGAAAATGACAAAATGTGAAAAGATAGTAAACGCTTGTAAACGAAGTTCAACAAAGAAACTCTTAGGACTGAGCAACACAAATATACAAACATCGGAGATGATATCAGGTTACTAGGAAGACTGGGATATTATATATTAAACCATATGCGATACCCGACGTGTTGCTCCTGTAAAATACGTTATTAAGTTCACAAAAGTAATAACAGGGTCGATACATACTATGATTGTAAGTAGTACGGTGACCGAGAAAGGAAAGGTCGCTAACTTAAAGAGTCTAATTGTCATTCGGACTATACGGCTATAAATTAAAGAATTGGTAGTTCAAAGATAAAAAAATACATTTTGACTTGTCGTTAAAAAAATCGTACGGTGCAATTTTTTTGTAAATTTCCTTTGAAGTCCGTTAGTTTACTTCAAAGGAAATCAACTTTGAAAAGTTGTGAGGTGTACATTGTAAAAGAACATCCGTGATATGATTTCTGGTATTATATACATAATTGCCTTATCGATATCTCTTCTGGAATGCATGCTACAAGAGATATTTGAGATTCATTGCTCACAGCTTTCGAAGAAGGCTATAACAGTTCTAGACATGTATAACTGGTGCTCTTTCTGTAGGTCAGTCTTTGAGTTTTTATAGTCCAATATCATAGTCAAAACTAAACACGTTTGAAAACATGACCACAAAAACAAACCTTCGATGTAAACCAGCGGAAATAATTTCAGGTCATTTAAATCCAGAACTTGTAATAAGACGTGCACTGATTTTGTCAAACTGTAGAGATGATCTTACAATAGAGAATGTGCTGTCGCACCTTATATGTCCCATTCCAGTTTCACTTTTTTTAACGATGACGGCACCATGAAAAAAATCAGTCAAGTCTTGTTTGGTACACAAAATCGAATTTGAAGTATCTTGTGTAATTTCCCTACCTTCCTTTGACCCATCACTCACAAATTACATCAGAGATGGTATGTCATTGGTTCATTGTATTAATGTTAGGAAAAGTAAAGCAAAACATTGGTGCCTTGCAGCAGAAAAATATGTCCCAATGATTTTCTTTAGCGCACACAATAGCAGATGTTTTTGACCGCTACGACATGAACAACTCTATAAAGTCTGCTGAAAGGGAATGCTGCAAAACGACAACAGCTTCCTCCAAAGAGTATCAGCTACTTGAAGGGAGAAGTATTCCTAGAAGAAGTTTCGTTCTGTTTAAGAAAACAAACAAACTCTCCTTAACATTTTGGGGGTTTTATCCTTCAAAACTTAAAAATCCTCTAAGATCCCACCTGATTGTGAGCTTTACTTAGCCGTCACGTCCCTAAGTCTCAACATTGTCAAATCTATTTCAACCGAACCTGTTATTGACTGTCGTAACTTGTGAAGCACTAAAGAGGAGGTCGATATTCGTATGATACCCAATGCCTAAACTTTGACAAGAATTTTAGACAAAGGAAAAGAGCAGCACAACAATCATACAGACTTCTGATAAGGATGGGATTCTACCGCGTGCTCACTACTATAAACAGATGACACATACAGGCGAGTTGTGAGTGTAGATGGGAAACATTAAATGTTTAAAGGATGAGCGAAAATTTTTACCCATTCACCAACTATGTGCCTGCCTTTCCCCAACAATTTATAAACTTATGTCTGCTGTACTAGCACTTATCGGTTGAGACACAACTTTGTCCCTGTTTGGAAGAGGTAGGAAAACTGCCTACAAGACATGATGGACACGGACGACGTTTGGAGAGGTGTAAAACTGTTCTTGGTTCTTGTTTGGGCAAGAAATGTAATTTCAAAGCTTAATGATCAAAAATATTTCTTTCAATCATTGCATCATGCTATGAATTAAACGTGCGTCAATCTTGCCCGCAGTAAAGATGTTAGTTTAGTCAGGTTATCTCGCTGAGAAGCGGTACTGAAAAAGAATGCTTTACGTGCTTCGTTTCAAACTAATATTTGGACCGCATCACACATCGCTTAAGCCCGTATTCCGTCACCTTCAGAATACGGTTGGAAAGAGTTGATAAATTCATAACACCTTGTGTACTTTGAAGGGCATATGCCAGCCGAATTCTCGCAGGAGCTTGTGTTTTCATGTAAGGGAAAATCTCCATACACAAAGTCATGTGTTAGTACATAACAAAACTTTACTTGTACAGAGTTTCGCTCCTTGGAAGGGTAAGATTTATGTAGAAATTCCCAGTAATGTTCTTTGATAAATGAACCAGAAGGTAATCAGAATAGCAGGCTTCAAATGAAAACAACGTTTATCATTTATTGCTGAGGTTGAATGTCACCCCACAAGGTAATTACTGTAACTTTAACAGAATAAGTGTTGATCTTATTTTATAGAACAGTTAAAGCACCACTTTTCAGAATAAAACGATTACTTAATCCTCTTTTTTTTCCTTTTTTTTTTTTTTTACATATTCGAGATAATACCTTAATAATTGATTTAAAACAAATGTCTGTATCTAAAATTCTCCATTAACTGCTGTATACATATTCAAATTTTGAAAATATAGAAGTTTTTTTTTTAAATTGGAACTTCGATCTTATTTTGTGTTCCCACATTTTTTGTTGACGACATCCATATTCTAAAAATACTCATTTCGCTGAATCCTATGATATACAGTATAGCCTTATAGTATATTTGACAATTAAATCTAAAACATATTGTGTCTGGTCACCGTACTAAAGGTAATTGCGATAACGAAAATTTAAACGGCTTCGATACACAGACAACGTGTCATTTTGTACATTAGTATTTTCATGAGTTTATACATATTCATTGATTTTGTTTAGAGTAGGTCCTTGATGATTCAATAAATTAAATATAGTTATGTTCTCACTTCAATGTAAAACACACGATTTTACTACTCGCATATCTACAGCATTTGTAAGTAGGGCATGCTACATTTTACATACTAATGCAAAGATGGTGTAAATAAACTTATCACAGAACACATACCTTGTCAGAATCTGAACCATAATTCGACTTCGTTCCCTGTAAAGATACCGTTATGATAGTTTATTGAAAACATATAGTTTTTGCTATAATGATGGATAATAAGGTTTCCTTTCATTCAGGTCAAGTTTACTAATATGGCTTTATCGTAGCTACCATTGTCGAAATGAAATGTTCCAGATATCATTAAAAAAACATTAGATCGACAATGAAGACACGTTAGAGCATTAGCTGACATCTAATAAGATAATATTTTTTTGTAAGCGTGATGAAAAAAAAAAAGAAATCTTTATCGATATTTAAAAATATGCCTAAATGATCGGAGGGAATATCACCCGATTGCTCTCGTTTCTATGGACAAACATGTTATATATATGAAGTAACACCCTGCAAATAAAACATGACAGATGATTAGCTAGATTTCTGTTCATAGACGAGACACATTTACATAAACTAAAAGAGTTTTTTGCACTGTATCAAACAAATATTAAAAGTTGTTCTTTTTTCGAAATAAACCGAAAAAAAATAGCTCTGATTTTATGAGTAATGTATCAAATCTTGATGCGTGTCTATAAACTGATATATTAGTTGTTTAAGCAATCTGTTTTCGTTTTAAAAAAACACATTTGCAATCAATTGTCAAAAGGTTACATATTTTGCATGTAAGCTTTATACTTTTTCTAATGTTGTAACAACAAAATAAAGATATATATGTCAAAACATTATTTCAATATGACAAGGACTAACTGAACATGTTGATCGGACTTATAGCTTCTTTAAGGGTAGATCAAGTTTAAAATCAATAATAATTGCTTTCTAAATAAAGAATCGTATATGAACCTTCACGCTTTCTTTTTTCTTTACATAACGGAAACAGAACATTATCAAACGCACGGAAGTTTCAAAAACATTCTTTCAATAAACGTGTATCCATTGTGACGCGATTGATAATTCATAGTATTGTACATCTGCTTATTTACTATTTTCTTTCTTTTTGTAAATAAAACACGCAGTGGTACATGTAACTTCACCTTTATTTGGACTATGTGTACGATTGACTTATTTCCATTCACATTGCATGGGCTTGTTTTTTAATAATTGGTGATACTGAGGATTCTGTGGACTCTCTAGATGCTTTTTTCCCCATTTACTCACGTATTTGTTTGATTCAAATCTTGGTTCCATCGGTTTTGGTGTACTGAAACGCAACCTTCTTTCCTAAAAAAGATATATGATAATGTTAAATAACGTTTTTTTATTACTTTTCTGCTAAAACACTGGTGATTATCGTTAATGTTAAGATAAATTTAATGAGGGTTTTTTAAGACTAACGATATTCCAGTTGATTATACAAGTTATAAAGGGAACTGTTTTTCTATATTTATATTCAGTGGCGTACTAAATTATAATCCTGGTATCTTTTATAACTATTTACACCACTGGGTCGATGTCACCGCTAAATATTCTTTAAAAGTCGTTTTAAGAGGCAATGCCAGAGAAAACCAGGCAGAACTTGGAAATTTTGTTCAACAGCCTTTTTGAGATAAATGTGTTTTTGTAATGTATCCACCTTGTTTTGTTGGGAAATGACATTTTAAAAAATCATATTGGGTTATTATGTATAAAAAAATGAATTAGATTTTTCAGTAAATTTGACTGCTTATATAGGGAAATAGGGGTATTAATTTCTCAACAAAAACAGCCTACAATATAACAATTGATATATATTCTAAAAGATGACCATGAATACAGCAGGAAATGATAATAACATCTTTGGTATCTGTTGATATGTAAATGTTCTAATGCAGTAAACTGTCAGGAAACAGCAGTTTGTTTTCGTCTTTTTGGTGTTTAGACATACCAAAAGTGATGCTCTTCAATTTAAAAACCGATAAAGGTTGTAATAATAACGAGGCAGCAAGGAGAGTGGATGTGAAATTTGTGGGAGCGCATTTTATCCTTTCATTGTTTTAGCACGAACATTTTTAACATTTACACACTTCCTTTTAAGTACCAGTGTATATAATTACCAACGCATGAACATTTTACCTTTTATGACTGTAAATATTTTTTATCCCGATAATTTTATCATGGAACATGAGTGAGTGATCATTGTCGGCAGCCATTTTCAGCAGCCATCTTGGAATTTCCAGAAAACATTTAAGTTATCTCTTGAAATTAACATTTAATTACTTCAATTATAAGACCAAAGACTAATTAATGACTGAGCATAAACTATTGAAATATTTGAGCAAGCCATTTGAATTTCCTACGGGGAAAAGAAAACTGACACCCGTGGTCATTTCATGTAGTAAAGGTTTATATTTACAAAGAGCAACAACATCTAACTTTGAGACCCAAATTAAGTGGTGGTGCGCAAAATCAAGAACTTCCGCACAAGGTCTAAGCTGGCTCACGCAAAATATTGACCAGAAAATTCAACATTTACATAACATCTCTGCATACGTTTGGCTAGGGACATGTGATTTAACCCAATATAATAAAGGGGTGATTTCTCTTAAAACTGAATCTGATGAAGCAATCAACTCATTACTGAGCAATTTAAACAAAATTGTTGAACTTTTTCAAAGATATCCAGAGAGCAAAATAACCTTTATTGAAATTCCAGTTTATTCAATATACGAATGGAATAAAAGTAGAAATCATACTGACCCAAATCAATTTCTAGCTCAAGACGAAAAACTATTAGAACAAGTTCTTAGAGTAAATGATAAAATCAGAGAATTAAATACAACTTTAAATAGTAGAGCTCCAAACATAAATGCTGATTTAAAACGCTCAAACCTGAAAAGCTCAAAAAATCAACATAAAAGGATTCGAGACCAATATAATTGGACACTTCATAAAGACGGTGTACATCCTAAAAGAAACCTGTCTAGGGTCTGGTTACGAAAATTTAGCACTCAGATAAAAGCTGACTGCTGGTAGACATTTCAATCGTTCACAGGGCGACTGTGGGATTTCCACTACGACCCTGAAAAAGAACATTCAGTGAATTTCCTGACTTTCTCATTACATATATATATTGACAGGGCGACTGTGGGATTTACCACTACGTCCCTGTACAATAAATATATCGACCACACCAGGTATCACCATGTCACGCTCAATGACTCGACAGCTATCCAAAGCGCTATCTACAAGCAGCTTATTGCCTGCAAACTCTGTAACTCATAATAGACCATATCACTTGAACAAACAAAAAGCTCTAGACAAAAAGCACGACAACTGCCACCGAGAGCATATCAAATATGAAATGAAGGCGGGCAAAAACTTTGTCATAATATATAGTACAGCAGCATATGAGCTAGCTAAAACATCAATTATGGAAATCTTAAATTCAAAGGAATTTAGTGACCCTTATACTATTCAAACACAAACTGGCATAGACAACTCAAACTCAATCATAGATCATTGCTACAAAGTTTTCAATAGAAAAAACAACGGCCATCCTGGAAATCAGTTAAAATTCACAATAAACTGCTATAACTCCACCAACACAATGACCGTAAATGGAAATCATGTAGATATATTTGTCAGTGACATATTAGAATTATTATGCAATATTCTCAAAGTAAATCTGAAAACATTGGATGTGATAAACCAAAACATCTCAACACAGTTGAACAACCAAAATATAAAAGAGAACACTGTTTCAAGAACTAGTACAACAGATCAATTAGCCATTAAAGATAATGACTTGCAAGAGCAACAATCAGATACAACAATGTCAAAATCTAGACAACTATTAGAATACAACGATAACAACACAAATTGTATAATAGATACAAATACAACATCAAATACGAACAGTAACAACTCATGCATATGTCCTATCTGTGAATCCGATGTAACTGTTGAGGGTATAGCTTGTGACTCTTGTGACCAATGGTTTCACTTCAATTGCGCCAATATACTCCCATCAGCCGCTGACAATATATACAAAGAAATTGGATTTCATTGTGCTCAGTGTAATGATCAGTTATTGTTTGATAACATTGATATACATGAAACTACACCAAAGCATGTACATGTAGACAAAAACACATCAATTTGTCCTACTCAAGAGCATGATAAAGATCTAGATACACACGAAACCACACCAAAGCATGTAGACATTAATATGCCAAATTTTCCGACAAAAGAGCAGAACAGCGAATTAGAAAATCTGAGACGGTCAAATATTAGGGTACCACAAAATCCTGACACAGAAATACTGATACAAAATATATCTTCTGAGCCAGACATAGTGCCTACAATATTACAAGACAACATTACAACTGGTATCACATTCAAACCAGCTAATACTATTACACCAAATACGAATGTACAAAATAGGAAGAACATAAGGAAAAACCAACCAAAAATAGAGGAAAGAAATATTTCCAACTCTCAAAGAGCCAGAATACTGAGTCTAGAAAACGAAATTGTACAACTAAAGAGAATAATTGAGACTATACAAACTACATCAACTGGCACAAACAATAATATACATGTAGAAGCTCCAAACACAAATCATGGAAGCAATTCGATAACTAACAACTGCCAAAAAAACATACCAAATCAGCAATATAGTAGCTGTAATACTTGCCACCACCACTCGTGCAATGATAGACAACAATCTTCCAACCTTCAACAAGAGCTAATGGAACAACGTCTACGCTCTCTAGAAAATCACATAAGTCTCAGCACGGCTCTTAATCTTCATATCTCATTACAATCGAGAATAGTAAACCAACAGACAACTCAAATACCTTGTGCGCAACCCCCACAATTTCAAGGACATTACGCCTATCCAAATCAAATGGGGTACAATACATATCATCCTAACAATTTCAATGGAGGACACATGTACCAACAAGGGATTCCACAATTTGGACATTCCATATACAACAACCCCTACTATTTAAATCAAGGAGGGATGCCACACTTTAGCACATCACCAAATCATAATGTCAATGTTTCAAGACATCATATAGGTCAACAAGTACCAACATATCAACAAGTGCCAACGTTTGGTCCACCAACATATCGCCCGCCAACATATCAACCGCCTATATACCAACATGACCAACAAACTAGGCCAAATCATGTAAACAACCAACAAAGGCAATCATCATCAATTGTTCAACCAACAACAATGAGACCAACCCCGCAAGTAAGCCAAAATATTCAGCCTATGAACAAAAATGCCTGCAGTTCAAGTATAAATAAAGCAAATACTTCCGAACAACTCACAAACAGTACTACCTACCTCGACCAACAGGAAAAACAACAAACTACCATTCTAAACCATTCATCTAGTACTGCAGAGATTAATATAGAGCATCAGACTAAAAACAGTGAGGCTGAAAAAATAGATCACATTTCACACACTCAAATGGAAGTCCCGAACATTCAGGATGAAATAGCAAAAATCTCACAAATCCAAAGTCATCCTTTTCGGCAAAAAGGCCTCAAATACAAACCACCAGACAACACAACTCTACTCGAAGAAATGATGGAATCGGGGAAGAGACGATCGATATAGTTACATGTAACATTGAAGGCGTTAAATCTAACACGGCATTTCTGGTATCTTTGGCATTGGACAACAAAATTATATGTATTCAAGAACATTTTTTATGGGAATTCCAAAAACATTTTCTCTCCGACATACTACCAAATTTTGACAACTTCACACGCTGTCACGACTCAAACGATCCACTAGATGGATCAAAACTACCAAAAGGACAATCAGGGGTCTCAATTTTATGGCCAGATGCATGGAGCGGAAACGTTAAGAAATTAAAAGAGGGATATGAAAGAATTGTGGCTATCACCTTATCCTCTAACTACAATATCTGCATAATCAATGCGTATCTTCCAACAAATGACAAAGACTCTGCATATGAGTATTCAGAATGTCTAGATATAATCTTTGATATAATACTAAAATATCAGGACCTTTATGAAATAATTCTCTGTGGGGATCTCAATGGAACTTTATTACAATCAAGATCAAATAAGCATGATAAATTACTGAAAAACTTTGTACAGGAATTAGGCCTGCAAACAGCTGGAAATTATAACTCTAAAATGACTTTCTTTCATCATTCTGGGCAATCGTCATCTCAAATAGATTACATTTTAACAAGAAATTTATCAATCTTCAAAGAATACAAAATTTGGGACCGTTCAGCAACAAATAGCTCAGCGCATGTGCCAGTAGAAACAAACACCACTGTAAAAATTCCAAGTGCTGCTAATAGAAAACCATCTGAAGGAACCTCATACAAAAAACTTCTTTGGGATGAAATAAACACTGAAATATATAACTCAAATCTATCAGAGGGTCTCCTTAAAATAAAACCTGAGGATTCAACTTCAGACCAACTTCAAACAATCACAAATGAATTACTGAAAGCAACAAAGGTAGCTGTTCCAGCAAAACCTATCAAATTACAAGGGCCAAAATGGAAAGCAACACCAACTGTGCAAAAACATTTGAAATCATGTAAACTGCTATATTCACAATGGAAAAATCAAGGTCGGCCACAAAATCATCCGTCACATACTGAATTAAAAACAGCAAAGAAACTTTTGAGAAACTCCCAAAGAATAGAGCAAGCCGTTGCTAGAAAACAACTCTACCAACAAATCATGGAAAAACCAACAACAAAACTTTTCTATAGACTGATTAATAGAAATCGAAATTCCAGAACTAGTACTACAACTTGTATAGAAATAGATGGTGAAAAGGAATACTGTCATTCAAACAAAAGAAAAGTATTTGCTAATTATTATGAAGACTTAAGTATGCCAAAAAACTCTGAATATGACAACTCCTATTTAGATCTCTGCCAAACACGTCAAAACCTGATCGAAAAATTTTATAAAGAAAATCCAGTTACATCTGACCCATACACAGAAACAGAAAATTCAAAAATCAATAGAAACTTTAAATGTAGGGAAATCACCAGACGAATATGGGCTCACTGCCGAACATCTCAAGAATGCCAAATCAGTATTAACACCAGTATTAACAACTTTATTCAACAAAATAAAAGAGACCATCTCTATTCCAAGAGCCTTTAAAACAGGAATTCTCACTCCTGTTATAAAGAGTGGCAAAAACCCTTTAGATGTCAAGAGTTACAGAGGAATTACCGTTACTCCAATCATTGGAAAAGTTCATGAACTGTGTATTCTTAAGAAACTTCAATTACAACCGGGACCAGATTTACAATTTGGCTTCACCGAAGGATTATGTCCCCTTATGGCAAGCTTACTTATAACAGAAGCAAAATGTGAAAAACTTAAAAACAATATACCATTATTTATAACAACAGTTGATGTACAATCAGCGTTTGACGTAGTCAAACATATTATACTAATGGACAAACTACTAGACCAAAATATTCCTCCAGATCTATTACAACTTATTAAGGGACTGTACACAGATTTAGAATCAAAAGTAAAGTGGATGGGGGATATCAGTGATAGTTTTAATATAAAACAAGGGGTAAGACAAGGAGGAATCTTATCTACACATCTTTATAAATTGTATGTCCAAGATCTTCTTGAAGAACTCAAAAACAACTCTATTGGCTTTCAACTAGGAAACATTTATATTGGTGCACCTACTTGTGCAGATGACATTGCCTTATTGAGCTCGGATTCTTCGGAAATGCAATTAATGCTTGATATTATAGGCAGATATGCTGATCAGCATCAATATAACATCCATCCAACAAAAACTAAAATAGTACAGTGTAATACGAAAGAAAAAGACAATAGTTGGGTATTAAAAGGAAAAACTATAGAACCAACAGATGCCACATCACATTTCTTCAAAGAACAAACAAAAGAGAAAATGAAATTAACATCGATGACCGCATTAAACTAGCGAGAAGAACAAAATACTCCTTAATGAGCTCCGGTCTTCATGGAACAAACGGGGTTGACCCAATTACTGGATATAACATCTATAAAACATACATTCTCCCGAGACTTCTATATGGTTTAGAAATACTACCACTTACCAAAGGGCAAATTGAAATACTAGAAAAATTTCATAAAAATACCTTGAGACATATTCAATCTCTCCCGCAAAGAACAGCTACATCAGCAATATATCTACTCTTAGGTGCAATACCAATTGAAGGAGAGCTTCACAAGCGGCAACTATCTATGCTTTACTCTTTATTATCGGCCAAAAACCAAACTATTCAAGATCTTGTTCAAAGACAATCATCAATTAATTTTGACAATCCAAAAAGTTTCTTCTTTTGTGTGATGGAAACCTTGCAATTATATAATCTTCCAAATATATGGGAACTTCAATGCAGTCTGCCTACTAAATATAGTTGGAAAACATTAGTGAATCTCAAAATGTCAAACCACTGGAAAAATATTCTTCAAATTGATACAATTCAAAAGACATCACTCAAATATTTAGCTATAAATCAAATTAAAAATGGAAAGCCGCATATCTCCTACACCACATTGCAGCCTACAATTCTTGATGTTCGAAAAGGTATAATCAAAAGTAGGATGATGACACGAACGTACACCCTTCAAGCTGATCGGCACAAATTCAGCAGATATGAAATTGCTCCAACTTGTCAAATGTGCAATCAAGAACCAGAAGACCTTACTCATATGCTTACTACCTGCTCAGGATTAAGTGAAACAAGAAAAGAAACTTTCAACCCTATTAAAAACCATGTAACGAAATTTATTGGAGAAAGGAAGTGGAAAGAGACATTCTTTGATAGACATCAAATGACAGTCCTTATAATTGACTGTACAAACTTCTCATATATATTTAGTGAAAGTAAGCTCAAAATAGAGGAACTAGAAATGCTCACAAGAGATATGTGTTATAAGATGCACAACTCGAGGCTAAAACTGATAAGTATAAGTGTGTAATGGCTGTTGGCAATTATCACTCAATCTTAAAAACTTTTTATTTAAAGTCTATTTTAGATTTTAAGCAAGTGTATATATTCTTGGAGTGTGTATATAGTTAGACTTTTAACCATATTACCCTCAAAAGAGGGGTGTTCCTAACAGAGGAAGCTTATACGAAGAAAAGAAAAGAAAGAAGAAAGCTGGTAATGGTTTGACAGAAAAATGAACTTCTGTTGTATATTTGTATACATAATTGAACATTTTGATAAGATTTACATAACTTTTTGGTGTTGGGAAACTTATTTCCCTCACCAGGAGATTGTTGCATACATTTACGGGTGATAACTTCCAGACAGAGGTAGTTACAATATCTGTACGGGAATGAGGATTATTCATAAGACTGAAATTATTGTATTATTTGCTGGAAATGTGGAATATGAGGAATTTAAAGCCATTCGTGAGTAGTTTTTGATGATTCAGCTGGACAAATGCTGGAAATTATACAGTTTTCTCCCACCTTAAAACAGTACATGGTATATCATGGACACCAAAAGCAAACTATAAAGATCTAAATGCCATAATTTTGTGCATTTTGAAAACTGGAAAAAGCGGATCACTTTGAAGTAGCTGATAGTGATAGTGTTTAAAAGAATTCTTTGCGACAGTTATACCAGTTGGAACAGGTAATAATTTAAATTATGAAAGTTTAAAATTATTTCTCTGATAAATCATGTGGCCCGCTCAATAATTTTAATACATCCCCCCATTCCCTCATATTTTTAGTTACAATGTGAAATTATTCTCTGCAAATGTATGATCTGTGCTGAAAGCAATTTTATACAATTTTATTCATCATGTTTAAACATTATTTGAATAGGATAATACATGTAATTTAAAATAAAAAAAAACAAAAAACGACATGTATCAGACTCTAAAGTTACAAAAAAAAGAAGATTTGGTTATGATCATGATGATTGCCAATGAGAAAATCACATGTACAACTATCCCCCATATACAAAACAGACCATACATGTCTGTCACCTTATTTATTATGCTTATCATTAATATGTACATGTCAGTAAGGTATGTTCATGTGCCAAAATGAATGTACATGTAGGCAAAATGCGACTACAACTGAATACATTTGCATGTACATGTACAAACAATGTACATGTAGAATAGATAAATGTATAAAAAGATGATGCATGAGTGTCAATGATAGACCATGATACAACTCTCCATCCAAGTCTCAATTTATAAAAGTAAAGACAATCCTACAGTTATCAGGATAGTCATATGTATGTTTATATCAGATATGTAAACAGTAAGCTTAATTTGTTAAAAATCAGGAATGTCAAATTTAAATTTTCTGTAATTTTGATTGCTACATATACAGTGTACCTATATTTTATGACATATGAAAGACACACATATATATATTGAAAAGTGGTTATCATGATTACATATATATTTATTTATAAAAAATAAAACTTGTATATCAAATCTTAAGATAATTAGATTCTTAATCCACTATTTAGATGGGATCCTTTAGGACAGCAATACCTTTGTTTCATAAAATTGTTGTTTATTGTCCTTCGTGTCCTTAGAAACTAAATTAGACATGTGATATATACATGATACAATTGCAAGGATTTCAAACTTTTAACATTTAGTTCAAAACTGAAAAAAATATTTTAAAATTAGCACATTTTGAGATCTTGTCATTAGAATTTAGATACATTTGTACATTTTGTGATCCTGAAGCGCATAACATATAAGGTTAATTTGACTCAAATATATCAAGTAAAGTTGTTTAGTAATAAGTTAATCACAATTTACCTTTCTGCTTTAAAGTGTTCATTTAGATCATTTTAAACATTAACCTGTCCATTTAAAAATAGAATTAATCATACAAAAAAGTCTTGTAACTTTGAATGTTTTAATGTAGTAAGATGCTAACAGCTCATTATATATTTTCCACTGGTTCTTAAGATAAGAAAATAACTAATTTGATTTTAAATACAATTTTCCAAATTCAATTCAAAGAATAATTGATCACCTTATAATCTGTTATTTCTTTAAACAGATAAAAGATACATCAGATGACAGACTTACATATAGAGGAGCCTATAATTAGAGAAATGGATCAACTTGATTTTGAAGTTAACCTACTGCATTAATATGAAAATTTATAAGTGAGTATCAGTATCTCTTAAAGTACATTTTTTACATGTTTATCTATATTTTGATAAAGTACCATATGAGATAAAGTATGTGAAATCTTAAATCCTGTAAATAAACTAGACATTACATCAGTACATAATGTAAATCAGAATAAGAATGCATAACAAATGAATTGTTAAACATTTTAATATGACCAGTGTCAGCTTAATTTAAGAACAAATTAAAACACAGATGACACACACATAAAAATTAGACCAAGTGTGTATTTTCCAGATTTGCAAGAAGGATTTTAATCTCTCACTACAAATGTATTTGAAGTCCTGAATGTGAAATCTTCTAAAAAATTATACTAAACTTCAAATATGTGTACTTGAATATATGTATATAATATTAAAATTCATCTTATTTAATACAATTAATTTAAAACATTTTCAAGCAAAAAACTGATGTATAAATGTATAGATTGACTATTCCTTCATTTGTTTTCAGGTGACTGAGGTTAAAGAAAATCACACATGAAACTGTAACCAGTTTGGGAGACTCATACAACAGAACATTTCAATACCTATTAAGTTTTTTATGTATATGTTTGACTTTTGGTAATATTTTGGAAGTAACTTTAGTAATTGAGAGACCTCAATGTTGAAAATGACAATTTTGATAGAGGACAATTTTAAGAATATCAACTTAGTTGTTTATTAATCTTTATCTTTTAAAATATTACTGGGTGTCTGAAAGAATATTTCAAAATTTTCTGAAACTATTTAGATATTTATCATGTTTCATGTGTTTATATAGGCAAATATTTATACATGTCATTTATGTTATGCAAGGGTTTATATGAATTTCTAAAAAGATGTATATATACATGATATATGTGTTGATAAAATAAGTTCCAAATTATTACAGAGTAACAGAAAATGGGATCAATTTATATTAAAACAAATCTGTTTTAAAAGGGAATGAAAAGTCAAAAATTGTATTTTTAAAAATAATTGTGTTAACATTTTTGTGCTATTTAGAAATATGTACACAAAAAAAACACTTTAATATAAGTATCAATGTAGTATGCCCTTGTTATTTTTTGTTTTGTGCAGTACATGCATTTGAATCTTGATCAAAATTTATGGATTGAATTACTAAACAGAATAAACTAATTGTTATGTTAACACTGTTGCTAAGTATATGTCACATTTAATCAGGCCAAGTTATTCGTCTTATTAACAAAGGAGGTTTGATATGATTGCCAATTTCAAGGCTACATGTACCTATCATAGTTTTCTTTAGGCCATAATCATTGTGATGTATGGAAATAATTATCTGTTGTCATTATCATATTCTGACTTTTATACAAACCAAGTGATGAAGATAAAGGGTGCTTCTATTTCCAAAGGTTTTGAAGAAACTGCTATGGAACACAATAAAAATCAGATGTAGTATAACAGTGGCGGATCCAGAAATTTTCATAAGAGGGGGCCCACTGACTGACCTAAGGGGGCCCCATCCAGTCATGCTTCAGTGTTTCCCTATATGACCCCCTCCCTGCCCCCCCTAAATCCGCCTCTGCATAATTGTAATCAGACAACTCTCCATTAAGAGACCATACAACGTAAAAGTTTATAGTAATAGGTACAGCCTTCAATAAAGAATTAAACCACTCTGCATAATCATATTTGATTTTGCAAAAACAAAGAGCATGCTTATTTATAGATTTTGTCACTATCAATTATATACGTGCATGTACTAAATGTATTCATGTGGTGTCTGTCCTTGATTTGAAATCCCCCCCCCCCCCCAAAAAAAAAATATAAATGGAAAAAGATCCATGGTCATGATGGCCAGTTGGGAGTTCAGAATATATCAGGTTGAGAAATGAGGATCTAATCATTTATTGTTCGACGGCAAACAATTTTTGGAAATGTATAATGGTATGATGTCGTCATTGTTGTTGTCTGAAGACACATTGGTTTCCGGACAATACCTTCAGTTTAAATTAATAGATATCTATGAAATTTTGTTATAAGGTTCAATTCCCCTAAAGGAAGGTTTGGATAAATTTGGGGACGATGGTCCTTGGAACACAACAGATTGTGTTGAGGTGCTGCACACATGTGCCAAATATCGAAAGATTTTGTCAAAGGGCAAACAGATAATGCTCCCGACACAAAATTGTAAACAAAAGTCATCTTTTAACTTTGAGGTCAAAGGTCAAAGTACAGCAAAAATTGTATTATAGGTATCTGTGGCATTGACTTATGATCTAGATGCCAATTCAGTGAGAATTTTCTTGTATCTTCCAACTAAGTACTGTCATGGTGAAAATTTGTACAAAAAAGGCCTACAGGAAATGAATAGTGTACATTTTATGCTTGCTATGGCAACCGAAGGAACAAAGTGGCGACAAGACTACAACTTTTTTTCTTTTATTTTTTTTCATCAAAAACTCACTAAACATGATAAATACAATAAAGATGTAAAAGTGTATGGTATTTTGCCACTTAATCCATTTAATACCATTTTGGTTTGCCAAAGCATAGTTTTCTCAATATTACAATTTTCCTTATTTTTTGCATTTTTTTACTGAATTGTTTCAAAAAGAGTAAAAAAGATACCAAAAATTGTACTTTCATTATTTTTATGCCACACCTACGATAGTGCCTCCACTCGTCTGTCCGTCCGTCCGCCTGTCCCGCTTCAGGTTAAAGTTCTTGGTCAAGGTAGTGTTTGATGAAGATGAAGTCCAATCAACTTGAAACTTAGTAACATGTGCCCTATGATATGTTTTTTTCTAATTTAAATGCCAAATTAGAGTTTTGACCCCAATTTTACGGTTCACTGAACATAGATAATGATAGTGCAAATTTCAGGTTAAAGTTTTTGGTGAAGGTAGTTATTGATAAAGTAGAAGTTTAATCAACTTGAAACTTAGTGTACATGTTCCCTTTGATAACATCATTATAATATTAATGCTGAATTAGAGAATTTATTCCAATTTCACGGTCCACTTAACATAGAAAATGATAGTGCGAGTGGGGCATCCGTGTACTCTGGACACATTCTTGTTTTAACCCCACATAGTACTAGACTTCGATATCAGTAGTAAGTTATAAATGTTGTTTTCCTCTGGTGATGGATAATTGAAAACGGTTAGAAACTGGCTTTTCTTAAATTTTCCCAATTTTTCTTATTTTAGCATTTTTTTACCTTTTTTTTTTAAATCAAAAAGGATACCAAAAATTTCGTTTTCATCATTTTTCACACCAAAATAGTACTAGACTTGCATATAGGTAGTTTATTCATTAGTGTTGTTTTCCTCTGGTGATGGGATAATTGAAAACGGTCAGAAAACGGCTTTTCTCAAATTTTTCAATTTTCCCTATTTTAGCATCTTTACCTTATTTCTTGAAAAAAATCAAAAAGATACCAAAAAATTTATTCTCATTTTTTTTACACCAACATAGTACAAGACTTCCATACAGGTAGTTAAGTCATTAAGGCTGTTTTTCTCCAATGATTGATCATTGAAAACGGTTAGAAACTGGCATTTCTCAATTTTCCTTATTTTAGCATTTTTTTAACCTTATTTTTTGAAAAAAATCAAAAAGATACCAAAAATATTATTTCCATTATTTTTTACACCAACATAGTTCTAAACTTCCATATAGGTAGTTTAGTCATAAGGGCTGTTTTTCTCCAATGATGGTTCATTGAAAACGGTTAGAAACTGGCATTTCTCAATTTTCTCAATTTTCCTTATTTTAGCATTTTTTTACCTAATTTTTAGAAAAAAATCAAAAAGATACCAAAAATTTTATTTTCATTATTTTTTACACCAACATAGTACTAGACTTCCATATAGGTAGTTTTGTCATAAGTATTGTTTTTCTCTGATGACGGATAATTGAAAACAGTAAGAAACTGGCTTTTTCCCCATACATTTCAATGGAAAATAGCGGTTTGAGCCCTTATATTGAATTTCATTCAAAAAAAATGTCAAATTCACAAAAAATTGAAAAAAATTATATATTCCCAGTCAGTATGTTATACTGAAAGGGAAAAATATAAGTTTGACCAAATTAATTTTTTTTAGTTGAACAGTCATGCCTGGTTTTCTCTGGCATTGCCTCTTAAATATTCCCATTTTATAGTAAAAAAACAAAACTTATAAGTGTAGCAATACTGAGTATAAACAACAGTATAATCATGCCAATTTGTTATGCTTTTTTTCTTCTTTGAATGCTTTGACTGTTCACTCTTTGTCTTTAATTGTTCATTTAATGCATTTTGTATTGGTATGTTGTAACGTATGATAAATCGACTGACAAGCTGGTAACACCAAGGGAACCTTTGTATCTGTTGGACTTGTCTTGTGTTTTAAAAAAAATTGAAAATGGAATGTAAGTATGAATATTGATTCTCTTAGACATAGCTTTATATAGGGATAATATAAGATTATCCTATTGTTGAGTTGCATAAGGCAAATTAATTTAAAATAAACCTTAAGTTTTGCATGAAGAACACGAACTAGTTGTTATTCATTGCATGTTTTTGTACTGATGATGAGCATTGTGTATTTGTATAATTTAATTTGCATTATTAATCTCTTGTATACATGTGTATAGTTAAGAAAAAAAAGAGGTTTCATTGACAGTTATGTATTTTGATATTGATACAATTCACTTTGAGCATTCACTGTTTATAACTTACATATTCTAGTTGTTCGAAGGAAACGCCCGCCTTGTTTTCACCCTAAAAGATAAATGATTATATTATAAACGCTTTCAACTGAATACACCTTTCACATTTTGGATGTTTTTTACTCTTCCATAATAAGGTAGCTTCATAATCACAACCTTAACTAGTAACAAAAGTTATTAAAGGTACGAGGAGTATAATTTAGTACGCCAGACGCGCGTTTCATCAGTGACCCTCATAACGAAACAGTTAAAAAGCCAAACAAATTTGAAGAGCATTTAGGAAACAAAATTCCCAAAAGATGTGCCAAATACGGCTAAGGTAATCTACTCCTGGTAACCACGTGTTCACAGAAGTTTCTACTGTTAAAAAAAAGTTTATCCTTGCTATAATTTCGTGTCTACATGACGTGGCCGAACTGATGTTTTTTTTTACTACAATTGAAAACTGAGTACACATAATGAGAGCATGTGAATATTGAAATAAATTAGAAAATTCCGAAGTTATTATACACTCCAACATAAATGTTATGTGCAAGTTTGTTACTACTAAATAATTACAAATGCTTCTACATACATGTCTGTAGGGAGAACGACACAACATACCAATCGAAAACAGTGGCAATGCCATGAAAAGATGAACAACAGAAAAACTTAAAAGGATACAAAGTGGATCAGAAAGGTAGGCAGATCCGGATTTAACGCGGGGATTAAGCTGATTTGGTAGCTCACATTCGAGGAAAATGTCGGAATTTTGGTTTAGACAATCAAAAACGTATCATTCGTCAATTGTAAAACAGACGTTAAATGACGATCCACCAACTCGTTATGAAGTCTTCCCACTTTAAAAGGTATGATTTGAAATTCATCACTATGAACTCTTGGTTTAATGGCTTATATGCAGCCACCTCTATGACGGTAATCATGATATTCAATACAAGCTCTAGATTATCGTTTGACATTGAGGTAACCAATGGGTAAAAGTAAACGCATGTTCGTTATTTTTACTTAACGCATGTAAACGCAGTGTATTAGTTTTACTTAACGCCTGTAAACGCAGTGTATTAGTTGTACTAAACGCCTGTAAACGCAATGTGTCATTGTATCGTAAATGAATGTACGCATCAAACCACGCAATCAGAAAAACCAAACTTCAACTACCAGCCATTTTAGACCTTTACTTATACAAAAGAAAAAAAAATCATTTGAACACTGCATTTGCACTAATGGTCATGCACATGCCATGTTTTGCTCATATGGAAGATAGATGATAGAATATTTTAGAAAATTTAGGTCACGAAAATCTTTTGGATTGTTTTTTAAACGAGGTATGTTTCAAGAAATAACGTGACTGTTTTGGAAAAAATGGAATATACGAAATCCTTCAGGAAAAAGCCGTGTAGAGACATTTATTAGCGCAAAGAGGTTAAGATTTTGGTGGAAAACACATGAATATTTTGTTAGTTTATTTCTGGAAATTAAAAGTATTATAAAGTTAAGCTCCTGTTAATATATACAATAATTTATCCACCTCCGGAAGTGGTATTCGAACACTTGATCTCTTTGTTGTGGGTTTGTTTAGAGTACCCCAACACCACTGTCATCTTTAGAAATTTATCGAAATTTATCGCAATTTCATTACTTAAGTCTACTGCTCAAGACGTGAGACAAAAGGTAAGAAGATCCTCATCCAGCATGTTTTCTCTAAGAAATTATGGATTAAGATGATACATTTTTGTTGTCGGATGCATGTTGTTACACAATGTATGTGGAAATCAAGTCCTTAGTATGCATTTTTCATTGACATATACATGTTTCTTTATCAGGCGGTCAGAAAATGTAGGACTCATAACGAATCCAAGAGATGTCCGCACTAAAACATACGGTGAAAGACGATTCGACCGAGCTGGAGCTACATTGTGGAATGACCTACCAATTCATTTACGGAGAGAACAATCGCTTCCTCGTTTTAAAAAAGGTTTGAAGACACATATTTTTAGACTGGCGTACTGTGATGTGTAAGATCTGTGATAATTTATTATTATTCTAAAAAGTTTAAGTGATAGGACCTTTTTCATTTTTAATTTATTTAAATTTTTAGTTTTAACGATTTTATTGAAGAGACAGTTTTATTTATCTTTTCATTGTGCTTTACTGGAATGTAAATACTTATAATTTTCATCATTATTCTTTTATTGACTGTTAAATTTAATATGTTTTATGGTATTCATTGTGATATATATCCCCTGTCAATGCTCTTAATTTCCATCATAATCCTATTTAATTTCTGTTTTATTTTATGTTCATATATATATAATTGCTATTATTGTATGCATTGTGATATATATTTTCCTTCGATTTTATATGTTAAGCGCTTCGAGTATTATGTTTATTAGATAGGCGCTATATAAAAGCTATGACATAATAAATAATAATAATAAACAAAAGTGTTTTCAACTTAAAAATTCCTCAGCACTTAGGAAACCATGTTATGTTACATCTTTTTAAACTTCGTTACAAATTTTCAGAATATTTTAGTGGATATGGTCTCTAACTCAAAACATTTTATAAGAAATTACTATGATTTATTTTGAAGTTTTCGATTGCGCTGGTAAACTAAACCTTAAATGAAATAAGGATTACGAATAATGAAATACAAAATCCCAGTTTGTTATAGACTCGGACTTCTCTTTAACTGAATTTTAATGTGCGTATTGTTATGCGTTTACTTTTCTACATTGGTTAGAGGTATAGGGGGAGGGTTGAGATCCCACAAACATGTTTAACCCCGCCGCATATTTGCGCCTGTCCCAAATCAGGAGCCTCTGGCTTTTGTTAGTCTTGTATTATTTTAATTTTAGTTTCTTGTGTACAATTTGGAAATTAGTATAGCGTTCATTATCACTGAACTAGTATATATTTGTTTAGGGGCCAGCTGAATGAAGCCTCCGGGTGGGCTACATTGAAGACCTGTTGGTGACCTTCTGTTGTTGTGTTTTTTTATTTGGTCGGGTTGCTGTCTCTTTGACACATTCCCCATTTCTATTCTCAATTTTTATATACTTCCATTTCATTTTCTGCTTAAGAACTATTGGGAGAGGCCTCTTTTTATTCGATATTCAGTTTAAATGGCATACATACATATTGAATAAAAAAATCAGCTGTCAGTAAGTCCCTTAATATTTGAAGTTATACATGTCATGATATAGCAATTATTTGAAATGGTGCATTTTTACATGGTTTAGTGTCTAACAGATATAAAAAATGCAGTTTATAGTATACCATCGTAGGTGGTAATTATAACTTTATATCAAGTGTGTCCAAATTTTACAAGCTAAGAGAGAGTGCAGTAGTTTGTCTTCTAAATATCATCTCTTTATAATCCCTTACAATTTCGGAAAACAGAGTTTGAGAGAGGATACAGTGTTTGCTATGATTCTTTGTCCGTATGATTTATATAAAATGATGTAGATTTGGTTTGATTGCCAATGAGACAACAATCTACAAGTTCGAATGAAGTTGATTTAAGCCCTTTTAGGCAACCGTTCGGCCTTCAAGAATGGGAAACACCCATATTGTATAGCTAGCTCTAAAAGGCCCCGGCATGAAAATCAATAACAATCAATTCAGAAATATGTCGGCCTTAGTTTTGCGTTTTAAGTTCAAGATCGGAACTAACTGTGAGTCAGAGAGGAATAATTTACTAATAGTGAGCACATCTTGAAAAGAAACGAATGTCAATAAAAAACGGGTCACTTTGACCTAATAATACTGTAATTAAATTTCGCATTGACATACATAATCTCATCAACTACAATTTATTGAACTACAGGCTCTAAAGAGCCTGTGTCGCTCACCTTGGTCTATGTGAATATTAAACAAAGGACGCAGATGGATTCATGACAAAATTGTGTTTTGGTGATGGTGATGTGTTTGTACATTTTACTTTACCATGTTTACTAAACATTCTTGCTGCTTACAATAATTTCTATCTATAAGGAACTTCGCCCAGTAGTTTCAGTGGAAAATGTTAGTACAAATTTACAAATATTATTAAATTATTATACATTGACTATTAAGGACAATAACTCCTTAGGGGGTCAATTGACCATTTTGGTCATGTTGATTTAGTTTTAGGTCTTACTTTGTTGTACATTATTGTTGTTTACAGCTTATCTCTATCTATAATAATATTCGAGATAATAACAAAAAACGGCAAAATTTAATTAAAATAATCAATTCAGGGGCTGCAACCTAACAACAGATTGTCCAATCCATCTGGAAATTTCAGGGCAGAGAGATCTTCACCTGATAAACGATTTAAAAGTGCCAGATTTGCTCTAAATGCTTTGGTTTTTGAAATATAAGTCAAAAACTACATTTTACCCTTTGTTCCATTTTAGCCGTGGTAGCCATCTTGGTTGGTTGGCCGGATCACGCTACACATTTTTTAAACAAGATACTCCAATGATGATTGTGGCCAAGTTTGGAATAATTTGGTTCAGTAGTTTCAGAGGAGAAGATTTTTGTAAAAGATTACTAAGATTTACGAAAAATGGTTAAACATTTACTATAAAGGGCAATAACTCCTAAAGAGGTCAACTGACCATTTTGGTCATGTTGACTTATTTGTAAACCTTAATTTGCTTAACATTATTGCTGTTTACAGTTTATATCGATCTTTAATACTATTTATGATAATAACCAAAAACAGCAAGATTTCCCTAAAACTATCAATTCAGGGGCAGCAACCCAACAACGGGTTGTCGGATTTATCTGAAAATTTCTGGGCATATAGATCTTGACCTGATAAACAATTTTACCCCTGTCAAATTGCTCTTAATGCTTTGGTTATTGAGTTATAAGACAAAAACTGTAATTTACCCCTATGTTCTATTTTTAACCATGCCGACCATCTTGGTTGGTTGGCCGGGTCACGCATCACATTTTGTAAACTAGATACTCCAATGATGATTGTGGCCAAGTTTGGATTAATTTGGCCCAGCAGTTTCAGAGGAGAAGATTTTTGTAAAAGTTAACGACGACGGACGACAACGACGGACGACGGACGCCAAGTGATGAAAAAGCTCACTTGGCCCTTCGGGCCAGGTGAGCTAAAAATGACAAACCTTTTAAATCTAATATCTTTGTTAACAACAAAGGACGTTGATCTTGAACTTAATTGTACGCATGCATAATTGTGATCAAAATTTGTGTTAAGGTTCTGATGAAATCAGTTACAAGCAAAAAAGGAAACCTATTGTTTACTTAACTCTTTGATATTAATCACAGTCCACATAAACATGTTGTCACGTCAAAACACAGACGCTGTACTTGCGTTTTAACATTATATATACTATACAACAACAACAACAAAACAAAACAAAAACAAAATCGCCACTGGTTATTATGTGTCTAAATGGAAAGCTTTTGTGTTAGTGTTTTCTTTTCTTGTTATTGTTATCGACGTATTTATTCTTCTCATATACAAACTTGTCTTGTTGCTATAGTCCGGGAATTTCAGTTATGTTTACTAACAAAATATTTTTCCTATTTAAGGAATAACAGTACTGTAGTTGAAGAGTTGCCACCGTCAAATCAAAATTGACGGTGGCAACTCTTCAACTATAGTACTGTTATTCCGATTCTAATGCATTACAAAAAGAAAAAAATACGATAAAACTTGAAAAAATGTCTAAATTTGTCAAATAAAAAAAAATCCGCGAAACTTCATGAATAATTTTGGCACAAAGACGTCATGGCTAAACGTGACGTCATACAAACAAAAATTTACGAACTGGAGGTTATTACGTTACCTGTACGCTTCAAATTTGGATAAAATTACATTAAATCGGAAAATTCGAGGTAGGTGTTGTTTTATTTTTGATTATATAGAAGTAATCGAACATTTGTTGATTCATCAATTCAAAATGGCGGGTCTCTCCTTTAGTTACGCCTGGTCAACTGTGGATTTGATGGTAACTGTTAGCCAATGAAAAAATTGTTACATCCACATTGCATTAGAATCAATGGTAGTATCCTTGTCAGTTGTATCTTGACAATTTCATATCCAAATATACTTATTTATCTCTTTATTTTATGTTTGATGGTGTATCTTGCTAGTTTCTATGGGGCTTTTTTCACCCGCATGATGAAAATCAGAATTCGATTTGTATATAATGCATAGTCTGAATAATATACTTAACTATCATATGATCAGTTAAGCCTTTTTCAACGGATTTTGATTAGTAAGAAGAGGGTTAACATCTTCTCAACATGCTTAACCACGCCACATTATGTATGTAAGTACCTGTCCCAAGTCAGGAGCCTGTAATTTAATGGTTGTCATTTGTTGATATGTCTTATTTTTGTTCGTTCATTTTGTGTACATTAATTAGCGTTTTTAGTTTGAATTTTTTAACATTCGTCTTTCCTGAGCCTTTTAAAGTAGACTTTGCGAAATGTTTTTTTTTTACTGTTGACGGCATACAGTGACCTATAATTGTAAATTTCTGTGTCATTTGTCTCTTGTGGAGAGATGTCTCATATGCAATTAGACCACATGTTCTTTTATTATAAATAAAAAAAGATATTCATTCATAAAATAGTAGTTTGCACTTAAAAATGCCTGTTTTATGCCGTTTAAAAACAATATTACAAATCATTTTTGTTTTATTATGTTCTATATCGAATGACATCAGTGACCAATATGAAATAATTTGTTTCCAAAATGCAATATATAGTTTACTTCTGACAGATATTTGGTTCTCCTTGAAATATAATCTGTTATAATAAATTAAATTGCAGTTCAGAGCAATCTGAAGATGTTTATTTAGGGTTAAATGTTAGGAAATGCAGAATTATGTATGCATTTAATACTCAACGACGAGTTGTATATACATTATGTACACATCCATGTATCACCATCATTGATGGCGATCCGATGGATACATCTACTGTAGGGTTGTCACTGACTCAGACGTAATTATGAATATAATTATTTTCTGTGACTGTATCTTACATTAATTTGTAGGATCCTTTACTATAGATAATTTAGCTGACCTTTAACAATAACATCTTCATGCCTTATATATCATGTACAGTAGTACGCCGCTAGATTGAAAAACTGACGTGGAAAGGTAACACATGTCCAGCGAAAGCTCTTCTTTTGAGAGCCCAGGTGGTCGTGTGGTCTAGCGGGACGGCTGCAGTGCAGGCGATTTGGTGTCACGATATCACAATAGCATGGGTTCGAATTCCGGCGAGGGAAGAACCAAAAATTTGCGAAAGCAAATTTACAGATCTAACAATGTTGGGTTGATGTTTAGACGAGTTGTATACACATTATGTACACAGCCATGTATCACCATCATTGATGGCGATCCGATGGATACATCTGTTGTAGGGTTGTCACTGACTCAGACGTACTTATGAATATAATTATTTTCTGTGACTGTATCTTATATTTATTTGTAGGACCCTTTACTATGGATAATTTAGCTGATCTGTAACAATAACATGTTCATGCCTTATATATCATGTACTGTAGTACGCCGCTAGATTAAAAAACTGACGTGGAAAGGTAACACATGGCCAGCGAAAGCTCTTTTTTTGAGAGCCCAGGTGGTTGTGTGGTCTAGCGGGACGGCTGCAGTGCAGGCGATTTGGTGTCACGATATCACAGTAGCATGGGTTCGAATCCAGGCGAGGGAAGAACCAAAAATTTGATCTAACATTGTTGAGATGATGTTTAGACGAGTTGTATATACATTATGTACACAGCCATGTATCACCATTATTGATGGCGATCCGATGGATACATCTGTTGTAGGGTTGTCACTGACTCAGACGTATTTATGAATATAATTATTTTCTGTGACTGTATCTTACAATAATTTGTAGGATCCTTTACTATAGATAATTTAGCTGATATGTAACAATAACATCTTCATGCCTTATATATCATGTACTGTAGTACGCCGCTAGATTAAAAAACTGACGTGGAAAGGTAACACATGGCCAGCGAAAGCTCTTTTTTTTGAGAGCCCAGGTGGTCATGTGGTCTAGCGGGACGGCTGCAGTGCAGGCGATTTGGTGTCACGATATCACAGTAGCATGGGTTCGAATCCCGGCGAGGGAAGAACCAAAAATTTGCGAAAGCAAATTAACAGATCTTACATTATTGGGTTGATGTTTAGACGAGTTGGATATACATTATGTACACAGCCATGTATCACCATCATTGATGGCGATCCGATGGATACATCTGTTATAGGGTTGTCACTGACTCAGACGTACTTATGAATATAATTATTTTCTGTGACTGTATCTTACATTAATTTGTAGGATCCTTTACTATAGATAATTTAGCTGATCTGTAACAATTACATCTTCATGCCTTATATATCATGTACTGTAGTACGCCGCTAGATTAAAAAACTGACGTGGAAAGGTAACACATGGCCAGCGAAAGCTCTTTTTTTGAGAGCCCAGGTGGTCGTGTGGTCTAGCGGGACGGCTGCAGTGCAGGCGATTTGGTATCACGATATCACAGTAGCATGGTTCGAATCCAGGCGAGGGAAGAACCAAAAATTTTCGAAAGCTAATTTACAGATCTAACATTGTTGGGTTGATGTTTAGACGAGTTTGATACTCAACGTATACATTTACTTATTTGCGATACTAAACATTGCAATAAGATAAAATAACACTAAGAATGACTTGGCATGGTATAAATTCTTGGTAAATTGGTCCTTACTATTTTTTTTATTTTCATTATTTGAATTAATTGTTATGTAGCGTATAGATAGCTGTATATTGATGCCGACTGTATGACTCTTGTGTTGTATGGTTATAGTTGTCGTTACTTTGGTGTCTCATTGACGTATATCCAAATATCTTTTTTTCATATGAATGATAAATTAATGATACATCGTACGCAGAATTAGTGTTTTAACGTGTTTCACGATCGCAACATATTTCTGTCGAAGCGCTAGTTTTTAACCTTTTTCAGCTGGACCCAATCACTACTTTCCTTTAAAACTCTAGAGCCATTTTTTTTACAGTGTAATTTAACCCATCCCCTTGATGCATAAAACATGGAGAAATAAATATGAAAGGGGTATAATAAATATTGGCAAGTAACCACCTGGGTCAACACTGGGACTATACTTGTGGACAACTAAAATCAAGGGACGACAACTGTGGTCTCGGACCAACTAACACATTTGTTTTGATTACACATGAAAAACAGTAAATTGTACATACCCTTACTCTTCTAACAACTCGCTCACTTTCTGAAATTTATCATAAAAATTGCAAAATAAATACATTTATTTTATGATAATTAACATGCTAGCATTATTTGAAATTCTTAAGCTTGTTACGCTGGCTAATTTTTTTCTTTCTTTTCAAAGCATACATTTAAAGTGTCCTTTAAACAGACTGGTGAATTCAATAACCATTTAAATTTTAGTTGTTTGATAGCTTACTAATAACGGGTGTACATAGATAAAACCAATTGGAAGTAAAATTATTTTAAAATGTATGAAATATATGTTAAAACATGAAAAAAATTAGATTATCCTACTGTGACCTTGAAATCAACGTGAAAAAAACAAAATAATTTATCATCTTAAGATTTCGAAAATAATTATGTTTTAATGTTAACTATCGGTTCCATCACTACAAAGAGACGTGAATACCAATTGATAAGCTTGCATAATGAGCAGTTTGCTGTTCGTGTATGTATTCAAACAGAAAAAGAAACTTTAAAAAAAAAATTACTTTTTTTGGCGCAGATATGGTACAGAATAATAGTATAAGTTAAAACTCTGAGGAGTTTGGTGCATATAAATTATGACAAAATGCCAAACAGCCCTATAATTTGACCTTTGAAAAAAATGGTAGTGTATACATGTATCAACCTTTCATTCTATGATATAACTTTTTTCGAATTCATAAAATATATGATACAGTTTTAGCGTTAAAACAGTTCCTATGGAAAATTACATTGTTTACATTGACAGAAGTACATTAAAATGTCATAACTTGGTGCCAAATTTCATAGAAGAAATACTTGCCCTGGAGTAAAAAATCCTAGCGTTTCGAATAATTGAACAGTGACTTTTTTGAAAATAGTCTTATTATGTATATTCTAGTTGTGACAATGATACTAAGAATAGTAAGCATTAAACAAGAATAACGGCGGTACTTGTCTTCTATCAAACCGTATGTACTGTGTAATTAGCAATACAAAAATATACATACATGTGCATAATATTATAATACATGTTTGACTAGATATGTTTTAAGGATTTATTTGCGTATCAGACCATTATGACCATTCAGATTAACGTATTGTTTATCACGCGCAAACATATGTTACTTAATATTTTTAATACCTTGATTAACTACTTGAAAGCTCCCCAAAAGAAGTCTTTGGATTTCCACATCCTACAATGAATATAGTTAATGATGAAAGATTATAAGTAAAACAACAATGCAGGAAACAAATGAATAATAGTGTGACAATAAGAATCCAACTGAAAATGAGAAATGTTTATAGTTAACGATATCGTGACTAATCAGAATGTTTTCAAATGTATATTAAAAAAGGAAGGACGAAAGATACCAAAGTGACAGTCAACTCATAAATCTAAAATAAACTGATAGCGTCATGTCTAAAAATGAAAAAGACAAACAGAAAAACAATAGTATACATGACACAACCTAGAAAACTAAAGAAATAAACAACAAGAACCAATAAAGGATGTACCTATTCAAGATTGTGCATACAGATGGGTGTAGTCCTAAACTGTACAAAAGTTAACTTATAGCAGACGTATTGCTTTCCAAGTTGGAACAATAGTTTTATATTAGGGAATATGTCATCGTAATTCATGACAACATGAAGAAAGACTGTATTTAATCTTTTTCGACAGTATGATAATATTGTTTTGTCTTTTATCTCCCTATCTCATTGCCAGTTAGTTAACATCTCCTTGAATTCCCCGTAAGAGAGAACTGCCAAATATTACTGCTTGCACATGTTGCATAGTGGGCATTTATACATTTCAGGAATAACACTTTATAATATGAAAAGTAGAATATTTCGATCAAACTACACGACGAGGACATGGTTCAAATCCAGGTTTTGTATGCTCATTACCATGAGTACTAGATATATTTAGTCAATTGTTTTCATATAAAGTTTTGAACATAAAATATGAAGACATACACTTTTCATATCTTGTTGATGTAATTATTACAATGATAATAATCATAAAAGACGATTTTGGAAAGGAAAATAAAAATTGATGTTAAAATACAATACCGGTACCAAATTTTAAAAGGGACTTCCTAAGAATACAATTTCATTAAAAGATAGCCTTGTTTATCAAACATGTCATAGTTTATCGTAGTGGCGAACATTTAGCAGACCTTTCAGCAGATAAAATGAATATGTGGTGTTTTTTTAAACATCCCTCTGACCTTAAAAACAATGTTTACACATGCTAACTGAACGTCACTTTCAATCGTGATGTTTATGTTATTTTTTGTTTTCATTGAGGAAACCGGAAAAAACAATTATTAAAACAACTGACCCTGCGACGAAACGTACTTTTAACACTTTGTTTGAATACTGAAATGTAGTGCTCGAACGTAGAAATCTTTAAAAACTATTTTAATTTGATAACCTAATATATCTGAAGAACACACTGTCAAAAGTTGATGTAACGAAAAATTAAGAGAACATGCGAAATTGAAATCAGTTAGTATATTTACTAATACCGCTTACATTTTATTTACTAATACCGCTTACATTTTATTTACTAATACCGCTTACATTTTAATAATCATGACTCTACAGACACTCTGAATTGAGTAGTTTACTAAGTCTAGTAGTTTGTTTTAAATCCAAGATACAAGAAAACATGTTTTAAAATCTAAATTGAATGAACAGTCGTTATCAAGACGAGTAGATACATTCATACAACTTGAAGCAGCGCTTTTCAGATATGCTTAACTGCATGGTGTTGAATTAAACGGGTTCATTTTCTGTCTTTCGTTCGAAGCACCATTTTTATTTATTTGGTTTTGATCAGTATGAAAAGAATAATGTGTTGTACGGACGAAAACATCAATTGATGAGTTGCATATATCTTTTTTTTTATCATGTTTATGAGGGTACTCCTTTTATCTATTTATGATAGTGTTTGAATATATAAGTTATGTAGGCACAAAAAAAAACACACAAACACTTTTGTTTCATTCTATAATTCGTTTAATTTCAGGACATGCACATTTCGCATGCTCTTATTACCTTAAAGGGAAATTTTTAGCAGACGATACATCAATAGTTGTGAATCGAAATTGAAAAAGATCGCTCTGGGAATCAAGTTTGAAAATAACTTTCAGTAAAGATTTAGTAGTTACATAACATAGATCAATTATAAAGTCATTCATAATTCAACTGTTGTGATTCCTACAGTGATATTCAAACCAGGCCATTTTTAACATCATGTCCCCCTAGAGCCCCTTCATATTTTCACTTGACCGCCGTCATTGTTATGTCAATAATATAGTACATCTAAAATAATAACAGGATATATCATGGAAAGATACAGTAACACGTACCTCGTCAGAATTTGTACTAGAATGTGACTTTGTGTCCTGGAAAGAAAAATATATCTTATTTTTTGGAGCATGGAAGCGCTTCATTCGAAAAATGTGCGGAAATATATACATATAAAACCATTTAAATGCAACATTACATATAATTAGCTACTTTGTGTTCATACATTTATTTGTAGACGAGAAACGTTTGTATAAACTAAAAGAGTTTTGTGCACTTAATCAAACAAATATTAGTAGGTGTGTTTTATTTTCGGAATGAGCTCTGGTTTCATGAGGTATTCTTTCTAAACTTGAAGCATTTCTATCAAATAATAGAGATAATTTGTTTAAATAATCTGTTTCCGTTTTAAATTAAAAAAAAGACAGTTTGCAACTAACTTTAAAGGTTTTATTTTCCACGTTATTATGCAATTTTAATTGGAAACCAACAATAACATAAAAATCGGCCTGATTGAAATACAACCTTTTTACCGGAGTAACTTCAAACTGAGATTGATTCCGATTAAAATTCATTGACAGACCTGTCAAACGTATACAACAGTCAATGAAGAAGACAAAATGTGCCTCTATAGGTTACTAGAGTCTGACATTTGGAGATGTCGGAGCAGTTTTAGGACATTTTACAGTTTCATTTACATGTGAGAAGGCTTGTAATCAATGTTGATAGCTAAGTTATGACCATCTATTTGCAAAGCTAATTTTAATGTCAGTATATATCAAATAGTTTAAACAACGCAGCTTATCTCTAGTGTGTGTATGCATTTTTTGGTGTTTAGCCACAAGGGAGTCACGAAATGGATAACTCCAAGTTAAGTACATATTACGCGCTTGGTTACTGACGGACCAAATGAAAACAATAATAAAAGTAAGCCATAAAACTTATGATGGCTTGATTTTCGAAGTTTTTAGTTGATTTGTTAAGTAGATGAAATCAAAGCCGGTCTTAAAACTGCCTATTCTAGCGGTGGCCTGAATCAGATGTGGATACTTAAAGATTTCAAAGATCTTTTAGAGTACATACATTCTAACTCTTTTTCACCTTGAAATAGCATTAAAACATATGACTTTTCTACACTTTACACAAGTATTCCACATTCGAAACTAAAAGACAAATTGCAAAAGTTGGTATTGCTTTGTATCATAAAAAAGATTGGCCAATGTAGGTACAAGTATTGCCTAAGGGCAGGACAAATCCTACATTGAAAAGGATCACTCTGATTCAAACAAAACATTCTCTGAATCTGACATTATCAAGATGCTAGATTTCTTGATTGACCGGATTTGTTATAACATGATCAACACGACGGGTACCACATGTCGTCTTACCCTTCCGAAACATCTGATATCACCCCAGTGTTTGGTTTGGTTCGTGTTACTTATACTTTAGTTTTATATGTTATAAACTATTGTTTGTCTATTTGCCTTTCTCATTTTTCCCATGGCGTTGTCGTTTGTTTTTTTTCGATTTATGAGTTTGACTGTCCCTCTGGTATCTTTGTCCCTCTTTTATCTTCCTTTGAAAATCATTATTGAAATCCAAACCTATCGATCGAATAATTTGACAGGCAACTAAATGTGACTGGCAGATTATATTCTGGTTTTTTTTTTCAAAAGTGACTTATTTAATACAATTAATTGTGTATGCAACCTCCTTCACTAGGAATATTACTGCATATAAATTGACCAACGATAGTTTTATTCATCCTTGCAGTTATTAAACTCTAAGATTGAGCTGTAATAAAAAACTTACTTTTTCATTTTGTTTCACAAGACCATCTTCTAAAACCTGTAAAAAAAAGGCAACAGTGGTATACCGATTTTATAAAAAGGTCATTATTTATTTGTAAACGATTGAATGGTTTTAAGGTGTAACACCACTAATTCAGGCCCGGCCAGAAAGCACATACCAGAAAGTAGTACATATTTAACACAAAATAGTTCCTACGCATGAGTGTAAATTTCAAAATATGTAGAATATCTAGGTATTTTTTGTATCAAATGAAAGCTGAAGGACTGGTAATCATTGTAGAACACTTTTGGACCTTTAGTTTTGAATATTAAAAAAACTGCACCAAATTTTAAAAAGAGGGTACATTTGCTCAGATCTGAAGTACCTGTTTTGGTACATCTGAAGTTCCGGGAACCAGTTCTTTCTTATATGCCATGCAAGGTATGTTGATTTTTTTCAGTACAAGACACCATAAAGTGTTGCTTTGAAATGCAATGATTGCCACTTTATTTGAACTTAAAATAAAAGAGGTGTGCCTGCTTGAAACGGAGGAATTTAACATAGAAAGCAATGGGACCATGAATTAGTGGTGTACTTCCTTAAAGGATGATTAGGCAACACGCTGTCCAGGAATTGACACCATACTGCCAAATGAATATAGAATTTTGATTTGTTCCGCGAAGGTTGCTCTGACCTTGGATTTAGGTCAAACAACAGCCAAAGTAAAAACAAAGTACAGTGTCAACAGTAGGTTATACGATGGCTCCTGTAACACACTAGACGGCAGCACAACGATGAACATATTTATTGAAATGTTTACCTACAGGACCAATATGCAACAAAATGGCTGCACGCATTTGGTGAGAGTACGATGAATTCTCATTATGTCAAGCACACGTTCCAAGACCTCCCGAGGGTAAAAAAAAAACCATTAACCCTTTGGTGGAAAAAATAATCCAATAAGCTAATGTTTTGGTCTTTTATCCCGCCTTATCTAAAATCATAACATAAACATGGGCTTTTGAATTACAATACAAAAAATAAAAATACAAAAAAATGTTCGTTTAGTATTTCAATGACTTTATCATGAATTGACCATTATTCTGTATTTTCTTATTCATGGTTCTCAAAAAAAGTCGGAACTTGTGTGCTAGAATACCAAAGGCATTATCAACTTCACGCCTGTATCTAGATGGTCTGTGATTCAAAAGTTGATGTACACAGCACAAGTATTCCAGGAACAAGTAACCGCTACATGGCTGTCTCACAAAGCCCCAAAGCAGTCTCGGATATTTGTGTAAATTAGAAAAATAAAATCTTATAAATTAAATGTGAATAAGATTAAATTAGAAATTTAGCTGATTTTCTAAATTTCTCTAAATTTGTAGTTTAATCTTTTCATAAAAGTTTTGTAAATTTTAAACCTGAAATTTCCGATTATTTTAAATTCTGTAAACGCATCATTCCATGCAGTGATGTCTACGTTGCCAGGACTCGTGTAAACCACCTTTGGCTGGATTCGCATTATCATGGCCGTTTCTTGATGTCATCATACACAAATTCGAATGGCCGGATGTTTATACGTTCAATACCGAATTTGTACATTCCCTGACCAGGTGTCTATTTGGAGTCAAATAAGCGAAAATGTGACGCGAGCATTATCAGCTTGAAGTGTTTTTATATTGCGTTTTCTTATGCAGTTGTTTTACAATAAAATCTTTGTAGATCTTAATTTACAAAGTATTAATATGTTGACGATTTGGAAATGACATATGCATTATTCATTGTTTTTAAAGATGTTAGTGCCATTATAAAAGTCGTTCTCCTTTCTGTCCGCGAGCTCATTAAATCTTAAATATGCGTTTTACTGACAAATTTGATTACAATGTGTTGGATGGTTTATCCGTCAAACATTTTAAACAATTGATGTGTCATTGAGAAAGAAATGATTGAGCACTGTTACGAAACAATGAAAACATAACTTACAGTTTCCATTTTCGAATCTTGAACCTGTAAAAACAGATATGAGTGATGTTTATACATTTTGCAAGAAAGCAACTGGATACTTTATGATTAATTGTATTGAAATCAAGTTCAACTTACATATGAGAAAAGATGCATGTGATCTACACCTATGATCAAACTGTCGTAATTTAACATTTGTCATTAACAAAAATGTGGATTGACTTATAAATTTGGCTTATTTTGAAAATGTATTATAATATGCATGATTTCTTGTCGCAATAGACATCGATGGTTCAAATTGATGAAATATTAGACTTCCCGAATGGAGTTCTGTTAGCAATGCTGACGTCGCAAGGTGTCATTACGGTCATTGTAGATGTCTGATTAAAAATTGTGTACGCCAAATGACCGTTCCGTCTAAAGAAGACCTAATGTTGCGCGAAATGAAAAAAAGTGATAAAAAAGCATTATAAAGGACGAAATTGTAAAGCATTTCGAACCTAAATTATAAAAGAAATAATTCGAACATAACATACTTAATTTTTCGAACAAAGTTATTTTTACTTTTGATTTATAATAAGAACCATATCATTTGTATGTTAAGTCACCTTAAAAAAATCACTACTAGGCAGGTGATAATTTCGGTGTTGAGACCTCTACCAAAACTTGTGTCCCTTAATGGCTGTAAAAAATGTACATAAACTTATTTTAGATACCAGGACTACATCGTTTTTGTCATCCTAGAGTACGAATTAACCGATGGGTGTCAGGATTGAGCAAATGAAAGACCAAAAGTGAATCTTGAAATCCCGAGGTGTGTTCCTTGACAGGAAAAACCTTCAAATATGCATTATTCTACTTCTATACCGTCAAAAAGATATTAAGTTTATAAAGATTTGCAAAACTTAGCATCCTATTTTACCGACCACACAAACTTGTGATATTCCTTTCTGATGCGTACAGGTTTTAATACACACAACGGCTAATTTGGAATGCGAAATATAACTCCCTTATTAATCAAGATATAAAACTTTGGAATTATTATCCACACATAATGAAATATTACTGTAACTGCATTAAGGAAGACACAAATGAATTGTTACCATTCGAAAACGGTGTATGACGATTACAAGACACATTGAAGGTAATGTATTGTACCAACCTAGTTTAAGAAAAAGGTGGGCTTTGTTTTTTTATTATGTATAATGACATTCCTACCGCGAAAAAGTGGTTATTTTTTCAACAATTTAATTGAATCGAATGAAATATTCAGTAGGATTGCCTTTGAAATAGCAATACATTTTTAACAGATGGTCAGTATATAATTATATACCCTCCCTATCCCCCCTTTTGTGAGTTTTGTGAATTTTATTCTTTTATTAGTTGATCACTTGATAGAGTAAAAGATATACATAAATTTAAAAAAAGGTTACGAACTGACAAAAAGACGAATATAAATACATGTAAGTTACAGTTTGATTTCCTATTTAGTGTGTATCGTCATACATATGCGTGAAATATTTTCCACTGAACGTTAAGCAACCAACAATCAATCAACCTATTCAGTGTGACTCAATAATATTTTCAAAATCTTACACAAGAATATGATTAATCTGGCTTTTTTTCATGAAAGTTTACATCAAAATGCATTTCACATATATGATAATGTTTCTGTATTGTACATTTTTTGTTGTAGAGATGAATTAAAAAAACTTTTCGTTATATGTTTTTAAAATTAAAATGTGGGCAATGACGATATTTTTTTTTTAAAACCATCATTGATTAAACATTAGAACATAAATTCCCAAAGCAGGAACACAAAACCATCAAACGAATATGATTTGGAAGTACATTATAGAATTTGAATTTTTATTTAGGAAAACAATGACATCACACAGGTACTTATTCTATGCCTTAGAACATTTAACATTGAAATATAACATTGATTCTGAAAAAGCACAACCTATCGTTCTGAAAGAAAATATCTTCATATAGGTATGTAATGATGATTAACTCCGCACGATGAAAAACAAAACCATTACAATTTTAATCTTTAAGAATGTATCTTCTCCTCAACCAACAAGAGGTATGTTTGGTAAGTGAACAATTCAGACTGCTGGTAGGATCTCGATGCGCCCCCAAACCTAGAAATCAGAAGGGAAGTTTATCCGCTTCGATGTACTAAAGAAATGTATGACTATCTATCTAGTATATTTTTGTTTCATTTAAAATTCGCTTTTTTAAATTTTAATTAATCATTTCTTCGCTAGTTATTTGATCATATTCAATATATGTCGTCTTCGTTTAAGCTTCACTCATAATTTATATTTGATCACACTAGCACAATCAACACATGGACAAAAGTAAAATCACAAAAATTCTGAACTTAGAGGAAAATCTAACTGGAAAGTCGATAGTCACATAGCAAAATCAAATAAAAAATTCAAATGTAGAAAATGGTGGATTTAACCTGGTTTTATAACGCTCACCCTCTCTCTTCGATGACACTCGTCAAATTCTGTTATATTTACAATGATGTGTGAACTAATCAGAAATAGTAAATAAAAAAGTCAAAATATGGTCATATTCTGCAGAAAACAAAAACAGAATCCGGAAGTTGTGCCAACCTTAGTGTGATATTCACTTTGTGCGATCTAAGCAATTCTTAATTAATTTTGATCAGTTGGTTACAGTGTTAATACTTCAACACTGAATTAAAGATCAGTACTTCAGATCTCTAACTTTTAATATAGCGGTAAATTGAAAGCAAAAAAAAAAGTCACCAACAACACAGTATAACACAAATACGTTTAAAAATGCTCTCAAGTAAGTACAAAGTCTGTAAGCATTTTAAAGGTTAAAGAATTAAATAAAAAATCATCAAACTTTGAATACACATTGCAGATATTGTAATGACGATTTTATTAATATACTGAAGAGATAACATATACTTCATTCGGTCTCTGGCAAAAAAATATGTCTCATTAAAAATCGTTCATCGTCTTTTGAATTTCAATACACACTTTGCACGAGCTATCTGCATGTTTGTCACTTCTTCATTTTAATTTATATGCTTACATCATTTCCTCTACTGGGTATTAATGACTCAAGTTCTGTGCTGTCGCCATCTGAATTATAAAAAAACAACATTAATCTAGTTTGAGATAATTTGTTGAGTGTCTAAACTTTACTCTTCCCTACGAAGTTTAAATAAAAGTTTTACATATTCCTGTTAAAAATCGAAAATTCCCAAAACGTTCTGCCAAATACGACTAAGGTACTATATGCATGCGATAAACAATTTTTCAGTATTTCGAGTAATTTGTTCTTCGTTTACAATCAGTAAATTTATAGAAATGACCATATAATTGAATATTTATGTCAACACCGAAGTGCTCACTACTCGGCTTGTGATACACTCGGAGACGAAATGTCCATCAGCAGTGTCATAAACCCAGTGGTGTAAATATTTATCAAAGGTATAGGCTTATCATTTAATACGTCAGATACGATTTTCGTCTACATAAAACTCACTCAGATCAGAGAAAGGGCAGGACAACTATGTTAAATAAAGACATATGGATTTTATTTTAAAAATTGTAGAATTGAAGTTTATGGGAAATGGGTTGAGGGTCATAATAAAGTGTTATTCAGAAAACTAAAATAATGAGAGGGAACACAGAACAGAAATATTTATAATAGGAACATCAAACACAAAATATGTAAGTGCTAAATATATATCGTTCGGAAGTGCAAATGTCAACAATATTCTTACAAGTGACTTTGAAAACAAACACCAAAAGAATGTTTTTAAATCTTTACAAATTTGATAGATTAGATAATAAAGAAAAAAAATGAACAAGAAGCTTATCACTTATCTTGGACTGTCTCCAAAATAGAAATGTAGAAAAACTGAATATCATGATAAAAAAACAAATTTGGTGATGCCATTGATATTATCCCGTGTGACAAAGTATAGTAACTTGTCATTTCGTGGTCAACCAGCAAATAGTATTTATGTAAATGATTGTTAACATTTAAATTAAAAAGGAACGTGTATCCTATCAGCAATCTTAAGTAAGCAATCACGGTAATGTTTATCCCTAATGCAGTCGCTTCTCACTATCCTACTACCTATACATTAATTTTTGGCATTGCACAAGTCATATTTTCTCTGACTGTCCATGACGTTAAAATACTAAATCCCTGGGATGTGTTTTAGTTGCTTTTAGTTGCTTTTAGTGTTTGATGCCTGTTTTTTTTTTATCATAAATTATTTTGGCTTTTAAATAGATCTCAGTAACTGCGAGTACTCTCAATTCCAACTGTTTCGTTAATTTGACATGTTGAGACTTTTTGTTATGCTTTTGTGTTATATTATATCGATATGGATCTTGTCTATATACCAGCTTTGATTATTTGGAATATCTACTTATTTTCGTACTATGAACTTCAAGATTATTCTTCTTAAATCTGCACAGGAACGTGTTATCTAGCTCTAATTGTATAGTTTGAATGTCGATATCCACCCCATATGTATCTAGGGTTAAATTAGGTATTTATATTACATAACTTTCTTGGTATTCAGTATTGGAAGATTTTTTATATACACAGAAGTAGTATACCTAAAACAACAAAGTTATTTATCATTTACCTGTATATCTTATGAAAAACCGTTTTTTTTTCAAATGTGATTATATACTCAGGGTTGTTAAATATTTCAAGGTGGTATCTTGCCATGGCTTTGTTTGGACTTGTGTGTTTGCTTTTTGGCTTTGCATGTTTGTCCTTAATAATTTATTCACTATGGATTTGCATTCAAGTATCGCAGATTAAAGATATTCGTTCATAGTGTATAATTTACGTTTTCTGATAGAGTTAAACCTTCAAATTGATATGTTATCGCGTGTTTTTTTATGTTGTGACGTTATTCTATTTTTTCAGAAAAAGGTAGAAGGTTTGGTACTATTTGATAGTTAAATCCCGCTGCAAATGTGTGTACCTGTCAAAGTAAGGAAACTGATGTACAACAGTTTTCGTTTGTTTATGTAATTTACACGTGTTTCTTGGTTCTCGCTTTTTTATATAGATAAGACCTTTGGTGTCCCGTTTGAATGGTTTTACATGTCTAGTAATGTTTAGGCCCTTTATAGCTTGTTGTTTGGTGTGATCCAAGGCTGCGTGTTAAAGGCCGTACATTGACCTATAAAGCTTTACTTTAATTTATAAATTGTTATTTGGATGGAGAGTTGTCTTATTGGCACTCATACAACATCTTTCTATATCAATTTGTCATTATTTGGATTATCGTGGTGACAGACTGGAGATATTAGGGAATATTGGTTTTCAAAACCGGACTTGGTATACACCCAGACGCCATAATGTTGTAGTCATGAAAACATGGCGGTGAAAAACTGGATAAATATTGGTTTTTGGAATGTAAACAGACTTATTCTAAATCAATATAACAAACTCAACGATGATTTCTTTTTTAAATCCATCTGAAAGTGTTAAAATATTTGATAGTTCAAAACATAGTATTATTTGTCAGGTATAGAACTAGCTAACTACATTGTTAGTCATTTTATCCCGGTACATAACCCAAAATAAAAGCAAGTAAGTGGTGTTTTATTTATTTCAATCAACACAAATGTTAAAAACGGGCGTGGAATTCCTTCCTTAAAAAAATACTGGCTCAGAGTACGAATAGCTAATATTGTAATTTTTTTGATTTGAAGTCAATATATTTTTAAGTTTTGCTTATACAGTTACATTAATACCTATATTTTAGAGAATTTGATGAAATGCCACTTATCAAGATACAGGTCAAGTCCTAATTTGGGGTGATTTACTTGTCAGAACTTGCAAATTTAGATTTTCTAAATAATTAGAATGATAATTTACGTAAAAGTACAATCACAAAAATATTGACCTCGGAAAGTCCATAATCAAATGGCAAAATCAAATAACAAAACACATCAAAAACGAATGGACAAGAACTGTCATATTCCTGACTTGGTACAGGCATTTTCAATTGTAGAAAATGGTGTATGTCCATGTACCTCAAGGGTAAGAATAGGATAAAAAAAATCAGTAACAACTGAGTATTGATAATAAATTTTGTTAATTAGGTAAATACTTATTGAATAATTATTTGTATTTTAATTCGAATTCGTACATTATTTGGTAGACCATTTTGGTATTACTGGGATAAATTCACACTTACCAATATAATGGATACAGTGTAATTGACGATTGTTTGGTATCAGAGGATAGTACATATTTTGTATTTTCATGTTGATGATCCAATAATTAGATTGCTCTTACGGAGATAAACGTCAAAATTTAAGATTTTTTTTCTAGAAAACGCAGTCTCAAAGTTAAATGGAAGCTGCATTGCATTCGATACATATTATCTTAAGAATGGCAGTAAACAAATAACTGAAAACAAAATCCTGACGTCACGACAGTGAGTCTAAACCGTGGTTTGACAAATGTTTGATAAAGGTTGAAAAATGTCCGCTTAGAACTAAATAATAAAAAGCAATGCTAGCAAAATTTCCAAAAGATCCAATAATACTAGGAAATTTCTTTATAACTTAAATGGTAAAACATGAAAGGAGTAGCTCCGGTAAGGACCGATTTTGGCCTCAAATTTCAGGTTCAGCCGATTAAAGATTTTGACCACTTTTTAAGTGTCTATTTCGTTTGATTCAATTAGTTTATGTGAAAGATTTTATATTATCAAATATAAAATATTTGGAACTTTCAAACAAATTAGACTATGAAGATGAAAATAAATTGTCAGGTTGAAGTATAATTTCAGCTCATGAGGATTTAAACAATTGCAAGAATTAAAGACGGTGTCTTCAACATATCAATCAAAATACTAGTAAGACTTTGAGAATATGCTTTGAACATTAGAACAGAAAGACTTTTCTGACCTTGATAATAAAATAACAATAAAATAAGTGGCAACGGACATTCATGCACTAAAATCGGCAAATCTACTGTAAACGAAATGCTCAAATGTTCTTTTCTACGACTAGCTATGATTTATATCAAAGAGGGTAAACATCTTTTATTTCAAGTAAACACAATGAAGCCAATTTAAACAAATTTGCGGAAATTGACCGTTATTATATTTTTTTAATTCAATATAAACAGCCCCTTTGGAATTTAGAAAAAAATTAATTAAAGTTTGATTGTGAAAACTTTCCCATAACAGCTCTACATATAAAAGTCATGTAATTGAGCTGTTATTGGAAAGTTAGGTCGTAATCCATTGCATATTCACAGTAGTTGTTTTTGCAAATAATTAATTGTTCAGAATAGGATCATTTGTTAATACAAACCCTATTCCAAAGTATTGACACTCATAAATTTAATAACAAGGTAGATTTAGTGTCCGGCTAGGATTGTTGTTCTCCAGTGATGCTATCGGAATTTTTTTTAAGTGTGACCACTTTTGTCGAGTTAATAAGATAAAAATGAAAACTGACAGGATGTGATATTTATAGATTATCGGTGATCATCTCAACGTGATTGATTTTTTCGCTTGAGACGAGACGGCGAAAGCGAGAAAGGCAATCGAGTTGAGATGAACAATGATAATTGTTTTATCAGTATTTTACCTATGACGGCATTGTCTATTTCATATCAATTGCATGTCAATTTCGTTAGCAACTCCACGTGCATGCTTAGTAACTAACGATAATTTTCCATCTCAAGCGAGTAGCATGATATTAAAGTTATCACAAAATAAAAATTAAAGGGAAAATGCACGAAATAGCGATAATATAGTTTAATATTCGTGGTTAGACAAAGAGTGTCAGTATTTCCAATAAAAAAGATATTTTCAATCCGACATTTTTTTTCGTTAAAAAAAAGTAAACTTTAGCCTAACAATGCTTTAATTCCAAAATACAGATAAAATCCTTGTTTATACAAATGTCGATGCATAATGGAATGTATATGTGCTTATGTATACAAACGCTTTCCAAAAATAATTATTATTGCAGCAAAATACGATATTTTGAAACAAAATTCGTTTCTTATGTCGTTTTTTTCTCTATAAAGCAGTCCGTGTTTTTTTTTAAAGTGATTTGTCAAGCTAAGTTATAGGACATGCCTCCACAAAAAAAAAGAAATGGACTGCACCATTTTGAAAATACCCATCTGCATATGCATATGCCCGCTTAGAGTTTGGAACTTTCAAGATGGCCAACGTTACTATTACGACAACGGCAAAAATATAATGAAAAAGTGGTCCAAATTTAATGAGACTATCATGAAATATTACTCGTCATTTGAAAGAATGTCATCCATTTTTACAACTTTGAAAATGGCTGCCGTTGCCTTAGCAAAAGTATAAATGTGAGACACAAAAATAAATCCATAACTAATTCATAGTTAATCAGCGGTTATATACCCGCAAACCTACACTGCCTTAAGAATAGTATTACCTATTGACTTGCCGTTGGAATATTTTAAGATTGCAGTTAGCTGTTACCATAAGATACGGCTAAAAGTGACCCATATGGGGTATAACGTCGAAGTACCACTTTCTTCATAATTGAAACTCAATCCCGGTTAAGGTAGTTCGGGGGGTTTAAATTTTCGCGCCGTCTGCGCATAAAGTTGCGCATTGATATCGTAAGTGATGTACATTGTCGTAATTTTCCATAACAGTAAAATATGATCATTTAAATAATCTTTTTTATTCAAATGCATTGAGAAAGAGTCGAATAACTTTTAAATGCAATTTTAAAACTTAATAAAATTTATTGTTACAATTGTCATTGTTGAAATAGGACTGCCGTTCTAAAAATAAATAGCAGTTTTTTGACGATGGAGAAGAATGACAGGAGAATAACTCTTATTTATCGAACACGTGAACTGCTTTTCATGAATACTGTAATGCAGATCGAAATCATGGATAACGATCTTCATTTTGGTAGCTTATGAAGCAGTTTCACTCTTGTCTTACACTAGAAAAGGTCCGACAAACATGCGAAAGATGATGTAAACAAAAACAAATCATGAAAAAAAGGGGAAATTTAAACCGACAAGTAAGTACAAATGAATTGAATATACATGTTCAAAGAGCGATTCACGACCACTGAAAAATAACATGTAAGTGTAAATAATTTCAAAACAATATCTGTGTCGAACAACAAAACAATGACCCCCCCCTTTTTTTCAATGTAATCAAAGGCATAGCTCATGGTACTTTTATCATGTAATAGATTTGAAATTTGTGGACCTGAGAAATATGTCATCTGCATAGGGTTCAGACCATTTAGGTTTCTGGGAGAAAAGGTCATTATTCATGAAAGTAAAGGTTTATATACATGTAATTACATGCATATGCAAACATAATTTTCTTGTTGTAAACCTGGAGTATTCAAATGTGAATGCAGTTGATTTTGCCCAGATTCCAGTTATAACATTTGTGGTTATTCATGCACACTTAAAATTAAGACATGTTAGAACAAAACCCATCTATATAAAAAAAGATGTGGTATGATTGCCAATGAGACAACTTCAATGTATCCAAAAGAGACCAAAATGGCACCTCCATGTACATAAACAGCTAAAGGTCACCGTACGGCCTTCAACAATGAGCAAAGCCCATACCGCATATATACAAGTCAGCAATGAAAGGCCAAGATTTGACAATGTGCATGATGTACACGAACAACAATTCAAACAACAAAACAAAAGGCCTTATTTGTACATAAAAAAATGAATGAAAAACAAATATGTAACACATAAACAAATGACAACCACTGAATTGCAGGCTCCTGACTTGGGACAGACACATACATGAATAATGTGTCGAGGTTAAACAAGTTAGCAGGATCTAGACCGTATAAATTATTTTCAAAAAATGAATCATTTCACAAAATTACCTTTCTTACCGATGGTCTGGGCTGAGGGTCCTTCATTTCATTCCTATCTAATTCTTTATACCATATATCTCTACCGGTATTTATTTTTTTTCCATTTTTCTGTACTTCTTATAATTTAAGAACCCGTTTTTCTTCATGTGGTACATTTTTTTTAGGTCATTACACAGTTATTTCGAAGTACATTTCTTAAATATGTTAATATGGACATTAAATGCAAACTTTTAAAAATTACACATGCGCTAAGTGGGTGTCATATTCTCTTGATGGCTTCAGACATTGTTTAACTTTTTTAGCTGGTCCATTCATGAACAAAAGTTACAGTATAATTTAAACTCTTTAAATTTATACTTCCTCTTTAAGGCATATTTATTAATGGTGTATGAAAAAAATTATTTCAAGATATGTAATCAAATTGATAAAAGTGATTATAAAATTGATTTTCATGTGGAACGCATGGTAATGTTCACACAAGAGTCTTTATTTTGTAAATAAAGATAAAATCAAAGAATGTTCCTAAAATGTATCTAACAGGATAGTAGGAACTAACTGATCTTAACCAACTTTGCGTGACCAGAGATTACTAAATTAAAAGCCTACGGACCAAGTTTCATGTCAATTATATAAGATATATATTATAGACAAAATGTTTTTAAAGACTAATTTGATGTACATGTATCATACATGTAGAATGTTTAATAATTATTCAAACGTCAAAATTATAAAAATGTATAAGTATGTGCCTTTTAACATGTTTAGTAGGTTTTTGAATGAAAAAAGGGGGGGGGGGGGGGGGGGGCTTGTATGAAGAGGTGATATTTTCCTGCAATTTAAAACCTTTTCATGGTGTTTTTGTTGTATTAAAAATTCCAGTGGCGGATCCAGAATTTTTCATAAGTGGGGGCTCACTGACTGCCTAAAAGGGGACACGCTCAGGTCATGCTCCAGTGATTCCCTATATTATTAACCAAATTTTTCCCAGTGTTCCCTCTGAATCCTCCCATATAATTAAAATGTACTTTAAATAAAAAAGGAAATTACAAATGGCATAGTATATTACAATGTACATGTAATAATTTAATAGACTCTATGTATTAAAAAGTCTTAGGGCAAAAACACTTGAAATAATTCAGGGTCAATTAAGGCCTCTAGCAAATACATAACATTTAAAAATGCAAAAATGCATACTACAGCTGAAGTTATTAAAATTTGCTTATTTGGGGGGGGGGGGGGGGGGGTGATTTCTATTGCATGTAATTTAAGTCTCAAGAGGCATACATGTATATTTGAACCACTTACTTTCCTACAGTAGAAAAGAAAAATAACATGCGAAATACAGCAGTTACAAAAAATATTGTAAAATGCGAATATATTGAAATCTTTAATTTAATGACAGACTTTATGTACATACAAACCTCATCACATTTGTCTTGCTCCATAAAGTTTGTAAGACAAGGGTTCCGACTATTCATACAACTCATTCTGCAAATTTATTTGTGATAATCTACTTTTCGCTAGATTTAGAGTTCAAAAATGAATAATGGAAATTGATAAAACCCCTATGTTGTACCAAATTACACCACTGTCCTAGGTTAAGGGGAAGGGATGTCACCTTCAAACATTAACCTTACAACATTATGTATGTGCCTGTCCCAAGTCATCAACCTGTAATTCAGACAGTGGTTTTCTTTTGTTGAGTCACATATATTTTTTTAGTTCATCATTTGTACATTAATATGCCTTCAGTTTTTTCATTTGAATTGTTTTTATTGGTCATTGAAGGGCCTTTTACATCTCTCTATGCGATATTGGCTTTTGACCTGTAGCTGTTAACTTCTATGTCATTTTGTCTAATGCGGAGAGTTGCCTCATTAACAATCAATTATCATACCACATCTTCTTTTTGTATCGAAACACAAATATTGACACATTAAAACCTTTTAGATAGAAAGTCAGAATGAGACTTATGGATAAAAACTAAGCAGACTGTCAGCTCACACTTTTCATATATTGTCACAAATATGGTTTAAACAATAATTACCAGATTCCTCGAAGGACGCAGCTTTAAACAACCGGAGAGGTCAACCCCTCTTTGAACAATGTTCAACTTCTGTCATTTAATTTGCTAAAAAAATCTTTTGATGGCCGATGCACTGTAAATTCAATCAAAGACATTTAATGTCTGTTTTTCCTATGTTTAGCCTTTTTGCACTCATTTTCAGAGGTAAAAAAATCTCTTGGATGGCAAGTGACCTCCAAATTTTATTTAAATTTTATAAAATAAAGACATCAAGCTTTGCAGTCTGAAAAAATGAGCCACTTCTGTCATTTATTTTGCACTGAAAATTCAATCAAACAGAAGGTATGTCTGTTTTTCCTATATTTAGCCCATTTGCACTCATTTTCAGAGGACAAAAAATCTCTTGGATGGCAAGTGACCTGCAAATTTTATTTAAATTTTATAAAATAGAGACATCAAGCTTTGCAGTATGAAAACATGAGCCACTTCTGTCATTTATTTTGCACTGAAAATTCAATCAAAGAGAAAGTATGTCTGTTTTTCCTATATTTAGCCCATTTGCACTCATTTGTAGAGGACAAAAAATCTCTTGGATAGCCGGTGACCCCAAATTTTATTTCAATTCAATTTTATCAAAAAAAAAAAAAAAAAGAAACATCAAGCTATACAGTATAATGAAATGAGCCACTTCTGTCATTTATTTTGCTCTGAAAATTCAATCAAAGACATTTTATGTCGGTTTTTCCTATATTTAGCCTATTTGCACTCATTTTCAGAGGTACTAAAAACTCTTGGATGGCCGGTGACCCCCAAATTTTATTTTTAATTTTATAAAAGAAGAGACATCAAGCTATGAAGTATAATGAAATGAGCCACTTCTGTCATTTATTTTGCTCTGAAAATTCATATAACTCATTCTGCAAATCTATCTGTGATAATCTACTTTTCGCTAGATTTAGAGTTCAAAAATGAATAATGCAAATTGATAAAACCCCTATGTTGTACCAAATTACACCACTGTCCTAGGTTAAGGGGAAGGGTTGTCACCTTCAAACTTTAACCTTACAACATTATGTATGTGCCTGTCCCAAGTCATGAACCTGTAATTCAGACAGTGGTTTTCTTTTGTTGAGTCACATATATTTTTTTTGTTCATCATTTGTACATTAATATGCCTTCAGGTTTTTCATTTGCATTGTTTTTCATTTGTCTTTGAAGGGCCTTGTACATCTCTCTATGCAATAACGGCTTTTGACCTGTAGCTGTTAACTTCTATGTCATTTTGTCTAATGCGGAGAGTTGCCTCATTAACAATCAATTATCATACCACATCTTCTTTTTGTATCGAAACACAAATATTGACACATAAAACCTTTTAGATAGAAAGTCAGAATGAGACTTATGGATAAAAACTAAGCAGACTGTCAGCTCACACTTTTCATATATTGTCACAAATATGGTTTAAACAATAATTACCAGATTCCTCGAAGGACGCAGCTTTAAACAACCGGAGAGGTCAACCCCTCTTTGAACAATGTTCAACTTCTGTCATTTAATTTGCTAAAAAATCTTTTGATGGCCGATGCACTGTAAATTCAATCAAAGACATTTAATGTCTGTTTTTCCTATGTTTAGCTTTTTGCACTCAATTTCAGAGGTAAAAAAATCTCTTGGATGGCAAGTGACCTCCAAATTTTATTTAAATTTTATAAAATAAAGACATCAAGCTTTGCAGTCTGAAAAAATGAGCCACTTCTGTCATTTATTTTGCACTGAAAATTCAATCAAACAGAAGGTATGTCTGTTTTTCCTATATTTAGCCCATTTGCACTCATTTTCAGAGGACAAAAATCTCTTGGATGGCAAGTGACCTGCAAATTTTATTTAAATTTTATAAAATAGAGACATCAAGCTTTGCAGTATGAAAACATGAGCCACTTCTGTCATTTATTTTGCACTGAAAATTCAATCAAAGAGAAAGTATGTCTGTTTTTCCTATATTTAGCCCATTTGCACTCATTTGTAGAGGACAAAAAATCTCTTGGATAGCCGGTGACCCCAAATTTTATTTCAATTCAATTTTATCAAAAAAAAAAAAGAACATCAAGCTATACAGTATAATGAAATGAGCCACTTCTGTCATTTATTTTGCTCTGAAAATTCAATCAAAGACATTTTATGTCGGTTTTTCCTATATTTAGCCTATTTGCACTCATTTTCAGAGTACTAAAACTCTTGGATGGCCGGTGACCCCAAATTTTATTTCAATTTTATAAAAGAAGAGACATCAAGCTATGAAGTATAATGAAATGAGCCACTTCTGTCATTTATTTTGCTCTGAAAATTCAATATAACTCATTCTGCAAATCTATCTGTGATAATCTACTTTTCGCTAGATTTAGAGTTCAAAAATGAATAATGCAAATTGATAAAACCCCTATGTTGTACCAAATTACACCACTGTCCTAGGTTAGGGGAAGGTTGTCACTTCAAACTTTAACCTTACAACATTATGTATGTGCCTGTCCCAAGTCATGAACCTGTAATTCAGACAGTGGTTTTCTTTTGTTGAGTCACATATATTTTTTTGGTTCATCATTTGTACATTAATATGCTTCAGGTTTTTCATTTGCATTGTTTTTCATTTGTCTTTGAAGGGCCTTGTACATCTCTCTATGCAATAACGGCTTTTGACCTGTAGCTGTTAACTTCTATGTCATTTTGTCTAATGCGGAGAGTTGCCTCATTAACAATCAATTATCATACCACATCTTCTTTTTGTATCGAAACACAAATATTGACACATAAAAACCTTTTAGATAGAAAGTCAGAATGAGACTTATGGATAAAAATTAAGCAGACTGTCAGCTCACACTTTTCACATATTGTCACAATATGGTTTAAACAATAATAACCAGATTCTCGAAGGACGCAGCTTTAAACAACCGGAGAGGTCAACCCCTCTTTGAACAATGTTCAACTTCTGTCATTTAATTTGATAAAAAAATCTTTTGGATGGCCGATGCACTGTAAATTTAATCAAAGACATTTAATGTCTGTTTTTCCTATGTTTAGCCTTTTTGCACTCATTTTCAGAGGTAAAAAAATCTCTTGGATGGCAAGTGACCTCCAAATTTTATTTAAATTTTATAAAATAAAGACATCAAGCTTTGCAGTCTGAAAAAATGAGCACTTCTGTCATTTATTTTGCACTGAAAATTCAATCAAACAGAAGGTATGTCTGTTTTTCCTATATTTAGCCCATTTGCACTCATTTTCAGAGGACAAAAAATCTCTTGGATGGCCAGTGACCCCAAATTTTATTTAAATTCTATAAAATAGAGACATCAAGCTTTACATTATGAAAAAATGAGCCACTTCTGTCATTTATTTTGCTCTGAAAATTCAATGAAAGAGATTTTATGTCTGTTTTTCCTATATTTAGCCCATTTGCACTCATTTTCAGAGGACAAAAATCTCTTGGATGGCAAGTGACCTCAAATTTTATTTAAATTTTATAAAATAGAGACATCAAGCTTTGCAGTATGAAAACATGAGCCACTTCTGTCATTTATTTTGCACTGAAAATTCAATCAACAGAAGGTATGTCTGTTTTTCCTATATTTAGCCCATTTGCACTCATTTTTAGAAGACAAAAATCTCTTGGATAGCCGGTGACCCCAAATTTTATTTCAATTCAATTTTATAAAAAAAAAAAAAAGAAACATCAAGCTATACAGAATAATGAAATGAGCCACTTCTGTCATTTATTTTGCTCTGAAAATTCAATCAAAGACATTTTATGTCGGTTTTTCTATATTTGCCTATTTGCACTCATTTTCAGAGGTACTAAAAATCTTGGATGGCCGTTGACCCCAAATTTTATTTCAATTTTATAAAAAAGAGACATCAAGCTATAAAGTATAATGAAATGAGCCACTTCTGTCATTTATTTTGCTCTGAAAATTCATATAACTCATTCTGCAATCTATCTGTGATAATCTACTTTTCGCTAGATTTAGAGTTCAAAAATGAATAATGCAAATTGATAAAACCCTATGTTGTACCAAATTACACCACTGTCCTAGGTTAAGGGAAGGGTTGTCACCTTCAAACTTTAACCTTACAACATTATGTATGTGCCTGTCCACAAATCATGAACTTGTATTCAGACAGTGGTTTTCTTTTGTTAAGTCACATATATTTTTTTTGTTCATCATTTGTACATTAATATGCCTTCAGGTTTTTCATTTGCATTGTTTTTCATTTGTCTTTGAAGGGCCTTGTACATCTCTCTATGCGATAACGGCTTTTGACCTGTAGCTGTTAACTTCTATGTCATTTTGTCTAATGCGGATAGTTGCCTCATTAACAATCAATTATCATACCACATCTTCTTTTTGTATCGAAACACAAATATTGACACATAAAAACCTTTTAGATAGAAAGTCAGAATGAGACTGATGGACAAAAACTAAGCAGACTGTTAGCTCACACTTTTCATATGTTGTCACACATATGGTTTAAACAATAATAACCAGATGCTCCGAAGGACGCAGCTTTAAACAACCGAAAAGGTCAACCCCTCTTTGAACACTGTTCAACTTCTGTCATTTTTTTGCTAAAACAATCTCTTGGATAGCCGATGCACTGTGAATTCAATCAAAGAGATTTTATGTCTGTTTTTCCTATATTTAGCCTATTTGCACTCGTTTTCAGAGGTAAAAAAATCTCTTGGATGGCCGGTGACCCCCAAATGTATGTCAATTTTATAAAATAGAGACATCAAGCTTTGCAGTATGAAAAAATTAGCCACTTCTGTCATTTATTTTGCACTGAAAATTCAATCAAAGAGAAGGTATGTCTGTTTTTCCTATATTTAGCCTATTTGCACTCATTTTCAGAGGTCAAAAAATCTCTTGGATAGCCGGTGACCCCCAAATTTTATTTCAATTTTATAAAAAAGAGACATTAAACTTTACAGTATGAAAAAATGATCCATCTTTGTAATTTAGTTTGCTCTGAAAATTCAATCAAAGAGATTGTATGTCTGTTTTTCCTATATTTTAGCCTACTTGCACTCCTTTTCAGAGGTCAAAAAATCTCTTGGATAGCCGGTGACCCCCAAATTTTATTTCAATTTAAAAAAAACAGATATTAAGCTTTACAGTTTAAAAAAATGAGCCACACTTCTGTCATTTATTTTGCACTGAAAATTCAATCAAAGAGAAGGTATGTCTGTTTTTCCTATATTTAGCCTATTTGCACTCATTTTCAGAGGTCAAAAAATCTCTTGAATAGCCGATAACCCCCAAATTTTATTTCAATTTTATAAAATAGAGGAATTAAGCTTTACAGTATGAAAAAATTAGCCACTTTTGTCATTTAGTTTGCTCTGAAAATTCAATCAAAGACATTTTATGTCTGTTTTTCCTATTTTTAGCCTATTTACACTCATTTTTAGAGGTAAAAAAATCTCTTGGATGGCCGGTGACCCTCAAATTTTATTTCAATTTTATAAAATAGAGACATCAAGATTTACAGTATGAACAAATGAGCCACTTCTGTCATTTAGTTTGCTCTGAAAATTCAATCAAAGAGATATATGTCTGTTTTTCCTATATTTAGCCTATTTGCACTCATTTTCAGAGGTAAAAAAATCTCTTAGATGGCCGGTGACCCCCAAATTTTATTTCAATTTATAAAAAATAAAGAGACATCAAGCTATACAGTATGAAAAAATGAGCCACTTCTGTCATTTATTTTGCTCTGAAAATTCAATCAAAGACATTTTATGTCTGTTTTTCCTATATTTAGCCTATTTGCACTCATTTTCAGAGGTACAAAAATCTCTTGAATGGCCAGTGACCCCAAATTTTATTTCAATTTTATAAAAAAAGAGACATCAAGCTATACAGTATATTGAAATGAGCCACTTCTGTCATTTATTTTGCTCTGAAAATTCATACAACTCATTCTGCAAATCTATCTGTGATAATCTACTTTTCGATAGATTTAGAGTTCAAAAATGAATAATGCAAATTGATAAAACCCCTATGTTGTACCAAATTAGACCACTGTCCTAGGTTAAGGGGAAGGGTTGTCACCTTCAAACATTAACCTTACAACATTATGTATGTGCCTGTCCCAAGTCATGAACCTGTAATTCAGACAGTGGTTTTCTTTTGTTGAGTCACATATATTTTTTTTGTTCATCATTTGTACATTAATATGCCTTCAGTTTTTTCATTTGCATTGTTTTTCATTAGTCATTGAAGGGCCTTTTTCATCTCTCTATGCGATAACGGCTTTTGACCTGTAGCTGTTAACTTTTATGTCATTTTGTCTAATGCGGAGAGTTGCCTCATTAACAATCAATTATCATACCACATCTTCTTTTTGTATCGAAACACAAATATTGACACATAAAAACCTTTTAGATAGAAAGTCAGAACGAGACTTATGGATAAAAACTAAGCAGACTGTCAGCTCACACTTTTCATATGTTGTCACAAATATGGTTTAAACAATAATAACCAGATGCTCCGAAGGACGCAGCTTTAAACAACCGGAAAGGTCAACCCCTCTTTGAACAATGTTCAACTTCTGTCACTTATTTTGCTAAACAAATCTCTTGGACGGCCGATGCACTGTAAATTCAATCAAACAGATTTTATGTCTGTTTTTCCTATGTTTAGCCTGTTTGCACTCATTTTCAGAGGTAAACAAATCTCTTGGATGGCCAGTGACCCCCAAATTATATTTCAATTTTATAAAATAGAGACATCAAGCTTTGCAGTATGCAAAAATGAGCCACTTCTGTCATTTATTTTGCACTGAAAATTCAATCAAAGAGAAGGTATGTCTGTTTTTCCTATATTTAGCCTATTTGCACTCATTTTCAGAGGTCAAAAAATCTCTTGAATAGCCGATGACCCCCAAATTTTATTTCAATTTATAAAATAGAGACATTAAGCTTTACAGTATGAAAAAATGAGCCACTTCTGTCATTTAGTTTGCTCTGAAAATTCAATCAAAGAGATTCTATGTCTGTTTTTTCTATATTTAGCCTATTTACACTAATTTTTAGAGGTCAAAAAATCTCTTGGATAGCCGGTGACCCCAAAATTTTATTTCAATTTTATAAAATAGAGACATCAAGCTTTGCAGTATGCAAAAATGAGCCACTTCTGTCATTTATTTTGCACTGAAAATTCAATCAAAGAGAAGGTATGTCTGTTTTTCCTATATTTAGCCTATTTGCACTCATTTTCAGAGGTCAAAAAATCTCTTGGATAGTCGATGACCCCCAAATTTTATTTCAATTTTATAAAATAGAGACATTAAGCTTTACAGTATGAAAAATGAGCCACTTTTGTCATTTAGTTTGCTATGAAAATCCAATCAAAGAGATTTTATGTCTGTTTTTCCTATATTTAGCCTATTTGCACTCATTTTCAGCGGTCAAAAAATCTCTTGGATGGCCGGTGACCCCCATATTTTATTTCAATTTTATAAATAAAAGAGACATCAAGCTATACAGTATAATAAAATGAGCCACTTCTGTCATTTATTTTGCTCTGAAAATTCATACAACTCATTCTGCAAATCTATCTGTGATAATCTACTTTTCGCTAGATTTAGAGTTCAAAAATGAATGATCCAAATTGATAAAACCCCTATGTTGTACCAAATTACACCACTGTCCTAGGTTAAGGGGAAGGGTTGTCACCTTCAAACATTAACCTTACAACATTATGTATGTGCCTGTCCCACGTCATGAACCTGTAATTCAGACAGTGGTTTTCTTTTGTTGAGTCACATATATTGTTTTTGTTCATCATTTGTACATTAATATGCCTTCAGTTTTTTCATTTGCATTGTTTTTCATTAGTCATTGAAGGGCCTTTTACATCTCTCTATGCGATAACGGCTTTTGACCTGTAGCTGTTAACTTTTATGTCATTTTGTCTAATGCGGAGAGTTGCCTCATTAACAATCAATTATCATACCACATCTTCTTTTTGTATCGAAACACAAATATTGACACATAAAACCTTTTAGATAGAAAGTCAGAATGAGACTTATGGATAAAAACTAAGCAGACTGTCAGCTCACACTTTTCATATGTTATCACAAATATGGTTTAAACAATAATAACCAGATGCTCCGAAGGACGCAGCTTTAAACAACCGGAAAGGTCAACCCCTCTTTGAACAATGTTCAACTTCTGTCACTTATTTTGCTAAACAAATCTCTTGGACGGCCGATGCACTGTAAATTCAATCAAACAGATTTTATGTCTGTTTTTCCTATGTTTAGCCTGTTTGCACTCATTTTCAGAGGTAAACAAATCTCTTGGATGGCCAGTGACCCCAAATTATATTTCAATTTTATAAAATAGAGACATCAAGCTTTGCAGTATGCAAAAATGAGCCACTTCTGTCATTTATTTTGCACTGAAAATTCAATCAAAGAGAAGGACGTCTGTTTTTAATTTGCAATTGCTATCAAGGTCAAAATCTCTTGATACCCAATGACCTCAAATTTTATTTATTTATGACTAAACATAATTCAGTATGGACGGCCGATTGTCATTTGTAAATTCAATCAAAGAGATTTATGTCTGTTTTTCCTATATTTAGCCTATTTGCACTCATTTTTCAGAGGTACAAAAAATCTCTTGGATGGCCGGGGACCCCAACATTTTATTTCAATTTTATAAAATAGAGACATCAAGCTTTGCAGTATGCAAAAATGAGCCACTTCTGTCATTTATTTTGCACTGAAAATCAATCCAAAGAGAAGGTATGTCTGTTTTTCCTATATTTAGCCTATTTGCACTCATTTTCAGAGGTCAAAAAATCTCTAAATAGCCGATGACCCCCAAATTTTATTTCAAGTTTATAAAAAGAGACATTAACCTTTACAGTATGAAAAAATGAGCCACTTTTGTCATTTAGTTTGCTATGAAAATTCAATCAAAGATGATTTTATGTCTGTTTTTCCTATATTTAGCCTATTTGCACTCATTTTCAGAGGTAAAAAATTCTTGGATGGCCGGTGACCCCCAAATTTTATTTCAATTTTATGAAGAAATAAAAGAGACATCAAGCTATACAGTATAATGAAATGAGCCACTTCTGTCATTTATTTTGCTCTGAAAATTCATACAACTCATTCTGCAAATCTATCTGTGATAATCTACTTTTCGCTAGATTTAGAGTTCAAAAATGAATGATGCAAATTGATAAAACCCCTATGTTGTACCAAATTACACCACTGTCCTAGGTTAAGGGAAAGGGTTGTCACCTTCAAACATAACCTTACAACTTTATGTATGTGCCTGTCCACAGTCATGAACCTGTAATTCAGACAGTGGTTTTCTTTTGTTGAGTCACATATATTTTTTTGTTCATCATTTGTACATTAATATGACTTCAGTTTTTTCATTTGCATTGTTTTTCATTAGTCATTGAAGGGCCTTTTACATCTGTCTATGCGAAAACGGCTTTTGAAATGTAGCTGTTAACTTTTATGTTATTTTGTCTAATGCGGAGAGTTGCCTCATTAACAATCAATTATCATACCACATCTTCTTTTTGTATCGAAACACAAATATTGACACATAAAAACCTTTTAGATAGAAAGTCAGAATGAGACTTAAGGATAAAAACTCAGCAGACTGTCAGCTCACACTTTTCATATGTTGTCACAAATATGGTTTAAACAATAATAACCAGATGCTCCGAAGGATGCAGCTTTAAACAACCGGAAAGGTCAACCCCTCTTTGAACAATGTTCAACTTCTGTCATTTATTTTGCCAAACAAATCTCTTGGACGACCGATGCACTGTAAATTCAATCAAAGAGATTTTATGTCTGTTTTTCCTATATTTAGCCTATTTGCACTCATTTTCAAAGGTAAAAAAAAATCTCTTGGATGGCCGGTGACCCCCAAATTTTATTTCAATTTTATAAAATAGAGACATAAACTTTGCAGTATGAAAAATTGTGCCACTTCTGTCATTTATTTTGCACTGAAAATTCAATCAAAGAGAAGGTATGTCTGTTTTTCCTATATTTAGCCTATTTGCACTCATTTTCAGAGGTCAAAAAATCTCTTGGATAGCCGATGACCCCCAAATTTTATTTCAAGTTTATAAAAAAGAGACATTAACCTTTACAGTATGAAAAAATGAGCCACTTTTGTCATTAAATATATATGCTATGAAAATTCAATCAAAGAGATTTTATGTCTGTTTTTCCTATATTTAGCCTATTTGCACTCATTTTCAGAGGTACAAAAATCTCTTGGATGGCCGGTGACCCCCAAATTTTATTTCAATTTTATGAAAAAAGAGACATCAAGCTATACAGTATAATGAAATGAGCCACTTCTGTCATTTATTTTGCTCTGAAAATTCATACAACTCATTCTGCAAATCTATCTGTGATAATCTACTTTTCGCTAGATTTAGAGTTCAAAAATGAATGATCCAAATTGATAAAACTCCTATGTTGTACCAACTTACACCACTATCCTAGGTTAAGGGGAAGGGTTGTCACCTTCAATCATTAACCTTACAGCATTATGTATGTGCCTGTCCCAAGTCATGAACCTGTAATTCAGACAGTGGTTTACTTTTGTTGAGTCACAAATATTTTTTTTGTTCATCATTTGTACATTAATATGCCTTCAGTTTTTTCATTTGCATTGTTTTTCATTAGTCATTGAAGGGCCTTTTACATCTCTCTATGCGATAACGGCTTTTGACCTGTAGCTGTTAACTTTTGTGTCATTTTGTCTAATGCGGAGAGTTGCCTCATTAACAATCAATTATCATACCACATCTTCTTTTTGTATCGAAACACAAATATTGACACATAAAAACCTTTTAGATAGAAAGTCAGAATGAGACTTATTGATAACAAGAGTGCACACGCTGAAATGTCTCGCCTTCTTTACTTATCATAGATATAAAAATATGTTGATAGACCAAATATAAAGCTTCATTACAACTCTCACATAAACTCAACATTAAAAAAGAAAACAAAACATTGATCAATGAACCATGAAAATGAGGTCAAGGTCAGATGAACCATGCCAGGCTGAAATGTACAGCTAACAATTCTTCAATACAAAAAATATAGTTGACTTATTGCTTATAAATTCAGAAAAACAGACCAAATCACAAGAACTTAACACTGAACAATAAGCTGTGAAAATGAGGTCAAGGTCAAATAAAACCTGTGTAAGAGACAAATAGATCATAAATCATTTCCATACACTAAATATAGTTGACCAAATGCATAAAGTATTAGAAAAATAGACCAACACTCAAAAATTTAACTTTGACCACTGAACCATGAAAATGAGGTCAAGGTCAGATGAAACCTGTCAGCTAGACATGTACACCTTACAATCATTCCATACACCAAATATAGTAGACCTATTGCATATAGTATAAGAAAAACAGACCAAAGCACAAAAACTTAATTATAACCACTGAACCATGAAAATGAGGTCAAGGTCAGATGACACCTGCCAGTTGGACATGTACACCTTACAGTCCTTCCATAAACCAAATATACTAGACCTATTGCTTATAGTATCTGAAATATGGACTTGACCACCAAAACTTAACCTTGTTCACTGATTCATGAAATGAGATCGAGGTCAAGTGAAAACTGTCTGACGGGCATGATGACCTTGCAAGGTACGCACATACCAAATATAGTTATCCAATTACTTATAATAAGAGAGAATTTAACATTACAAAAATCTTAACTTTTTTTTCAAGTAGTCACTGAACCATGAAAATGAGGTCAAGGACATTGGACATGTGACTGACGGAAAGTTCGTAACATGAAGCATCTATATACAAAGTATGAACCATCCAGGTCTTCTATCTTCTAAAATATCAAGCTTTTAAGAAGTGAGCTAACACCGCCGCCGCCGTAGCCGCCGCCGCCGCCGCCGGAACACTATTCCTATGTCGAGCTTTCTGCAACAAAAGTTGCAGGCTCGACAAAAACTAAGCAGACTGTCAGCTCACACTTTTCATATGTTGTCACAAATATGGTTTAAACAATAATAACCAGATGCTCCGAAGGACGCAGCTTTAAACAACCGGAAAGGTCAACCCCTCTTTGAACAATGTTCAACTTCTGTCATTTATTTTGCTAAACAAATCTCTTGGACGGCATATGCACTGTAAATTCCATCAAAGAGATTGTATGTCTGTTTTTCCTATATTTAGCCTATTTGCACTCATTTCAGAGTTAAATAAATCTCTTGGATGGCCAGTGACCCCCAAATTTTATTTCAATTTTATAAAATAGAGACATCAAGCTTTGCAGTATGCACAAATTAGCCACTCCTGTCATTTATTTTGCACTGAAAATTCAATGAAAGAGAAGGTATGTCTGTTTTTCCTATATTTAGCCTATTTGCACTCATTTTCAGAGGTCAAAAAATCTCTTAGATAGCCGATGACCCCCAAATTTTATTTCAATTTTATAAAATAGAGACATTAAGCTTTACAGTATGCAAAAATGAGCCACTTTTGTCATTTAGTTTGCTCTGAAAATCCAATCAAAGAGATGTTATGTCTGTTTTTCCTATATTTAGCCTATTTGCACTCATTTTCAGAGGTCAAAAAATCTCTTGGATAGCCGGTAACCCCCAAATATTATTTCAATTTTATAAAATAGAGACGTTAAACTTTATAGTATGAAAAAATGAGCCACTCTTGTCATTTATTTTGCACTGAAAATTCAATCAAAGAGAAGGTTTGTCTGTTTTTTCCTATATTTAGCCTATTTGCACTCATTTTCAGAGATCAAACAATCTCTTGGAAAGCCGTTGACCCCAAATTTTATTTCAATTTTATAAAATAGTGACATCAAGTTTTACATTATGGAAATATGAGCCACTTCTGTCATTTAGTTTGCTCTGAAAATGCAATCAAAGAGATTTTATGTCTGTTTTTCCTATATTTAGCCTATTTTCACTCATTTTCAGAGGTAAAAAATCTCTTGGATAGCCGGTGACCCCCAATTTTATTTCAATTTTATAAAATATCGAAACACAAATATTGACACATAAACAAACTTTGACGCATAATTCTATTTTCTGTTTAACTACCATCTCAGTTAAAAACTAACCGACAATTTATTTGCATTTATTTTTCAAATATCTCATGGACGCCAAGATACTTGATAAATTCATATCACAATTTGAGAAGCATTTTATGTCTTTATGTTTTCCTATATTTAGCATATTTGCACTCATTTTCAGAGTTAAAAAAATCTCTTGGATGGCCGGTGACCCCCAAATTTTATTTCAATTTTATAAAATAGAGACAGCAAGCTTTGCAGTATGCACAAATTAGCCACTTCTGTCATTTATTTTGCACTGAAAATTCAATGAAAGAGAAGGTATGTCTGTTTTTCCTATATTTAGCCTATTTGCACTCATTTTCAGAGGTCAAAAAATCTCTTGGATAGCCGGTGACCCCCAAATTTTATTTCAATTTTATATAATAGAGACATCAAGTTTTACAGTATGAAAAAATGAGCCACTTCTGTCATTTAGTTTGCTCTGAAAATGCAATCAAAGAGATTTTATGTCTGTTTTTCCTATATTTAGCCTATTTGCACTCATTTTCAGAGGTAAAAAATCTCTTGGATAGGCGGTGACCCCAAATTTTATTTCAATTTTATAAAACAGAGCAAATAAGCTTTACAGTATGAAAAATGAGCCACTTCTGTCATTTATTTTGCACTGAAAATTCAATCAAAGAGAAGGTATGTCTGTTTTTCCTATATTTAGCCTATTTGCACTCATTTTCAGAGATCAAACAATCTCTTGGATAGCCGGTGACCCCAAATTTATTTCAATTTTATAAAATAGAGACATCAAGCTTTACAGTATGAATAAAGGAGCCACTTCTGTCATTTATTTTGCACTGAAAATTCAATCAAAGAGAAGGTATGTCTGTTTTTCCTATATTTAGCCTATTTGCACTCATTTTCAGAGATCAAACAATCTCTTGGATAGCCGGTGACCCCCAAATTTTATTTCAATTTTATAAAATAGAGACATCAAGCTTGACAGTATGAAAAATGAGCCACTTCTGTCATTTAGTTTGCTCTGAAAATTCAATCAAAGAAATTTTATGTCTGTTTTTCCTATATTTACCTATTTGCACTCATTTTCAGAGGTCAAAAAATCTCTTGGATAGCTGGTGACCCCCAAATGTTATTTCAATTTTATAAAATAGAGACATCAAGCTATACAGTGTAAAGAAATGAGCCACTTCTGTCATTTATTTTGCTCTGAAAATTCAATCAAAAGAAGTTTGTCTGTTTTTCCTATATTTAGCCTATTTGCACTCATTTTCAGAGGTCAAAAAATCTCTTGGATAGCCGGTGACCCCCAAATTTTATTTCAATTTTGTAAAATAGAGACATCAAGCTTTACAGTTTGAAAAAATGAGCAACTTCTGTCATTTATTTTGCTTGAAAATTTAGTCAAAGTGTATTTGTGTCCATTTTTCCTATAATTCCCTATAACCTATTTGCTCTCATTTTCAGAGGTTAAAATGTCTCTTAGATGGCCGGTGACCCCCAATTTGTTTTGCATTATTTTCATTTACAATACTTCAAAGTTAAATTTCACAAAGTATAAGAAAATTCTGTCATTTTTTTTCTATACCACTGAACTACCTTAAATGTTATTAAATTGTCATCAAACAATGAAATAGCCAAAATATGGCGCTATAAAGTGGGGTTAAAAAAACAACAATCAATGTAACCAAGAATATGTCCATACGATACGGTTTAATTTTATTTTCAAAAGATTTCCAAAACAATAATATATCTCAAACATTATGGAATAGTTACCGCAAACAAATAGAACTAACTGTTAAAACAAGCGTAGCATGTAGAGATTTTGAATCATCTGTACTACGATTTATAAAAATTACATAATTTCTTATTTTACACAGGGAGTTTTTGTTAGAACGTTTTCCAAACGGCACATTTGCTTGAGATTGAAAAAGGAAACTTTTTGTCAACAGCGTAATATACTGGTTGACAAAAAACGACAAAGTCGTAATTTTTTTTTATATATATAATGAAATTTGATTAACTGTATTAATTTTACAAAGTGTGTGTTTTTATAAATAATTTGTCATCAAACCATTGAAGACAAATACGCGATTATTTTTTTTCCTTAAATTATTTCAAAACTGTTATTTTCACAAGACCACCCAAAAAGTAACAAAATATGATAAAAGACCTGTAACTTTAAACCTAAACATGGACTAGTTTGAAATGTGAATGTCTCTAGTATTGTTTATATACTCGAATCTCATCTTCGAACTTTAGTGCCGACATTTGTCATTATTTTCTTCAAAACTGATATGACACTCGTGTTCAATAACACGGTATCCTCTAACTTTATAATTTGGGAAGATTCTTTTTATTATATCCATTTCTTGAGCAAATAAATTTATCTTACCTCCTATACATTTATATGAATATGATTGGTTAATAGAGACCTCGTGGAGACTGTGTATATTCAATATTAAGTAAATAGGGAGGAGGAGCTTATTTCAATACACGGTTAGTAGTGGATTTACATCTTAGGCATTGTTTGATTATCAAAAAGTATTAAAAGATCTGTTTGATATTGTTATATCAAGATTGTTGATAATAGATATTTGTCGTTAACATTAGTTTTTTTTTTAGTGCAGACCGATTGAAGAAGGTTCTTAAAATTGATTACTTGAACACTTTGTATAGAAACATAAGAAGATGTGTTTTGATAGCAAAGACGACAACTTTAGTCTAAATTCCACAAATAAAGATAGTCGGTAAGATAAATTCGTTACATAGTGTGCTAGTGATCCAATATGATATATACAGGGTAAGTACATTTTATATGGGGTTCGAGCTTCGCTCTCACCCAACATGGAATTTACTGACCCTGTATATATTATATTAGGTCACTAACACACTATGTAACTAATAGTATTTCTTAAGATAAGTTAACAGTTTAACTTTGTCTCGTTACTTGTGTTGACTAGTATATGCTTTATTGATTTATTGGGAATATATGAATGGTCCTTCGCTAAATTATAGTAAGAGATTGAAGAGGTTTTCTAAAGTCTAGATTATCCTTTTTTTTTAAAAATCTTTAAAAAAAACCCGGACCATTTTTTGAAAAACCTGGCTGGTTTCACTATTGCTGTCGAAAAAAAACCCGAACATTATTAAACATTGAATTTGTTGGTTAAGTACACGGAAATTGTGCTTCTTTGTTGTTCCATCTTTGTATAGTATTGACATCATGGTTTTTAGTTATTCAATACTAGTTATTCAGCAATAATTCATCTTAAATATTGTATCTCAGATCGTTTTAATTTTTATTAAAGAGATTGTAGAGATAAATTTAATAAACAGACACTAAGTAAAAATCAATATTTAAAAGTTTCGACACCAAAAAAACAAACAAAGAGGAAAATATCATTATATTTCGAAAAATGTTTCTAAGATGACATTGATTACATATCTTAGTTTGAATCGCTTTGAAAGAGGGAAGAAAATTACATTTATTTGTAATGAGAAAAGCACAAAAACGAAATCCAATTGCTGTGTTTTGTTTAAGTTGGACAAATAAAAAACGAGAACACTTGCTTTATTCATTTTAAATATTATTTGCATTCAAAATCAAACAAACTTTTTTAGCTTTATAACTGTTTTTTTTTCTGTTCTTTTTAACATCGCTGGCATTTTATCTTTTTTTTGTTTTGTGCAAAACGTGTCTCTGAATTGTAAAAGAATGTGGCTCTAACTGTGTTAGATTGTGAACTGATTTTAACATAAAACATATCATTGCTATACAATCTTTTAGAGAAAGACAAACACTTGTAAATAATGGAAACACAACATATTAGCAGATTTGTGAAAAGTTTGACTTGATTGTACTATTATTTCAGGAGTACTTTCAAGTGATTCACTATCTTATTTTCTTATCCAATCATTCACGAAAAAAGTTTTATTTACAAACATGTGTTAGTTGCATCTCAGTTCGAAGAAAATTTTATCTGTTTGACCAAAACAAACATAGTGATATCATTATGATCACCAGCTTGGCAGTGATAATTTGTAACGTGTGATACACTTTGACGCTCGATTTGGATGTTGCTTAGCACGTTTTTAATGCATTATAAACGTATTACCGTGTGTTACTTTAGCAATAAAGCTAAGAGAAGTATACCGCTGTTTACAAGTCATCAATCGATTGAGAGAAAACTAACTAATTTGGGTTACAAACTAAAAAATAAAAAAACGAATAAGAATTACATATACAACATCACAATTCAATACATTAATTTTTGATAGCAAAGTACCTTGCCACGTCTTTTAGTAATGCGGAATCACACTTAGATAAACAGTCAAATTCGCAAACAGGTCATGTTCGGTACTGTAAAGACATAAATGGCTAAAAACAATCTAAGACGTGATAAAAATGTCCTAAGTTAGTTTAAACAGGGACATATCGTATGGATCAACCAAATTGTGAATGTGTCCTACTTATTTGTTGTTAGTTTTATTGCAACTTACCATGTAACTCCATCTTGCCGAATCCTCAATGACAAGGAAGCAGTGCTAGTGCATATTGTCTTTTCGTTCAACAACACCCTATAACATAAAACATCAGGTTGCTTTCAAAACGAATATATATATATATACTTGTTTATCCAAAAACTAGTTTTGTCGATCCTGAAACTGCGGTCGTAGGAAGATCGATGGTGTTAACAAGAATGCCTAATGTTATGAAGTTTCTGTCCGTCACACGTTTTACACTTACCTTTTTTAATGGGTCACTGACTGCTAGTATTTTTATTTTCTTAATTTCCCTCTGTTTATACTTAATAAGATAACATGTGTATACGTATTAAATGGTACCATGTAATGTCCTCTTCAACGTTACAGTTTTCACTTGACCTAAGCATTATTTCATGGATCAATGATCAACCAAATGTTCATGGTCAAGTGCATATCTCAGATACATTCAAATAAAATTGAGAATGGAAATGGGGAATGTATCAAAGAGACAACAACCCGACCATAGAAAAAACAACAGCAGAAGGTCACTAACAGGTCTTCAATGTAAGGAGAAATTCACGCACCCAGAGGCGTCCTTCAGCTGGCCCCTAAACAAATATATACTAGTTCAGTGATAATGAACGCCATACTAATTTCCAAATTATACAAAAGAAACAAAAATTAAAATAATACAAGACTAACAAAGACCAGAGGCTCCTGACTTGGGACAGGCGGGGTTAAACATGTTGATGAGATCTCAACCCTCCCCCTATACCTCTAACCAATGTAGAAAAGTAAAGACATATCAATACGTACATTTAAAATCCAATTCAAGAGAAGTCCGAGTCTGATGTCAGAAGATGTAACCAAAGAAAATAAACAGAATTATATATATAAATAACATCAGACTACTAGCAGTTAACTGACATTCCAGCTCCAGAATCTAATTAAATTGATTGAAAGATTATGATTTCATCATATGAATATCAAGCACAATCCTTCCCGTTATGGGTTTAGTATCATACCATCATAACATATATGAGAAGAACATAACCCGTGTCATGCCAACAACTGATTTTTGAATAAATGTGTCTAGTTCCGATGCAAAGACCCTATAAGTGAATCAATAGTAACGCCTAAATATGCAATCTTTATTGACCTGACAACAGCATCGTAACTATATCCCTTCTTAATAAGTCTATTTTAAGGTTTTGTTAGTTTCTGCGGTGAATACTGAAATTTTTGTGCTTTATAAAGAATATTTCCATAAAAAAATGGATGTGAAATACCTAAACGTATAAGAAGTCTGCATGTTGAGCTATATTTATGAATGATGTCCTTATACCTCTGATAAAATTTAGTAAATGATTTGATTAGTTTGTGATATCGAAAACCCTGGTGATATAATTTTCCAGTAATACATAAATTTCTCTCATAAAAATCTAAAACATTGTTACATACACGAGCGAATCGTACACGTTGAGATATATAAACATCGTAAGATGGTGACAAGGGAACGCCATCATCTAAAAATGGATAATTAACGATAGGAAATGAAAAATCATCTCTTTTGTTTATCATAAATTTTAGTATTAAGCTTTCCGTTAGTGATATAGATATCAAGATCGAGGAAAGGGCTGAGGTTGAATGTCTATTCCATTTATTGTATTGAACGAGTAAAAGGCGTTCATGTTACATGTAACTGACAGGTGTCATGTAATCACGATCTAATTTTAATGGTTGAGATTGTAAGTTAATTTTTTGTGTTTTGGTCAGTTTTATTTTCCAATACTGCATGCAGTAGGCTAAATAGAGACCAGTGTGTATACCTTACCAATATGTAAACTCACAAGAAAACTATATTCATGCACATTTGGGAAGAGGGTTTATACCCGTTGCACAATGTCTAACCTCTGTTGATATATGTGAGAGAAACGGTTAAAAAATATGTACAGAAAAGTTCCAGTCATTTCAGATCTATTCAGTCTATGATAAGACCCTTATAAGGTATTATTTACCTGTACACGTCAACATAATATTTAATTGTCTGAAAAGCTACTTGATATTACGGAATAGACTATGACGAATTATCTGAACCATTTTGCGTTTATTACAGTGTATAGGTCAGAAAGTTACCAAAAAAAGAGAGTAAAAACAAAAAGGAACGGCCATTATCAAATAGCAAAGTAAAAAGCTCAAACACATCTAATGAATGGATATTAACTGTCATATTTCGGTCTATGTACAGGCATTTTCGTATGTAGAAAAAGTGGATTAAAGTAGCTAAACCTCTCACTTGTATGACAGTCGTATCAAATTACAGTGTAACAACGATGTGTGAACAAAACAAACATTAAAAGACTGAAAATTACTTTAAAAAATATATTGTTCACACTTTTCAGGTGATATATCAGACTTGCATTCATATTGTAGTTAATACATGGTCAAACTAATAAAATTATATTTTTTTTATATTTACAAAATGACGAAATGGTTATATTTTACTGAGTATAACCAATTAAAATGAAGTATTTAGTTACATACTTAGTATACGACGTGTCGTGGTACTTTTTACAAACATTCATGTATTTAGTTTTGAAGTTGTATGTTGTACTGATCGAATATTCTTAAATGTCTTACATGTTTCGTTTATAGTTGCATTTTGACTTTTTTATGGTCTGTCCGTGCATAAGGGGATATATAATTCATCACCCTATGATTTTAGCTTATGCTAAAATGAATTCAGCTTGTGCTTTATTAATTGTGTTATCTAATTATAATCTCGCTTTTCAACTATTTTTACACTTTTCTCAAATCAATAAAATTCTATTTTTCACTTCACATGCACATCTATGGTAACAATAAAACAAGAGCACATATCTAACTGATATACAATTCAATTACGGACTGCACATAACCCAATAATTGATAAAAGGGAGATAACTCTATTAAAATTATGGTTAAGTACATCTTGCCAATTCCAAACTGACATATAAAATCCCCCCGAAGAAATAAACACACCCAGTTAGTTTTCAATGGTAAAATCATTTTGGTAATTTAAAATAAGTCAAAAATTCAATAATGTCTTAAAACATTTGCCTTTTTACGTCTACAATATATTATTCAATAAATATCAAATCTTTATCTACTCTACTAAAAAAATCCCTATCTTCTGCTTATTCCACTAGATAAATAAGATTGTGTCAAAGACAACGCACTAGCCAGATACGCTGCTTCAACAAATACAACCATACAAATAGCTTATTCCTGGTATTGTACTCACAATCCGTCATCATAAATGACAACACTATAAATGCTCTTTAAAACGCAGTATTTTTTCTCTTTATTGCCTAAATGCAAAATTTTAAACTTCAATAAATGAAAGCAATATAATTTCATATTCAACAAAATGCGTTACTAAAATTCAAAACTTTACTACCGAATTAACTTCTCTTCATTCAAAGACTCAAAAAATATGCAATGAAGAATACAACATCAACAAAAATACAAAAACAGTAAATTTGAAATCAAAATCTTTTAAAAACTGCTATCAGATTTGGCAACACTGAAGCTAATTTTCCCTTGATAATTGAATATTAAACAAATTAATTCAAAACACCTTTCCGCTTAACTGATACCAATAGACCACTTTCGAGTTCATCCGTCACCGGAAAAAACTCGTCAATTATACGCACCTTTATGACGTCATTTACCAGATAGAGGGGGTTGCCTGTATCCCTGCACTATTTACGTTCATCAAGCGCCTTAGTGATCGTCATTGTGTAGGATAAACTAGAAATAATGGTTGTTCTGTGGGTACTTAATGACAATTGCCTAATGACAGCAGTGCTGGTTGTCAATTTTGAGAATTCAATTTGCCGAATAATTCGTACAATATAGAATTATAGTTTTCCAACCAATCGCTCAACATTGGAATGGAAATGACGACGCTCCTAAACGCACAAATGACGGTGATAAAGGCGCGTATAATTGACGAGTTTTTTCCGGTGACGGATGAACTCGAAAGTGGTCTATTACATTGTCCAAAAATAACATCTGTGTATTACGAAAAATAAATCAACATTGTCATAAAACGTCACAAAGCATAATTCAATAGTGTTCATAATAGAATACACTACTAGTCTGTACATGGTGGTTGTTTTGTTTGGACTATCTTTTGTGTGTGTGAATCAAACTGTTCGAATGGTATCCATAATGCATTTTGTGTCGGTTCGCCTTTAAATTGCACACGGTATTCTTTAGTTTTAATTTGATATTAATTGAATAATAGATTGAAGACGTAAAAAGGCATTTCTTTTCCGTTGGGATAAAATTCGCTTCACTTTATAATAAATGTCTGATTGGGTCGTAAGTTCGTCGGAAGAATTTTTATTGTATCCAAAGATGAAACAGGGGCGTAGCTACCTGGAGGCCCGACAGCACGTTCATTCGCGTTGTTTTCACACACACACACACACAAAAATTAAAATTAAAACAATTGTCCAGAGAACAATTGAAGGTCTTTACACCAGTAATGATCTATTTTGATATGAAAATATTCTATATTTGTCACGATACAGATCGAATCAGCCATGGTTACACAAGACAAGAGAAGAACCAATATTTTCAAAATATAAAACTCATTGAAAAAAGAATTAAAGAAACTGTATGAACAATTCAGATTATTAACTTCGCATTTAAGTTATCACACATTTATATCCTTATAAAACAAATTGTCTTAAAACTGGAAATGATTTTTTAGAATTTTGCTGATTGTATGTCAGAATTACCAAGATCATTCATTTATCTGTAACAGGAAGCTAGTGTTAATCTTATATATCAATTTGAGTTCACGGGTGTCATTCGGTTTATCGAGAGAAATCATCGTGAAAGAATATCCAACGGCGGTCAAGTATTGAGAGACGATCGTGAAAGTTCTGGTAACGGATCGTGAAAGACATTTAATGTTCATTCTAGTTCAGAATCTTTGAAAAAATCTCTTAATTTTCAAAACGCGGAACAAATCCGACCAAAAAAATATGTCTGTCAAAATGGTTTAACTTCCTCAACATAACTGTGAAAGAAGATGAAGAAAATATGAAGTACTTTTTGAAAAAAACACAAAAGGCGCAATGCTTGTCTATGAAATTAATTACAAATAACAAGCTTTTTGTACCTATAATGGTCACATATCAGAATATCATGATATATTTGAAATTTAATCTTTGGTGTATCTCATATTACAGTAAAATTAAAGTATGTTCTTCCATTAAAAGTGTTAATTTGTTTATGAAAACCTTGAATTTGTTGAATTTCCACCAAACTTGATCGTGAAATATCAGGCCACGTATTATTTCGATCGTGAAAGAATTGCGTGACCAGACTTAATACTATTAATCAGAAATCAGTATTTCTTTTACCATTTGATAAATCTGCAAGTGGTTGAAGCCTGTAACTATTTTCATAAGGATAAACATTAAAGCTATTTTCTCTTTTTCTATTCAGCACTTTACCTCGAAAATAAAAAAAAAACAAACTAATAACGTGTCTCAATAAGTGTGAAAAATTCAGCTTCAGGCAGACCGACACTTGTTAGCCAATAATATGGATATGCAACGTTTAAACCAAATGTTTTGTTATCCATCAAACAAAAAATCATAGCAAAAAAAGCACATTTCATGTGTAATTTTGGATTGAACGATAACCAAAATTTTGTGCAACAGAACTTTTTAAGTTCTTTATAAACAACGCATATAAGGATTTAACTATTGTTTTCTTTACTTATGATAGTATATTTGTGAACGTCTTATATAATATCAAGGGTTATCAAGTGTCAAATGCGCTTAAGGGACGACATCAAAAGATCGATGTATGATAAAAAAAAAACTTAAATGAAATAGTTTGGTCTTTTTTTTTTTTGGGGGGGGGGTGGGGGGTTGGTAACATTGCTTCAAGTTTTGTTAATTTATATATAAATATATCCATATAGGTAAATCAAATTTTTCCCAAATGAAGTTAAGAGTGGGGGTGGGGGTCAGTGAAAAAACTATGTGAGTTAAGTTTTATATCCTACAATGAACTTTTGATGTCGTCCCTAAGATTGCCAATGTTTCATAAAAAAGGTCATGCCATACAGATCTATACAAATATCCCGTACAACAAATAAATGTGTTCCGATCCTTACAGTGCCTTAGAAACTGACAAATGTAAAACTTATACTAGGACGATTTATTCTAAACATATGGTCAAAAGAATACGAACCCTGACCGACAGCCAGACATAGACATCTTACTATCATTTAATAAATCAAACACAATTGAAGTCATCATGGTCATATGAGAAACATGTAGACAGACATGTACACCAAACACGAAACACCTTGTCGCTATAGCATACAGGTATATAATCAAAAGGCCAGCCAACATAAAAAAAATTTTGCCGAATGATGCATGATAATGAGTTCAATGTTAGTTGAAACCTTGCACAAGTCGAAAATATACACCTTACAATCATAACAACCGACAGTTATTCTAAAGCTTAACGAATCCTCGATACGGATTTGACAACTTAAATGAATCTTCAACCATGAAATAAGGCAAATTCAGAGTCAGGTGAATCCTGGCTGGCGGACATTCAGTATCTAGGGTCCAATAAACAAAATATGGGCATCCTATAACTCACGATAAGTGAGTACTTCACATAACAATACAAAACTTCATCCTACAATCATCCAACTATTTTACAAACAACATGTTCACAAATGCCCAAATAATAATTTTAATGTATTTGCGCGTCTGGCGTACTAAATTATAATCCTAGTACCTTTGATAACTATTAACACCACTGGGTCGATGTCATTGCTGGTGGACGTTTCGTCCCCGAGTGTATCACCAGCCCAGTATTCAACACTTCGGTGTTGACATGAATATCAATACTGTAAACATTTGATACAAATTTCTTGTTTACAAAACGTTGAAGTGTTCGAAGAACTAAGGATTACCATAGTCGTATTTGGTACAACTTTTTGGATCCTCAATGCTCTTCAACGTTTTATTTGTTTGGCTTAAACCAATTGAGGATGTTTGCCTATCAAGCATTTCTCAATACCAATAACAAATATCAATTATCATAGAATAGAAGAATGATTTGAACGTCTTCGTAGCATCAGATCTATCACGATCCTTTTCACGATCTTCAAAAATACGGTACGTGATTTTTCACGATCCAAAAAATCAATTTTGTGTAGATAGTTCTTTATTTACCATGTTTCAGATTAGATTTATACACAATAACTATAAAAACCGTTTAATTAATTCAAATAAAATGCCCTTATTCTGATTAACGTAGTTTATCTAGTCGAATTTGTTAAAAAAAATAGTGTTTGTTTACATTTTTTATGTCATCGAAATGTCGAGAAGCAATCTGCCTTGTTTCGTTTTGTAATAACTATGTACTTTTGAAACTGGATATTTTGACATACTGATCACAATGTTGAACCATTTTGACAGACAATTTTATTTTATCGTAAATGTGTCTGTGTAATTAATTAAATTTGAATATTTACTGACATTTCATATGTGTTCTCGATTAAATGTCTTTCACGATCCGTTACCAGAACTTTCACGATCGTCTCTCAATACTTGACCGCCGTTAGATATTCTTTCACGACTATTTCTCTCGATAAACCGAATGACACCCGTGGAGTTGGTAATACATGGTTTTATTTATGCAAACAATTTGTCGATTTGGTTTTGTTACATGTATACTAGTCAACAAAAGAAACGATACACAACTTTTTTTTTCAAATTTCGAGATGATATTTTCATAAACATATAAATTCGGTTATAAAAAATAAGTTTTTGATCTTTAAACGTCATTTGGCGAAATTATTTTTTTTGACAAAATTTACCAAAAAAAAAAGGCAATTTTAAAAACAGAAGTTCAAACTAATAATGCCAACCTCTTATTGAAAGGTAAAGACAATGTTTGCCATCAATTATTTTAAAACATCTAACAATTTCTATATGTTGATTTGTCACACCTTACCAGATAGCTCGAACGGACGCCTAACGGATAACTTTTTTTTCAATCCGTTCATGTCCGTGAGACGTCCTTACTTATCCGTTAGACGTCCGTCCATATCTGTTGCATGTCCGTTAAGTGTTCGTTTTATCCGTCGACGTCCGTTCTGACCGGTGGAAATCTTTAGCATGTTCAAAACTTAAGAACGGACGTCCAACTGATAAAATGTCCGTTTGACGTCCGTTAGGCGTCCTTTTTGTACGGTACTCTTCCGTTCCGTTTCCGTTTTGTATCCGTTACGTGTCCGTTATACATCCATTGGAGGTCTGGCCGATAAATTCACCAACGGACTTCTAACGGACGTCTTACAGATAAAACGGATGTTGAACGATTGTGAAACGGACTTCTACTGGACGTATAACGGATAACGTAGCAATACACAGTTAGGAAAAAACTTTACATTGATACTCATGATTTTTAAACACCCTCTTTCCCCTCCTGTCTAAGAAAGAAGGCTTTATATGTGTGTAATGCATGTATATACCTATAGAAAGAAAATCTTCCATAGATTTGATTTCTAATGGTTATAAGGGTGATATATATCCCTCTTGGGTGTAACCATGGCAACAATCTGCATTTCCTAGATACTCCCCTAATTTCGTTCAAATTAAAATTGACTTGCTATTAATTATATTACATTATTTTTAAAGTTTAAAACCTATATTTTTGTAAACATCAATAGATTTTTCAACTTCCGCTGATATTGTTCATGCTCGAGCTGTTGCTGTAAAGACATCACGATTCGCTAAAAGGGCAGAAAAATGGCAGTTTCCAAACCTTTTTCTGTATTTTAAACTATCATATGAGCGTACCTACGACCCATGATCATATTTATACAAGACATTCATTGAACATGAATGTGGATGCAGTTCAAATATTTTAGTGGGTCGTAAGTAGAGTTGGGTGCTCATTTTCGCCATATATTTCCATGTTTTCTTCAATTTATGTTCAGGTCTTTATGTTTTTGAAGTAAACTGATGTTTCTCTATGAAGATAACTTCAAATGCAAAATATTCTTAGCTTTAAAACGTGTTTGTTTTGAGAAAAATCATCTGAAAATTTGGATTAAAGGGTGTTTGAAATTTCCTGATGTTTTCTCAACGAGGGACACATATTCACCGTTTTTACACATCTATTTAAAACCAAATAACTTTAGCTTTAAACATTATATATCAAATAAATTTCATTATAGATGAATAGCTGACATTTGAAAGGTGTATAAAACTGAAATTTAGGGCAATCAGTCAAAAAATTACTAAGAAATTCTTCTTTTTTCATTTAGGATATTGGCTGAAAATCGATGTCCGTTTTTCGGTCCATTGCAGTAAGTGCTGAAATTTGGTCTTATTTTCAAAAATAATCATATTTGTTATAAGAATATAATTTACCAGCAAATGTCTTCCATTTCAACAAGGCTTTGAAGTTTTTGCACCTCAAAATCATAAAACGACGAAATTGTGTCCACGGCGAATTTGAGCATCCCACTCTACGCTCATAGTTAAAAATTCGAAAAAGTGACAAAAATCGTCGTAGTTTTCATTGAATCATCGAAATTGTTAACCGAACTGCGAAACGGAGATGATTTTCGGTATTTACTGGATTCGACGACGAAAATGTATTCATGCCATGCTATAATAATGGCTAGTTTCTTTAGGACGAAAAATAAACATATTTGAGACAGGAAAACAGGATATTCCTGTATTCATTATTCTTGAATTTAAAGTGACATTTTTAGCAGACCGTCGAAATTTGACCCAAAATTAGACGGAACTGTGACAAACTTCACATAAATTCTGGGAACGTAATTGAGAATGAATATAATAACTGGTTCGTACTCAAACAGTGCATATACGTATTTAATTAAAATTGAGAATGGAAATGGGGAATATGTCAAAGAGACAACAACCCGACCAAATAAAAAAAACAACAGCAGAAGGTCACCAACAGGTCTTCAATGTAGCGAGAAATTCCCGCACCCGGAGGCGTCCTTCAGCTGGCCCCTAATCAAATATATATACTAGTTCAGTGATAATGAACGCCATACTAATTTCCAAATTGTACACAAGAAACTAAAATTAAAATAATACAAGACTAACAAAGGCCAGAGGCTCCTGACTTGGGACAGGCGCAAAAATGCGGCGGGGTTAAACATGTTTGTGAGATCTCAACCCTCCCCCTATACCTCTAACCAATGTAGAAAAGTAAACGCATAACAATACGCACATTAAAATTCAGTTCAAGAGAAGTCCGAGTCTGATGTCAGAAGATGTAACCAAAGAAAATAAACAAAATGACAATAATACATAAATAACAACAGACTACTAGCAGTTAACTGACATGCCAGCTCCAGACTTCAATTAAACTGACTGAAAGATTATGATTTCATCATATGAACATCAGGCACAAACCTTCCCGTTAGGGGTTTAGTATCATACCATCATAACATATATGAGAAGAACATAACCCGTGTCATGCCAACAACTGTTTTTAGAATAAATGTGTTTAGTTCCGACGCAAAGACCGTATCAGTGACTCAATATTAACGCCAAAATATGCAATCTTTAATGACTTGACAACAGTATCGTAATTATATCCCTTCTTAATAAGTCTATTCAAAGGTTTTGTAAGTTTCTGAGGTGAATACTGACACCTTTGAGCTTTATAAAGAATATTTCCATAAAAATTGGATGTGAAATACCTGAACGTATAAAAAGTCTGCAAGTTGAGCTATATTTACGAATGATGTCTTTATACCGATGATAAAATTTAGTAAATGTTTTGACTAGTTTGTGATATCGAAAACCCTGGTGTAATAATTGTTCAGTAATACATAAATTTCTCTCGTTAAAATCTAAAACATTGTTACATACACGAGCGAATCGTACAAGTTGAGATATATAAACACCGTAAGATGGTGACAAGGGAACGTCACCATCTAAAAACGGATAATTAACGATAGGAAATGAAAAATCATCCCTTTTATCATAAATTTTAGTATTCAGCTTTCCGTTAGTGATATAGATATCAAGATCGAGGAAAGGGCAGTGGTCATTTTTAGTATTAGCTTTATTTAAAGTAAGTTCAATTAGTTTCCTAATTGACGAAATCGTCGCCCTGGAATGTTTTAATCTCCGTTGACACTTTTGTGAAAAGTGCTTTCTTTCACGTCCGGATTTCTACTAAGTATGGCATGCCAAGCTAACATTTTAGACAATCCTTTAATAAAAATACAGATGGTGAAAATAAACTACAGAACAGTGAACAATTACATACATTGTAATTCATATGACATAAGAAGACACCATGTGACAGTTTTAATTAGTTAATTGTGTAAGTGTAACAATAATCAAGAATAAACAAAACTATCAAACACTTTTATGATCTAAATTATGAATTATGTATCTTGAGTTATTTTTTGGTCATGGTGTTGAATTTATTGGAATTATTATTTGTAATTATCACCCGCCTTCCCGTTGTTCTATCTTGACGACAACGCGTGCTTCTTCGTATTTCTTGTTTCCAAAGAATTCATGCATAAAGTATTTGTCACTGGACGGTCAGAAAACAACATTCAATCAATCATATAACTTCTAAAATAACGGCACTACATGTATAATGAATTTAAACATATTCAAAAGAATAAAAGCTTCTTTTATTTTTTAATCAGATATTTACACGTCATAGAAAATATAAGTATTGAATATGAAAGGAATAAAACGCATCATAATTAAAGATATCTTGCTTGTAAGACGTGTGTTTCGTACTATACAAAAGACTCATCAGTGACGGTCGAATAAAATAATGTCAAAAGACCATGAAAGGCTAAAAATTCCGATTTTTTGTTGTTGCGAAATACAGCTAATAAAGGTTATTTATTTCTCAATATATTATCCGTAGTTTTTGTAAACAATATAAAGTTTTGTTAACAGTTAATTCATAAAATTGACTATTTCAATAATAATTCATGTTTACACCAAGTGCTAACTTTTGGACATCGTGTTGCTGCATGGGTTGTTTGTTTCAAATTTTTTTAGTGTGCTAGCTAGGGTTACAGTCCACAGAAAGACATATTACCCTTACTTGACACTCCGATCCAACTAGTCTTTGTTCTTACGGTACCCCTTAATGCAAATTGATTAACGGAAATCAGCAAATACCAATTTTCAAGTCTTATGTTTGACCAGGCCGTTGTCAGAACCCACGATATCAGGCGTTTTAATTTATTTATTATATTTATTTAATTGTACAATGAATTAATACAAAGGTGCATACTTTAAGAATCCATCTTATATGAATCCGCGCTTAAATATACACATCAACCCAAAAGAAATAACTTTTGCAACATAAATAGAAATAAGAAGATGTGGTATGAGTGCCAATGGTATTACTCTCCTTCCAGCACACAACATGTAAAAAGTAAACAATTATAGGTCAAAGTACGACCTTTAACACAGAGCTTTGACTAAAACCGACCAGCAAGCTATCAAGGACACACAAGTGACTAATGTAGCAATTCAAACAGGAAAACCAACGGTTTAATCTTTATATAAAAAAAACTGGAAACGAGGAACACGTATGAACCACAATAACCACTGAAGAGGTTCTTTACAAGTTGCAAACAAACGCAGCATGTGTAACCGTTTAAACAGGCGACAACCTTTACCCTAACCCGAACTTATATACTCTTATTAGTAACTTGCATGTCCAATTATAACTGTAGTTCATTTTGATAAACAAATTACAAAAACACAAAAACAAAACGAAAAAATACGAAATGCAAAATAATCTCATACATGCATTGTACATGATATTTCACAAATCATTTGACACTGATAGGAAAGTGAAACCATTGTTCGTCATTGCCAGTATCCACATCATAATTACAGATAACAAAACTGTTCCATAGATATAGGAAGATGTGGTGTGAGTGCCAATGATACAACTCTCCATCCAAATAACAATTTATAAAAGTAAACCATTATAGGTCAATGTACGGCCTTTAACACGGGGCCTTGGCTCACGCCGAACAACAAGATATAAACCTTCAAACAACTGCCTAATTCATACTTAAGAGGGACAAGCACTAATTTTTAAACCGTTGCTAGGCAACATTTCTGTTGCCAAGGTTGTTTATCAGCATATATTGAACAAAATCAAAGAGTATTTTCATTTGTGACTTCATGTTCTTCTTGGACAAACAATATTATTTGCAAATATTTCAATTTGTACTGATGAAGCAATCAATATTTGATTATGTCATTCTTAATAAAAAAAAAAACGTTGCTAGGCAACCTTCCTTTCACCGGAACACAATAAAATCCTTATTTTTTCAGGTGTCTACACTAAGATCATCATTGATATCAATATAAACGTATTTGGAGAGGGAGCCAAAAATAACTTCTAACTGTGTATTGCTACCTACAATGTACATGTAATACGGATGATGAACGGATCTGAAACGGATAAATGCCAATTAAAAATTTCTCGTCAGAAATGCCAATTAGATTTCTTAAGGTTCATAAATTCTTTTTATTCATAATCGATCTTAGAATAAGGGCACATCTTCAAAATCAATAAGCTGTTATTCAGGCCAAACACTGCCCTTAAGCGCAATTGAAGAACAAACCAAAACCAGTTACAAAGAAAATTTTCAATATTAATGCGATTTACATGTATTATTGTTACCTTTAATTTTTTCGTATATCTTGTTTATCCGTTTTATCCGGTACGCTTCCGTTATGTGTCCTTTTTATGCGGTACTCGTCCGTTGGATGCACGTTCGACGTCCGTTCTGTCCGGTTCGTCTCCGTTTCTCGATCGTTGCATGTCTGTCATGCATTCGTTATGCGTCCGTTTTAGTTGGTGAGTACATCAACGGACTCCCAACGGATAACAATTTTGTCAATGGACAACTTTTATTTTTATCCGTTAGGCGTCCGTTCGTCTTATCCGGTAAGGTATGACAGAGGCTTAAAACAAAGTTCGGTTCCACAAGAAATCGATCAAATGTAAATGTTACAGGCAATTTCTAAATTTAGGCATTTTGTAAAATGACTAAATTTTCAGGCAATTTAGAAAATGCCTAAACCTGACAGGCATTATACAATATTACTAAAACCCCTTACTCATTTGGTAAAATAACTGAAGTTTTGTGGCAAAATTACACAAATTGCCTGTAGAGTTTCAGGCAATTTGTAGAAGGAGGATATCCTTGAGATACATGTTTGACAAAGTTATGGAACGCCACAGCTGTCTTATGTGCAACTCTGATATTACTTTATGTTGTTTTATTATAACTTAAAGACCAAACAGCCTATTCCTTAAAATTGTGTGTGAAGGTGTTGCATGATTTGGGGAACAAAATATAATGAAAAAAATTGGGGGTCACCGACTTAGTTTTGTCACTATAGCAACCTCAGTTTCGTGTTTTCGCGAATATTAACATAATATTAGCTTGTTATCTAAACTTTAAAAAACAATGCTTTATATCAAACCTTCAAGCATAAATCTTGTTTCACGTCAAATACAGGTTCAAGAGTTTGAGGCATATTGATTTGATCTTTAAAAAGATGATTTATTTCATTCCCGCCAAAAATTAAACGTAAAACTAAAAAACGATTCCAGTATTACAAAATATCTACCAGTGATTTCTTCATAAAAATTTAAAGAAGGAAAGTGCCATATATACTCTTCAAGAAAAAGCCCAAAAAAGTGTATGTCACCGACCTTTACAAAAAGTTATGAGTAACTTTTATATTTTTGTATCGTTCGTTTTGAAGAAAAGAGTTGTCTTTCTTCAGAACATTGCATCTGACGTCATAGTACAAACTTTCTATGCTGGCGCACTATTTGAAAAAAGAAATCGCAAATTGGACGTGCGAGACCCACATTTAAATTTCAAAGAATTTCAACTATATTCACCAACTTTATTATCCGGTAATACTAGAGATTACGCATGTATCAGTTTCAGATCTTTATGAGGTTGTTACCGCACAATACAAACCTTCAGAAACACCATCCGTCGGAATGGAAAATTGTTTAAGTAACCTTTCACGCCGCTTTTGTATTGAAGGTTTGTTTTTGTCCTCTGTCCGGGGTCCCCACACAAGCAAAATTATTGAAAATAAAAAAAGAAATGAAAGATGGCACTGGTTAACTTACAGAGTATTTGACTATACCAGACTAGATGTGCTTGTTTCTTTTTCGCGGCAATTTCAGAAGTTTGCCGTAACGAATTCATTCGGAACTGTTGAAAGACGGACATACAAAAGCATTGTCGGGGTTCTTTATACCATTATTTTGCCCGACTTATACGAACGTTTAGTAAAAATTGCATCGAGTTGGTGAATTCATTATTTTAGAATATTTAAGATATAAAGAAATTAAAATTATAGGTACATTATAGATGAAACGTTACACATCTATCTTAAAATACAATCCTGTTACTACTACCTCATGTGTTTTTAATAAACGAGACAGTAAATATAAAATACAAAAAGTTTTTAATTCAAAAATTAATTTAGAAATAATTTTCCGTTGAAAACTACAAAGTAAGATTTCTTCAATAGGATAAAAATAATAAATCTAAATTACTCATTTTGAAAATTAAAACAAATGTTGTTGCCGGCATTGAACATCAAAATTTGTTTTCAATCTTCCCGGTAACCGTTGTAGCTAAATGGAAGGGAGCGATTTTATGTAAGACAGTATTCTTGTATAGCAATTGTTTTTGTCATAAGTTAAATTTACAACAATTTAGTTTTCGACACCGAAAATTTTGATTTCTAATTCAAATTCGCTGAGTATTAGTTTTATTTATATGGTTTGCCTTACAGCTAATTCCATAATGCATGTAGGGAAAAACTTTGGTTGGCTTCCTTGCTTTATTTTTATAAATGTTTACTGAAGCTCTGTAATTAAGATTAACATCTTTATATATAGGTATGAAAAGCTGTATATATGCTATATATGCGACGTTATCAAAATATAATTATACAAAATATTCAAACAAAGCAAGCAGGCAGACCAAAGTGTTGATCTAGATACATTAGGAAATTAGCTGTAAGCTTCAGAGAGATACGACGATATGTTTATCATTTCTCCTTAAGACAATTTGATATGAAACAAATTACAAGTAAAAATGACCCTTTGTCATCATTTTATTTTTTCTATAAGATTTTGTCAAATAAGCAGTATAACTAAATTTAAATCCATTGCATCAGACATTATTTTACGAGAATCATCCATATATCAGTTACATGCACATGTTGCCAGTATGTCAAAACGTTTTGGAATAATTGATTATCGGTCTGACCTTGTGAATATTAATTTTTTTTTTTTTTGAAAAAATTACACAAAAATTAGAAGGATCATTGCATAATGAACATATTTACTAAGTTTTAAATTGATAGGACTTCAACTTTGTAAAAAACTGCCTTGATCAAAAACTGTAACCAAAAACTTTGACCTTAAGCGGGACAGACGGACGAACTAATAGACGCACAGACCAGAAAATATAATGCCCATAAATCGGGCATAAAAATAACTTTCCCCTAACATGTACACAAGGCGCAAACGAAAGACAAAATCTACACAAGTGAAGAAGAAAAAAATGAAACTCATATCGACGCAAATATAAGACAAAATCTACGCATGTGAAAAATTAAAAAAAACAATGAAATGCAGGACGGCGCAAATGCATAAAGTCTAGATCAAAAATTATATTTTATTAGTTTTGTTTGAACAAAGTTTAAATATAGTGTAGTATCTTATGTGTCCATTGGTGTTCCGCATGATATTAGAGTAGAACGACGCATAATAGTTGATCTTTTCTTGGGAGACGTAGCGTACCTACATAGCGTGCACCATGTTGGAATCCGTGAAAAACACAAAATAGGACGTTATAATTTGACGTTTTTTTCATTGCTAGAAACAACGTCATAGAGCTTTTATGTTACTACCAAGTTGAGTTAGCTGATGCGCAGAAACAATAGGCTGTTTGGTCTTTAATGGTATGTTGTCTTTACTTAATAAGGTTTTGACGTTACGTAATGATGTTTTAATATAACTCAATATGGAATAGTCATTGTTTAATGATATTTCGATATTACACGATATGGTTTTGTATTGACTTGATATAGTTTTGTCATTACTCGATGTGGTTTCACAATTATTTAATATGGTTGTGTCATTAGTCAAAGTGGTTTTAACATTACTTGATGTGTATGTGACTTAAAGTAATGTAGTTGTGTCATTGAATGATGTAGTTTTGTTATTTCGTAATGATGATTTTTCTATTCTTTATATTGTTTTAACATTACGTAATGATGTTTCATAATTTGACGATTTGACACTACTTGATGTGTTTGTTTCATTATATGAGGTGGTCTTGTCATTTGTTGATGTTGACCTGTCATTCTTTGATGTGGTATATTTACTTGATGATGTAAAACCACGTGAACAATTCGGAAAAACCTGTTCTATTTTTAAATAGATTTACATGGTGTATGTGCCTTGAATGAATGTGGCCATCTATCGAATTAGTGTTCAAATTAAAGTTCGGGTTACTATATGAGTTAAACTTTGAGTAAGTTTTTAAATTCAAAGAGCTTAAAATTAAGGTTTTAGTTAGAATTGAGTTTCGAGTTAGACTTCGAGTTTGAGTCAAATTTAAAGACAGAGTTCTAGTTACAACTTTGAATTGGAGTCACTTCTTAAGGTAGAGTTTGAGTAAGATTCGAATTTGAAAATAAATGTCAAATCCTGTACTTATGTGAATTTAAATAATTCAGTAAAATGTATTCTTAATTACTTTAGCTCTTCTTTTTTAATTCAGTTATAGTCATAAATTAATAGCTCTGTTTTTCAATTTCATTCTATAAAATAATTTCATTCTGTAAAACAATTTCATTCTATAAAATAATTTCATTCTGTAAAACAATTTCATTCTATAAAATAATTACCATTTTTTCAGATATTTTGTAAAATGCCTAGCAAATTTAGTCATTACGTATTATGACTGAATCTTGCAGGTATTTTAGAAAATGCTTAAAGTTTTCATGTCGAAGTTATAGGCATTTTGTAAAATGCCTAAATTTAAAAAAAATACCTGTAACATAAACATTATCCATTGATTCACCATAGACAGTATGTGTAATTCAAAAAAACGATGACAATCTTTAAACTAATCAGAAAAGTTACAGTGTGTCGTTTTCATATCTAAATCATTAATAAGAGACAAAAACATTTTTTTTTTTTGCAATATTTGAGATCTCAAAAAGCACTTTTTTAACAAAAATTAAAAAGAAAATGTTTTAAACCATTAGTTACAATAAGAAAATGACTTGATAAGTATATTGAATATTTCTAAACAAATTTGAAAATTCATTTAGTAAATTAGAAAATTGTGTGTCGATTTGTTATCCAACTTTCCGCAAAATTAATTTGCAGCCTAAGATCGTTTACCCGGAATTTTGTAAATTTCCAACAGGATTAGATTCTCATTATCATATGCGCATACATTGCAAATGAAAGCTTTTTTAAATAGTGTATCTTATTTTGTTTTATATCTAATACTTTTTGATCAATTTTATTCCAAAGTCGTGTATCGTTTCTTTTGTTTACTAGTATATAACATGTATAATGTCTGGATTAACTGTTTATTCATACTTTCTACATTATAGTGTATCACAAATAGTTATCAAAGGTACCAGGATTATAATTTAGTACGCCAGACGCGCGTTTTGTCTACACAAGACTCATCAGTGACGCTCATATCTAAATATTTATAAAGCCAAACAAGTACAAAATTGAAGAGCATAGAGTACCAAAGTTCAAAAAAGTTGTACCAAATACGGCCAAGGTTATATATGCCTGGGATAAAAAAATCCGTTGTTTCCGAAAAAAATCAAAGGTTTGTTAACAGGAAATTTATAAAATGACCAATTTATTAATATTCATGTCAACACTGAAGTGTGGACTACTGGACTGGTGATACCCTCGGGGACGAAACTTCCACCAGCAATGACATCGACCCAGTCGTGTAAATAGTTATCAAAGGTGACAGGATTATAATTTAGTATGCCAGACGCGCGTTTTGTAACTCAATGAACATTTAGTTAAGACTAATCACACATCAAAAAGATCTCCAAACAACTTTAATTTTATATACATTTTAATTATTGCGTCCACTACATGTAGTTTTTTTTTTATAGATATGGAGATTGTCAGACACACAAGCTAGTGATAACTAAAACGTATTACAATTTAAAAATGAGGGACCATATATATAATTAAATATGGTATGAGCGTCAATACGATATATCTCCATCAAATGCTTTTAAATCTTGGCAGTAAAGGAAAACAAATGTGCATTACTGTCGAATACTTCCTTTATAATTGCAAAAGTGAGGGCAAACAGAACACGAATTTAATGGTTTCCAATGTTAAAACTACTAAAAAGTATAGCCTGCATCAATTATTTCAATTCTGAATAGACAATTAAGGTAATTTCTGAGTTCAATATGTATAAGTGTAGGTTATATGTATAGGCTTTTCCATTAACCTCACTTTTTGTTTGTTAAAAAGCAAATCACTGGCCATGCGATTTTTTACAGGGACGAGTTTATACAGCTAGCATAAACCGTTGTCGTATCTATGTCAAATATATCAATTTCGAATTGCAACAAATTACAGTCATATCAAATGAATTTTTACACCATGTGCATCAATCCTGAGTTTGGAAGTGTTTTAAGTTAATGACATATATTAAACGCATGCCATTTTGATAAAAAAAAAATCATTACTCTGCAGTAGACAACATACGCATGTGCAAACAAATTTATTGAATGGTTTATTCACAATGCGAAAGAAGCATGTCATATTAGAATAGTAAATAATATGTCATTGAACAGTACCTGACTATATTAATTCTCAGAAATCAAACACTATTCTTTACCTGGAATATCAATCTTCTGATCGACATTAAGTATGTTAAGCGGCTAAGGATATAAATACATTTATGATGAATTAAAAAAAAATCGAGGAAACAAGCCTTCCAATAACTTGATATTCATGTTACTGTTAAATGTACGTTAAAAGCGTACATAACAATGGTTAAAGGTCATATGAATTGACTTTTGTCATTTTCAATTATATTGTGGGCATAACACATAATAGCTTTCTTGATAGAACTATTGAATTTTGTGTATCATTTAAGACACAACACGGCGCTGGGAATGCTTAATAAAAAAGAATACAAAGGACAATGTACGATTAGGGCTGTTTTTTGTCTCCCTCTACAAATAAGTCTATATTGATACCATTGATGGTCTTAGTGTAGACACTTGTAAAAAAGTGATTTTATTGTGTTCTGGTGAAAGGAAGAATGCCTAGCAGCGTTTTTGTTATTAAGAAAGAAAAATTATCACACATTTATTGATTTATCAGCAAGTTTAAATATTTGCAAATAATATTGTTTGTACAAGAAGAGCTTGAAGTCACATACAAATGAAAAGTCCCTTTGATTGCGTTTACGGTATGCTTAAAAACAACCTTAGCAACAGAACTATTGCATAGCAACCATTAAAAAGTATGAAGTATGTATTAAGCAGTGGTTTGAAAATTGTTCTTTCCATATGGTGTTTCATTCAAACATTCTTTCATATAGTATTAAATCTTTTTTAATCTTAACAAATTTCGTATTGCGACATCAAAACCTGTTTGAATAACAGCCAACTACATATCAATTAGTAATTTTATTGAACGAATTACATTGAATGCAATACAGATTGTCTGTTTATGAACAATATTTAGTTAAGAATTAAAAGTTAGTTCAATTGTAGGTCTCTAAACGCTGATCAACAACATAGCTACATAACAAGTGCATAGCAACTGTGCAAAAAAAAAGTATGAAGTTAGTTTTTGTTTTAGGAATATACTCCCTTATACGGTGTTACACTGTAATATAAACTTCTAGATTCTCATTTTTTTAACGAATTCTATATCGTGCATAAAACCCACATCTTGCTTACACTTCACAAGTCAAAAATCTATAAAGATTAGTTTTTGTCTGAATATGAATGATTTTTTTCTCGACATTCTATATTTGTCTGAATAATTTTTTAAAATTCTTGACATAGAATGAATTCGTCTTATACGGTTCTTGATTGTTATTGACAAGTGTCTTGACAGTATGAACATTGATTAAAAGTTCTCGACACTTCCTGTATCACCTGATAAGAGTCTGGATTAGTCTCGATCAATTCTTGAATGTCTTAAAATTGTCTCGATCTGTCTTGACATATTCTTGACATTCTTAATAATGTCTAAATATGTCTTGAAATATTCTTGACATTCTAAATATTTCTTGAAATATTCTTGACATTCTAAATAACGTCTGAATATGTAGACAAGTATGAGCATATATAGAAATAAGTCAAATCAGGCAGCTATGCCGTTCCATAGAAAAGTCGTATCAAGTGTGTTCTTAAAGAGCTTTGTACTAAACCATTTGAAAGGCTTTAAATAGCAAGTATAACTTCGACATATAAGATCGATTTGTATGAACAATAAAGGCAACAGTAGTATACCGCTGTTCAAAACTCATAAATCCATGGACAAAAAACAAAATCAGGGCAACAAACCAAAACTGAGGGAAACGCATCAAATATAAGAGGAGAACAACGACACAACACCGAAACGCAACAGCACACAGAAACGGACCAAGCAACAGACAATACACCACGAGAATAACAAATATAACATCAAAACCAAATACATGAATATGGGATAGACAAGTACCGTGCCACGTCTTATATCAAAAATAAGAGAAAACAGAAACGAACAATATTATAACAATGGCCCTCTTCCTGACTTGGTACAGGACACTTTTAAAGGGGAATAAAAGTGGTGGGTATCATACACGCACAGTAGAAAAAAGAATTTAACAAAACGTGAAAGTATATTATGTTATTGCTAACTAAGTCCTTCTTACTTAATTTCACCTTCTTGTGCTTCTTTTTTAAATATTTGTTTGTTTTTATTGTGATTAAGAATATAACACAATATTGATGTGTCTGTCATAAACGTTAGAGGTTCAACGCTTTAAAACCAGGGTCAATCCACCATTTTCTACATATGAAAATCCATGTACCAAGTCAGGAACAATGTAGCTGAAATGTCGTATAAAGATTAGAACCGTATTTATTTTGATGTATTTGTTTTCTAACTTGTTTAGACTGTTGATTAGTAGTACATTGATAAACAAAAACCTTATTTAACTTCAGTTATACGTAGATTTAACAGCTCTATCAACGAGACGAGATAGATAAAAAAAAATAAGCTGTTAAAAAAATAAAATGCTTAGAATTGCGTAGTTATCGTAAATTCCCATTACTATTTTTTTTACTATTCTTTACCTGGAATATCAATCTTCTGATCGACATTAAGTATGTTAAGCGGCTAAGGATATAAATACATTTATGATGAATTAAAAAAAAATCGAGGAAACAAGCCTTCCAATAACTTGATATTCATGTTACTGTTAAATGTACGTTAAAAGCGTACATAACAATGGTTAAAGGTCATATGAATTGACTTTTGTCATTTTCAATTATATTGTGGGCATAACACATAATAGCTTTCTTGATAGAACTATTGAATTTTGTGTATCATTTAAGACACAACTCGGCGCTGGGAATGCTTAATAAAAAAGAATACAAAGGACAATGTACGATTAGGGCTGTTTTTTGTCTCCCTCTACAAATAAGTCTATATTGATACCATTGATGGTCTTAGTGTAGACACTTGTAAAAAAGTGATTTTATTGTGTTCTGGTGAAAGGAAGAATGCCTAGCAGCGTTTTTGTTATTAAGAAAGAAAAATTATCACACATTTATTGATTTATCAGCAAGTTTAAATATTTGCAAATAATATTGTTTGTACAAGAAGAGCTTGAAGTCACATACAAATGAAAAGTCCCTTTGATTGCGTTTACGGTATGCTTAAAAACAACCTTAGCAACAGAACTATTGCATAGCAACCATTAAAAAGTATGAAGTATGTATTAAGCAGTGGTTTGAAAATTGTTCTTTCCATATAGTGTTTCATTCAAACATTCTTTCATATAGTATTAAATCTTTTTTAATATTAACAAATTTCGTATTGCAACATCAAAACCTGTTTGAATAACAGCCAACTACATATCAATTAGTAATTTTATTGAACGAATTACATTGAATGCAATACAGATTGTCTGTTTATGAACAATATTTAGTTAAGAATTAAAAGTTAGTTCAATTGTAGGTCTCTAAACGCTGATCAACAACATAGCTACATAACAAGTGCATAGCAACTGTGCAAAAAATAAGTATGAAGTTAGTTTTTGTTTTAGGGATATACTCCCTTATACGGTGTTACACTGTAATATAAACTTTTAGATTCTCATTTTTTTTTAACGAATTCTATATCGTGCATAAAACCCACATCTTGCTTACACTTCACAAGTCAAAAATCTATAAAGACTAGTTTTTGTCTGAATATGAATGATTTTTTTCTCGACATTCTATATTTGTCTGAATAATTTTTTTAAATTCTTGACATAGAATGAATTCGTCTAATACGGTTCCTGATTGTTATTGACAAGTGTCTTGACAGTATGAACATTGTTTAAAAGTTCTCGACACTTCCTGTATCACCTGATAAGAGTCTGGATTAGTCTCGATCAATTCTTGAATGTCTTAAAATTGTCTCGATCTGTCTTGACATATTCTTGACATTCTTAATAATGTCTAAATATGTCTTGAAATATTCTTTACATTCTTAATATTTCTTGAAATATTCTTGACATTCTAAATAACGTCTGAATATGTAGACAAGTATGAGCATATATAGAAATAAGTCAAATCAGGCAGCTATGTCGTTCCATAGAAAAGTCGTATCAAGTGTGTTCTTAAAGAGCTTTGTACTAAACCATTTGAAAGGCTTTAAATAGCAAGTATAACTTCGACATATAAGATCGATTTGTATGAACAATAAAGGCAACAGTAGTATACCGCTGTTCAAAACTCATAAATCCATGGACAAAAAACAAAATCGGGGCAACAAACCAAAACTGAGGGAAACGCATCAAATATAAGAGGAGAACAACGACACAACACCGAAACGCAACAGCACACAGAAACGGACCAAGCAACAGACAATACACCACGAGAATAACAAATATAACATCAAAACCAAATACATGAATATGGGATAGACAAGTACCGTGCCACGTCTTATCTCAAAAATAAGAGAAAACAGAAACGAACAATATTATAACAATGGCCCTCTTTCTGACTTGGTACAGGACACTTTTAAAGGGGAATAAAAGTGGTGGGTATCATACACGCACAGTAGAAAAAAGAATTTAACAAAACGTGAAAGTATATTATGTTATTGCTAACTAAGTCCTTCTTACTTAATTTCACCTTCTTGTGCTTCTTTTTTAAATATTTGTTTGTTTTTATTGTGATTAAGAATATAACACAATATTGATGTGTCTGTCATAAACGTTAGAGGTTCAACGCTTTAAAACCAGGATCAATCCACCATTTTCTACATAAGAAAATCCATGTACCAAGTCAGGAACAATGTAGCTGAAATGTCGTATAAAGATTAGAACCGTATTTATTTTGATGTATTTGTTTTCTAACTTGTTTAGACTGTTGATTAGTAGAACATTGATAAACAAAAACCTTATTTAACTTCAGTTATACGTAGATTTAACAGCTCTATCAACGAGACGAGATAGATAAAAAAAAATAAGCTGTTAAAAAAATAAAATGCTTAGAATTGCGTAGTTATCGTAAATTCCCATTACTAGTATGTATATATTATGTACGCAGTATATATACTACAGTATGGTATATCACAAAACTTAACGAACGTTTTGTTGATAAGTTTTGAACGGTTGCAAAATAATTATCACATTTCAAAAAATTATCCTAACAAACTAATAAACATTGTTATAATTATGTCTACTAGCTGCGTAGTAATAGTTTTGAAGTTTGTCAGACACACTACCAAAGTGCAAAATACACGTATAACAATTAAAAGAAAGGATCAATAGATATAAGAAAATGTGGTATCAGTGCCATAAGACAACTCTCCATTTAATGTTCCTTAAATTTTAGCAGTTAAGGAAAACGGGGTTGAACACGTGTCGAATACATACTTTATAAGCCATACCTACAGTACTTGCAACCTTAGGCGTTACTGTTTGACGTGAACTTGACTGATCGGTGAATGATCGGTGACGGATGTTTGACTGATCGATGAGTGATCGGTGATCGGTGACCCATAGGATCCGTCAGATAAGTCAAATAACCTATGTGAGAGTTACCGTGACAACGGTCATCGATCAATCAGTAAATCAAATTTATGCACGGATCGGACGGATACGTATATATTTCAAATTCTTATGTAAACCGAACTCAACAGTGTTTACAATCCATGAATGCGGACCTCGACGAAGACACCATAATTTACACGTTAATTTGTAATTAAATTGGTTGCAATAAAAAAGTAAAAATAGTGTAACAGTAGAAGATGCTTAATTAAAGCGTTAATTGTTTGTGTTGATTAATAAATTTGTATTAAATATTGTAAACATCAGAGACATATATAATACATAATTGTGTCAGTTAACATGAACTTTTTCCTACGAAAATGCCGGTAATTTTCCGCCGTTGAAATTTTGTACTTTTTATAGTTTAGAAAAGGTATGTTTTCATAAAATTAAAAGAATGTCAGAGAAATCATTCTAAAAAATGTGTTCGTATTGTTAAAAACTACCAGAAAGTAATCTCCTTTTTATTTAAAAAAATGACACTTTTTTTAAATCAAACAACTCGAGATAAGCTTTTTAAAAATTAGAATTGAGATATAATAAGAATAAGAATACTAAAACTTTTATTTTTGTGGAATAAGAATGTCGTAATTGCTTTATTATGATAAAAATTATTAACCGCCATATGATTTCAGTACTTTTTGTTCATCAGGATTGGTTGTTCTTCATCAATTAAGTTTACTTATAGTCTAGTCAAAATAAAGTTTAACCTCAAACAAATTGCAACAAAAGAAATTTTTGTGCAATTTGAATAATAAGTAATGTCTAAACAACATATCAAAAATCGACAAAAATCGATCGGCTTGTTTTTACTTAAAATCGATTACAAATATGCTGATAATTTCCGTGTATATTACGTAACGTTCAGGCTGCCGTAGAGTGAAAGAGTTCACAAAAGGGAAATAACTGCAATGTAGCAGACGAATTTGCTGTTATATTATCAACAATTTTGCCGGTATTGGTAAGTATTTAAATGAAATAAAAGGCAATAAGTTGTATAATAGGTATGTTTATAATGTTCAATTCATATATAGATGTTCCCGAATACTGATTGTTTGTCAGTAAATGATATTTGTCTACGATTCACAGACGGAATGACAGACTGGCTCTGTCGACGCCTTTTAATGAATTAATTTTGAATGTAGGCCGAAAAACTCTGATATGTCTTTTGGTTATAAATAAAACCAATTACCCTTTTATAAAATATACCCAAAACAATGAAAAACTACATTTTTATGACGTCTGCAAGCCAAGGCTATTTCGGGAGAAAAAAAAGTATGGAACGCCGTTGGCGTCATTTAATACTTTTAATTATCGGAATGAAAATGGAATTTCTTATGTGATACAGGCATTTTAGACTATTTGAAGTTATTATTTTTGCATCAATATTGTATTAGGACATACGACACTTAACATTAATACACTTTTATACACCAAATTAGTGGAAATCGTCGTTTTCTGACCGTTTTAAGCCAATTATATATTTGTTTCTTACTGTATTCAATATAACCGACGATTTTTATGATACATGTATTTTATTGCTTTTTATCAAATGTGTTCTAGTACATGTAGAAATAATATTATATTTTTGTTTTATTTAAATTCTAAATTCATGGCTATAATATAACATTATATATAATTCAATTATAAATTAAAAGGATGAATTTATAATGTTTTTTATTTTTTTACAGATGGCATCATGGACAGCTGTATCTTTTGTGACAAGCTCCTGGAAAACGGTGAACCCACAGTTAAACTTGGAAAGAAAGGGTGTGATAACATCAACAAAATCAGCTCCGACAGACACAAGGACATATTAACTGCTCCTGGCCAAACAGTTCACCATGATTGTAGACGATATTTTATAAACCTTAAATCGACAAGATGGAAAATAAGTTTGAATGTAGACCCGGAAATAAGTGATAGAGAAAGAGATTTAAGGTCCAGCAAACCACTTTTCAAATTTGAAGATAACTGCTTGTTCTGTGGGCAAACTGCAAAGAATTACAAAAGAAAAAGGGGATATGACGTTGTTTGTGTCAGAACTTTAGATTTTCAGTCATCGGTAGAAACTACATGTAGAGAGAGAAATGACAAATGGGGAGAAGAAGTTTTCAATAGAATACAGATGGCTCATTCTGATTTGCATGCGGCAGATGCAGTTTATCATGCTCAATGCAATTCAAACTTTAAACTGGGAAGCAAATGACACAAACTATAGCTACAACACCGGAGGACAATTTGAAAAAAAGAAAAACATCCTATGCAGGTAGACCAAAGAATGATACTGCAGAAAATGGTTTCCAGGAAATTATGTTGAAAATAGAAAAGAATCGGAAGCAAATATCTGTCGCTGATGTAGTACGTGAGATGGAAAAAATATGTGGCGTAGAGAATACGTATTCAATTGTCCACATGAAGAAAAAAATCTTGGATCATTTTGGTAAATCAGTATTGTTTACAGAAGAAGAAGGAAAACCAAGTATTCTGACGTTCCGAGACAACATTTCATCGATATTGCATACTTTTTATAATCGTAGAGGAAAAAAAAATAAGGAAGAAGAAAAGAAATCTATCATATCAACTGCAGCACAACTTATAAAAGAAGACATCAAGCTAATAACGTCTAAAGACCTTTATTATCCGTCTGCAGAAGAAATGGAGTCAGAGACCTCAAATGCTGAATATGTCCCTCGTTCACTAAGAATATTTTTGAACTCGTTATTCAGCGAAGCAGATTGTATCAACAAAATTTCAGCAATTGGACATGCAATCATACAGGCAACAAGGCCACGAAGTGTAATAGCACCATTGCAGATTGGCTTAGGTATTCAAATGCACCACCACTTTGGTTCCCGTTTCCTTGTCGACACACTGTACAATCTTGGGTTTTGTTCATCCTACAGTGAGGTACAGAAATTTGAAATGAACGCTGCTGCGTCAAGAAGCCCAGAAAAAGAAAATGACAGTCAATCAGTTGTACAGTTCGTTGCAGATAATGTAGACCACAACATACGATCTTTAGATGGGTTAGGAACATTTCATGGGATGGGTATTATATCAGCTTCCACTCCTGGCATCAAGACAGCAAGAGCTGTACCTCGTACGAATCCAAGCATAAAAGAAATAACTGCATTAGCGAAAATAAACATCAAATTCTACAAGGAACAATCCAACTCGTTCAGGCAATTGAAATATGAAGTACTCAAGAAAAGAGAGATGGGAAATGAGACTTGGAAGCTTGATCTATTATCCAAAATTTGTTGGCCTCTAAAGTTAAGTGCAAGTTGGTCAGCTATAATGCATAAAACTAGTGGATCTTATCCCGGACAGTCAAATATTACATTTCTTCCTATGATCGATCTTAATCCTAGCGACGAGTCCTGCATCTATACAACACTCCATTTTGTCTGTAAAGAGGCTAAGAAAAACAAATGCACTCCTATATTAACTTTTGATCAGCCGTTATACTGGAAGGCAATGACGATACTTCAAAACGAACCCATTACCAGCTCACTTAAGTCTGTCGTACTGAAACTTGGAGGATTCCATGCAGAGATGAGTTTTGTCGAGAGCATCGGATACCTAATGTCTGGATCAGGATTGATGAACATCTTTGAAACTGTATATGCATCTACAGCGGTATCACATATGTTGAGTGGAAATGCAATTGCTAGAGCTGTAAGGGGACACTTCTTATTAGACACTGCTCTCACTGCATTGATACTCTCAGATATTTATGGGATTCCAGTTCCAAAAATAGACGTAAGCTCAGAGGAAAACGAAGATGAAGACTGTACTCAAACTTATGATACTTCTAAAGTTCAAATTCACGACACATGCTATACGGAAGAATTTTCGAATGCCACTGATCTACTACATTTATTTTTGAAAGGAGATGTGACTCTGACAGATATCAATCAAAGTAATGCATTAAACATTATAAGAGATAAAATAGAAGAATTTCGACAGTCGCGAACGAAGCATAGAACAGCAAAGCTTTGGTTTCAGTATATGGACATGATATGCATCCTCCGGGATTTTATAAAGGCAGAGAGGACTGGTAATTGGCATTTACATTTGGAATACCTCAAGGCTATGCTACCATACTTTACAGCTTCTGGCCACAATCTGTATGCAAAGTCTGCATGGATTTATCTTAATCAAATGGAATGTCTCAAGGAAAAAAATGCAGAAGTAGCAGCTCTTTTTGAAAGAGGATACCATGTGATCAGACGAACAGATCAATATTGGGCAGGTATTTCGTCTGATTTGGCTATTGAGCAAGCTTTAATGCGAAGCATTAAGACAACAGGAGGGCTTACCAGAGGACGAGGTATGAGTGAAAGCCAGAGAGCACTCTGGATTTTATCTATGCCTGATTGTGCTGAGGTAAATAATGCAATGATGACATTTACCGGGACAAAATTCTATTCCTCAGATCAACATAAAGAAGATGGTGTTAGTCGCAAAAAACGGGATACTAAAGATACTATGATATTTGCTTCCTTTCTTCAAGAGAGAAACCCATTTGTGGAGGAAGAGGGTATGAGAAACATAGAGACGGGTGTATCAGCAACATCAGATGTGAATGCAGATAGAGCTAAAGATATTGGACTCAGTATATTAAAATCGATGGAAGGTAAATGCGTATCAGAGTTTACTTTCAAAAGAAAATACCAGGCTATCACACTTCAAGACAAACCTACTTGCGTAAATTCGGAACCTGAAATGGCATCAATCGACCCACAACTTTTATTTCAGAGATTTATCGTCGCAGCAGACAGTATATATGAAGACAAATCTGAAATATTTGCTTATGAACTGTCTAGTCAACCAAGTTCTATGTTTGATTCGTCCGGATTTATGAGGCCAGCATCAAAGTCAACTCTAGCAGATGCGATTTGGAATCTTGGAGACTGCAGTACAGAATATACAGATACTGTCTACAGTTATGTTGTTGATGGCGGATCACTTATGCATAAAATACCGTGGAAAAGTGGTTTGACATTTGGAGAAATTTGTAAAAGGTATATTGATTCCATAAAGTGTTATGACTCGATTGTTGTAGTATTTGATGGATACGTGTCCGGTCCTGATACTAAAGATGCAATGCATCTTAAGCGAACCAAAGGAATATTTGGTACAAAAGTAACATTTACGGAGACAACGCCTTTTAGGTCAAAAAAGGAATTATTTTTGGCTAATAATGAAAATAAACAGAACTTTATTGAAATGTTGAGAAGACATATGCATGCAAACGGAATTGAAACAAAGCATGCTTCAGCAGATGCAGACGTTTTGATCGCTAAAACTGCAGTAGAATCTGCCATTTCGCACCCAACAATACTCCTTGGTGAAGATACTGACCTGTTGGTACTTCTGTTGTACTATAACAATTTTGAATCCTTTAATCTGATCTTTAAACCAAATCATGATAAGAAGACAAAGTCAAAAGTATGGGACATAAATAAAACGAAAGGCGTTCTTGGACAAAACATGTGCAAAGTCCTTCTGATCATTCACGCAATAAGCGGTTGTGACACGACATCAAAGCTGTATGGTGTAGGAAAGATAGCCACATTAAAGAAATTTATTAACAGTCAAATATTGAAAGATCTTGCTGAGATATTTTTAAAAGGGTCTCTTGTTGAAGACATTATAAATGCCGGGGAAAAAATAATTACGTTTTTGTACGGAGGTGCTCCGATCGAAGGACTTGACGTTCTCAGGTACAAAAAATTTGCTAACAGAGTTCTAACTTGCAAAGAAGTGATCCAAATTCACACTCTTCCACCAACTACCGAGACTGCTACATATCATAGCTTAAGGACTTATTTACAAGTTCAGACATGGATCGGAGGAGAAGAGATAGATCCTTCTGATTTTGGTTGGTTACTTGTAACTGGAAGACTTATGCCTATCAAGACAAAAAAGCAACCCGCTCCACAAAGACTCCTTTCAATTATACGTTGCAACTGCAAGACTAATTGTGATACTCGTCGCTGCACATGTAGAAAACATGGTTTAGAATGTAACATTTCGTGTGGCGAATGTCGTGGACAGAGCTGTATGAATTCAATGCATGGTGACATTAATTTAGCAGCTGATGAACTTATGTTTGACTCAAGTTGAAACAAATATTAAATATTATTGTCAGTTATATTTTCTATATTTCAAGAAGGCAACTACCTAAATAAGTCCCTTTTTTCATAATATGAAGATGTGACATTGTTTCTTTGACATAAGCTCTATATAATTTTTTCACTATTTTCGAATGACTTATTTACTTCGTCAAGATAAATGAATTAGTTAGTATCTATATATTACATTTTGGTGAAGTGGTTATCTTAAATTTCAGTTTATCTCGATTTGTCACTAAAAAGTAACTATTTCACCCCAAAATTCGTATGTTAATAAAAAGAATTCGGTATTATTTATAATGATATTTTATAAACTGTCTAAAATAGTGAAAACCCGATTTATTTATATATTTACTATAATTAATAGAAAACAATCAGTTTTTGCCGATTTTTGTCACAAAAATGCAGTTTTTAACCCAAAATTATTCTTTTTCAAAACTTTTTCCCCCAATGTTGCCACTATTATAGGTAGTTCTCATAACTGTTTTCTTATTTTTACACTCATTTCTTATCGTTTTGTCATAATAATAAAATATAAGAAATTTTCCAGTTTTCAGCGATTTTTGTTCAAAAACATATATTTTGACCCAAAAATACCCGAAAATTAGCCCATCGATTTCTGTCGATTTTTTATATGTTCAATAGAATATGTCAATTGATCGAATTATGACAAGAAACCTTTTGTTGCAATTTGTTTGAGGTTGGGTGATTGTTTGGGCTAGTTTGACTGGACTATCACAGGAAAAAGGAATAAATTGTTTGTACGCGTTGACTAAAATGCAAATATTTCTTCTCATATTTGAAATTATTGGAACTTCAATTGCAATCAGTTGTTATCAATTCCTTTTAATAACTAATTTTGTATAAAATTGGAATATTTGAAGAATAAGTATCTGTTTACTTTTCATTTTGTTGAACCAGAATGCAATCATTTCTTCATTTGAATGGAAATTATTGACCACCATTTGATTTTTTTACTTTATATTGTTTACAATGGGTAGTTACATCACGATTGGCCTTTCTTCATTAGATATAATTACTTTAAGGAAAAAGATGATAATTTTTTGTACGCATTGCCTAAAATGCAAATATTTCTGCATTTTACTGAAAATTATTGACCGTCATTGAATTTTATACAAAATGTTATTCGCATTATTAAAATAACCCAAATTATTCTTCTTTTTATTAAAAATGATACTATTCTATTTGAAATTAGTTATTTTTACCATCTTGAGACAAGTACTCTATACATAATTGAGATATAATGAGAATTAGAATACTTAAACTTTTATTTTGTGGAATAAGATTGCAGCTTTTGATTTAATTTGATACAAATTATTAACGGTCTTATGATTTCAGTACTTTTTGTACAACACGATTGTCTGTTCTTCATAAAACATGCTTACTTTAAGGAAAAAGATATTAAATATTTGTACGTATTGCCTAAAATGGAAATATTTCTTCATTTTACTGAAAATTATTGACCGCCATTGAATTTTTGCACTTTTTATAGTTTATAATAAAAAAATTTCATGAAATACAAAGAATGTTCGAGAATACATACTAACACTTAATTTGCATTGTTTAAAATAGCCCAATATTATTCTTCTTTTTATTAAAAATGATACTATTTTATATGAAATCAGTTACTTTTACCATCTTGAGACAAGTACTCTATACAGAATGGAGATATAATGAGAATTAGAATACTTAAAGTTTTATTTTGTGGAACAAGATTGCAGCTTTTGATTTAATTTGATACAAATTATTAACCGTCATATGATTTCAGTACTTTTTGTACAACACGATTGTCTGTTCTTCATAAAACATGCTTACTTTAAGGAAAAAGATATTAAATATTTGTACGTATTGCCTAAAACGGAAATATTTCTTCATTTTACTGAAAATTATTGACCGCCATTGAATTTTTGCACTTTTTATAGTTTATAATAAAAAAAATTCATGAAATACAAAGAATGTCAGAGAATACATACTAACACTTAATTTGCATTGTTTAAAATAGCCCAATATTATTCTTCTTTTTATTAAAAATGATACTATTTTATATGAAATCAGTTACTTTTACCATCTGGAGACAAGTATTCTAATCAGAATAGAGATATGATGAGAACTAAAATACTTAAACTTTAATTTTGTGGAAAAGGAGTGCAGTTATTGACTTATTTTGATACTAGATATTAACCTTCATATGATTTCAGTACTTTTTGTACATCACGATTGGCTGTTCTTCGTAAAATATGGTTACTTTAAGGAAAAAGTTCATAGATTTTTGTACGAGTTGTCTCAAATGCAAATATTTCTTCATTTTACTGAAAGTTATTGACCGCCATTGATTTTATGTACTTTTTATAGTTTATAATAGTTTTTTTTATGAAATACAAAGAATGTCAGAGAATTCATACTAACATTTTATTTGCATAGTCTAAAATAACCCAAATAATTCTTCTTTTTATTAAATATGATACTATTTTATTTGAAATCATTTTTTTTATCATCTGGAGACAAGTATTCTAATCAGAATTGAGATATGATGAGAATTAAAATACTTAAAATTTTATTTTATGGAATAGGAATGCAGTTATTGACTTATTTTGATACAAGATATTAACCGTCATATGATTTCAGTACTTTTTGTACATCACGATTGGCTGTTCTTCATAAAATATGGTTACTTTAAGGAAAAAGATATTAAATTATTGTACCCGTTGCCTCAAATGCAAATATTTCTTCATTTTACTGAAAATTATTGACCGCCATTGAATTTATGTACTTTTTTATAGTTTATAATAGGTTTTTTTATGAAATACAAAGAATGTCAGAGAATTCATACTAAAAATTTTTTCGCATTGTTTAAAATAACCCGAATTAATTTTTTTTTTTATTAAAAATGATACTATTTTATTTGAAATCAGTTATTTTTACCATCTGGAGACAAGTATTCTAATCAGAATTGAGATATAATGAGAATTAAAATACTTAAACCTTTATTTATGTTTAATAGGAGTGCAGTTATTGACTTATTTTGATACTAGATATTAACTGTCATATGATTTCAGTACTTTTTGTACATCACGATTGGCTGTTCTTCATAAAATATGGTTACTTTAAGGAAAAAGATATTCAATTTTTGTACGCGTTGCCTCAAATGCAAATATTTCTTCATTTTACTGAAAATTATTGACCGCCATTGAATTTATGTACTTTTTATAGTTTATAATAGTTTTTTTTATGAAATACAAAGAATGTCAGAGAATTCATACTAAATTTTTTTTCGCATTGTTTAAAATAACCCAAATTTTTTTTTTTTATTAAAAAAGATACTATTTTATTTGAAATCAGTTATTTTTACCATCTGGCGACAAGTATTCTAATCAGAATTGAGATATAATGAGAATTAAAATACTTAAACTTTTATTTATGTTTAATAGGAGTGCAGTTATTGACTTATTTTGATACAAATTATTAACAGTCATATGATTTCAGTACTTTTTGTATATCATGATTGGCTGTTTGTCATAAAATATGGTTACTTTCAGGAAAAAGATATTAAATTTTGTAAGTGTTGCCTAAAATGCAAATATTTCTTCATTTTACTGAAAATTATTGACCGCCAATAAATCTGCTTAAAGTTATTAACCGCCATATGATTTCATTACTTTTTTTTTAGGATTGGTTGTTCTTCATAGATTATGATAACTTTAAGGAAAAAGATATTATTTTTTTTGTACGTGTTACGTAAAATGAAAATATGTCTTCTCATATTGGAAAATATTGGAATTTCAATTGCAATCAGTTGTTATAAATGATATTTTTTATTTTTTGTAGAAAATGTGAATAAATCTGCTTAAAATTATTTTTTTTTTTTTAAGGAATATATTTATATTTAATACCACCATTGGATTTTTGTACTTTTCATTGCTTAGGAGTAGTTATATTTTTGTTATTTTAACGGCTTCGATTGTGACAGGAATAGAGAAAGTCCGTGATTATGATAAGTTTTTTTAAAAGAATTTTATGATAATAAGCATACAAAAAATTAAAATTGAAAAATATAGACTACATTTTTTCAATAATCGATCCTTTCATTTTGTTTTTCCCCGAGTATGTTTGGAAAATAATAAAATCAAAATCGCGTTGTAGACACCGTTGTAGAACTCGCCGGGTTTAAAAAAAATATTACCTAAATAAAACGAAAAAGACCATTCTTTAATAAACATATTTTAATTCAGGTTTTATCTGTACATTTCTTTTCATTTCAATTCATAAAACTTTGCTAAATAATTAATAAACAAAATGTCGCCATTTTAATTAAATTAAACGAAACTAAAATTCCGTAATTTGTATTACTTTATCATGTGACGTATTCAAGTTCAATCCGTCATCAAGGTCGATCGGTACTATCCGTCCGATCAGTCCGATCAGTCAATTACTTTTCCTATAAGTCTGACGGATTGCTGACGTGAGTTTGACGCGAACTTAACTGATCGGTGACTGATCGGTGACCGCTGATTGATCGCTGAAATAGTAACGCCTAAGTTTGCAAGTACTGTAATTATGTACTATTTCGACATTATCTAATATAGTGTATTTGCTCTCAACTATAGTACCCCAAACAAAAAAAATTGAGGAACAAATCATGGTAACAAATGATAAACAAATCGTATGATTTCTTTGTGATTTGAAAGTGATAAAATTTCACATGCAAATGAGCTAACAAATCACAATAACAAATCACTAACAAATGGCTTACAAATCATAAGCAAATCAGGGTAACAAATGATAAACAAATCGTATGATTTCTTTGTGATTTGAAAGTGATAAAATTTCACATGCAAATGAGCTAACAAATCATAATAACAAATCACGAACAAATTGCTTACAAATCATAAGCAAATCATAAACAAATTGCCAAGAAATTGTTTTGAAATCATTTACAAATCAGAAGCAAATTGTTTTCAAATCGTTAAGAAATTGTTAATAAATCTTTAACAAATCAGAAGTAAATCATATTCCTACCTCAAGCAAATCGTAAATAGATTGGCATCAGTCATCAATTCACAGATTATATCATTAACATCCAGATCAAAAATAAGTTCTGCCCCTGAAACCCCCAAACTTTGAAGCGCAAGTGTCTTCATTTTACCTTTTTATAGCTACTCCACTTATTGTTAAAAGGAGTACTATCTTTGGTTGCGATGAGGGAAAAATTGTTCTTTATGAAGTTTCTCTTACTTTTTACCCGAATTTGACTTAAACGAAATTAGAAAAAAAAACATAGGCAACCACGTGTACTTAGTAGAATAATGTCAAATAGGTGATGGGTCTTACTCTTGGTCCAAATCTGCTACATTGAAAAATATATATATATAGCTTTGTCCATTTTGACCAGGACCTGGTCAGTAAACAACAATTAAAACATTAAACTTGCCAGTGAATTCTATCTGCTGGCTCGGGAAGCTAGTCTTAAAATGTTTTGATCTGTTTACACATCTTTTACACATTTTTATTTTTAAAATTAATCCAGACAGCACTAAACTATCATGATTATAAGGAGATACTGAAATGCACAAATTCTGAATTTTAAAGGTTAACATTTGAATAGTATTAGTTAAATATGTGAAATTATAAATATAAAGATTCCTTTCCACCGTCATCTTTCATAGGCTGAATAAAACTTCTCATCTTGCAACCTTCTTTGTTCAGTTAATATAGAACAGTATTTGAAATTTGAATTTGACCTCAACCGGAAGTCAGAGAGATAGATAAACAAAGAAAACTGGAATGCATTAACATTTTATTCATTGTAGCAAATCATCAATGAATCACAACAAGATAGCTAAGAAAGTTAACAAATCATTTTCAAATCGTTTTATATGAAAGTCAAAGTTAACAAATCATAACGAAAGCACACCGTTCTAGCTAACAAAGTTAACAAATCTCTTTCAAATCATTTCATACGATATTCTAAGTTAACAAATTATAAAGAAATCACACAAAAACAGAAACAAATGGCTTACAAATCATACAATAGAAGGAAATCACATAGAAACCAGATTTAGGTAATTTGGAAAATTCTGATTTGTCTATGATTTGTTAAATGAATCGCAAGCAAATGGTACTAACAAATCACCGAATCACGATTTGAAAGAGATTTGAATACGATTTGAAAGCAATTTGTTCATTTATTTTTCTGTTTGGGGTACGATAGGACTTTTTATATTGAATAAACATCCCCCTTTGTTTTTTACATAAATACCTATCAATGTGGGAATTTGATAAAACAATGATGAGCAATTGCCAATAACAGTATTTAACACACTTCCTTTTTTTAAGTACATCATTCCAAACGGCGGTTTAAGAAACGAAATCAACAACAAAAGATAGATATACAAAGATATACTATAGTACATGGCCAATAATTGTAAGGAAATGTAAAAATACGTTAAAAAATCACTTCTGTATTGGTAATGTGTCATCTCATTGTACCCAAATTGCTATCGGCTAAAAGGCGAACAATGTTTGATTGAAATACAACCTGATGGAAAGGTATTCCCTTTTTTATACTTAAGGTGTTATTGGTCTTTCGCCATCTTGGATTGTAAAAAAACAGAGAATCTATGTTGCATTTTTTTTTTATCAAGATAGCAAATTTTGATGCTGGAGTGCATATATTTAATGTGAATTATCATTTAAAAGAACTTATTTATAAGAAAATAACTTATAAAAATTAATATTTTTACAAATATTGATTATTTTTGGTTGTTTTTAGATGTTTTCAAATTGGCATTTTAAGGGGAGGTAACTCTAAAACAGTGCATTTTCTGAAGGAATCTACAAAGAATTTTTTTTAGCCGTAAAAAAACGTACGGTGACCCGATCTCTTTTTATACTATCAAAGCAGTGTCTGAAAGCTATCTTTTCCTTACTTATTTTACATTTCTATCATTTTGTTTAGTTTCTATACACAAAATTGTGTTTTTTCCTGTATAATTCATACAAAATGTGTCACTTTGTCACAACCTGTAGCTTGAGAAAATTTTGACAAAGTATGAACAAATTCTATTATTTTATTTAAGACTCCAAATCCACCTTAATATGACCACGTAATATAAAATTTTGTTGATATTCTTCAAAAATTACATTTTGAATGATAACAGTTAACATATTTAAAAAAATGCTTCGCTCAAGATACGTCTTCGTAATCCCACATGGTTCGCAAGAGGTTTATATTGCTTGCAAATATAATGTCTTTTTTAATTAGAGTAAACATATATGCTGGCAAACAAGAAAGCTTACACATGTGAAATATCAAAGTCTATGCAAATGGTGTTCGTACTACCTATATAAAAAAGAAGATGTACTTTGTTGAAAATGTCAGTCACACGAACGCTTCATAAACACATGTTTGTTTGATGTGTACATGTAATGTTTAAAATAAATGATGCATGTTATTTTTTTTTTTATTTCCACGAAATAGGCCTCATTGTGCTTTTAAGAATTACTTTATCAAATAAGACATCTTAAACCACTAAATTAAAAGATATTTTAAATAATAACGTAACGTGTTTGTGTCCGTATTATTCATGAAGCGAACAACAAAAAGTACTCAGAAATTAATACATGTGTTTTTCTTCTTAACATTGTTAATTCAAACATTTTATAACACCAACACAATTTATGCAATATAATAGGCTATAAGGAATTCGAACATAACGTGTATATACGTGTTATGATATTTACTGCAAATTAAAGGGACACACGCTATGGGATTTGTAGAAGTACTAAGGTATACTTTTATTGCTCTACAGTTGATGAAAGCTTATTAATAAAATCATGATTCGTTTGCAGTAATAAGTGTGTTTAAGTTTTGTCAGAATTAGGAAAGAAATATCGCAAGGCGTATATCAAATTCTAAGCCCGGTACCTTAGGAAACTATTTACAAGTTTGAATAATTAATTAAGTAATTTTGATAGTATTTTATCTGAACAAGCTATTGTGTAGATCTGTAGATAGCACCACATTTGGTTTTCCATCTATAATCTACAAAATCTGACAAATTGCACCTTCTGTAACGTTAAAAATAAACGATGACTTATACCTTTTATTAAAGTTAAAACAAAAAAAGGATTGATATAAACTACATTTTGGAAAATTATTTAACAACATGGATTTTCAAAAAATCGCCAACTCTTAGTCAATCGCAAGCATTGATAAAAAAAACTTTCTGATTTACTTAAAAACTCATCAAACTCGGAGACACTCTTTAACTTCCGCAAAAAAAAACCCAAAAAATTCTTACGATTGTACATGTAATTTTCTGTTTGTAATAATCCGTTTTTTAATAAGAAGTTCACGATTTTTTAAATAAATAGTCTAGAATAAGACCTACTTTTTTTGATACAGGATGTACTTTTAAGGTGAACAAATATATATATACATATGTAAAAATGAAGAACAACACAACCTTAAATATTAGATAATAGTTTATAAATGTTTCTACTTACTGCTTCTTCGTCGATGTGTTCATACACAATGAGTTCTTTATAAGATATGTATGGTATAACCTTATTGTTAAAATGAAATAGTGCATGGTGAATACGTGGAATTGAAATTCTGCGAAATGAATTCTTTTCATAATATACTGCTTTTAAAAAACTAGCCTTAATATTTAACTCTTTTAAAATAGTTTGAAAGTACTAAAATTTTAAAAGCATTTAAACAAATAATTAAAGGTTTGTCATTTCAACCTGTTTTCTACGTTATAAACTTATCAACAATAGTTACTTGTAGTTAATATGAAACACAATTGGGTGCTTTAATCATAAAATAATCAATTATTGTGGATTATTTTTTGTTCGTATGATCCAAATTTCGTGGGTTGAGGAAGACTTGCATTTTTTTAGATATTCAATTTAGCTGCAGGCACTCCTTTAGCAAATTTGTAATTCGTTGAACATCTAGAAAGTGGCTCCCAAATACCCACGGAATCAGTGAAAAATGGTATCCAACAAATTCTACAAATCCACAGTATGGCATCTGTATTCTGTGAAAATGAATTTACGTTCTCAAAGATAAACATAATGTGTATCATATATTCGGTTATCATAATGCTTTTGTTATTATCAAAGTGCATGTTTACAATATCTTCCCCTTTGATAAGGAGAAAGGGTCAATTATCGAATGTAAATGCGTGAAGATTTAATAAACAAGTATAACAATTTGATTCGTACAATATATCTGAGGCGAACTATACCATAGGGACATTCAAACTCATAAGTCGAACCATAAACTGACAACGCCATGGCCTGAAAAGAACAAGCAAACAAAAGTTCACAGATTACAAAATAGAAATTTAAAGAACGAGAAATATAAACCCAACCAAAAACTGGATGAATAGATATGACTTTTGAAATTATCAAACTGATGATTCAACTTATGAAATGTGAATGATTAAAGCATCAGACGGCAAAAATGTGTCAGCCGTGAGTATGGTATTTTAACTACAGGAGTAAACTTTTAATAGGATTATTCTTTTTCATCTACACTGTATGTTGATTTTAGTTTGTATGATTACACGAATACCAATTATTTTGTCTCATCGTATAATCATATTTACTTGTATTTAAAAAAGATCATCATATAATATTTGACCAAATTAAAGTATGAGTTTGTTGAAGCAATATCTTATTATTGTAAAATTAACAAACAAGTTTGTTCCAATATTTTTCTTTTAAATAAGGAAACAGGTAAAGGTAAATATACAAAGCCTGTTTAAAAATCTATAAAATATCTTCTTTACTATCAAGCGAATTGAATATCTCAATGATGATGTGTAAGCCGGAATACTTACACCATACAACATTAAGTACGTTTAAATCAACACATCCGTCAAGATCGAGTAACCACATATACTACAAAAAAACCTGTATTATGTGTATGGAGTCTTTCATGTATGCTTATTTCAAATTACGTGACATTTTAAATTCTAAAAAGAAATTATTTTCTGAAATTCAAATTATTATATGTGTTATGCAGTAGGTTTGTATATTCATGTTTTAGGGTTAACAGACAACTGAAATGTATTATTTATTGGTTAACTTATTATACTAGTAATTAAGACATAAGAGGTGTGCGGGAAAAGTATTCATTTATTGGAGCAGATAAACAATCGAAAATAATGGTCAATATCAGTTTTAGCACTACTGCATTGATTCAAGAGACTTTAATGGTGTTGATCAATTAACGAATAAAGCATTGTATATCTATTTTACTGAATGTCTAAAAGCTAATTAATGTATTTGAAAGATGTTCAATTAAATTAGGAAATTATCACGTCGACAGATACTTACTGCAAGTGACAGCAATCAGGAATACGTGTTTTCCCAATGATTCCACAGAAGAAAAGAAAAACATTCAATTATTCAAAGGGAAATTACCCGAAACATAATTGTTTCGTCACTTGGTTTATTGTGTAAATAACAAACTTTAAGGTAATGATGATATACATATTTTATTATCAGAACTCAAGCTAAGACGTTAAAATTTCATAGCACTTAACAAAATAAAGAATTGAGTACGTATTTGTCTTTACGGAGAAACATAAAAGGTTTTTATTTACATTTGGTCACTTAACTTTCACTTTTTGATACTTATATTAACAATGTACTTTGTTTATGATGTGGAGTATGGGGTGATCATAATGTACCAGCTATAAAGAGGATATATCTAGGCTACAAGTGATTTACAGATGTACATTGACCTATGTAGATTGGCATTATTACACCCCAAAAAATGTAGAATTGTTAAATAACAGTTTAAACAGATTTTGACTCGTAACCGGGAAGAAGAAGAACTGATATTCACCGATGAGTTATGAAAAACTGGTACTGTTCAAATAGTTAATCAACTTGGTTGTATTTAAACAAAAACAAAGGATTTCTTCAGTATACATTGTAGGTTAAGGTGATATCAAGTATAATCCAGGTTTATTTTTAGATCATAAACTATCCGGTACTTTTTACTTGATGATTAAACAACGCCCGTTTGACAAATCCGATCAAAACAAGACCTGTTCCTGGTCTGCTCAACACTAAATTTACTTGTCACCAGAACCGCTCTACAGCGATTTTTTAAATATCATTTTAATATCTTTGTTTCGTAGTATAAACATTAAAAATAAAGTAAAAATATTTTTCCGTTATATAAACAGGATAAAATACAAATATGTGAAAATAAAGTACGCATAGAACGTTGCTTGTAACATAAATTTATCGGTGATCTGCCAATCTATAAATTAAAAAAACGATCTTTGTTAGAATGATAACGGGCACTCAATATATATTCCAATACCAATCAAATTCAACCATATTTGCACTTGATTATGTATACATATGAAAGAACGTATATTAGATGTTAATTATACGTCTATGTTAATTAGTTATACCATGCATACGTCCGTGTTCTATGTAGCCACAGTCAGCAATATTATTTTGTATGTTTTGTAGTAAGAGCCAGCTCCAAAAACTCAAATTACCGACTACATTTAGCTTCATATTTAACTCCACGCAATAGGTTTGCAATGCCTTACGTTATAGATAATGCATATTTTAAGGTTTTTCTTGTCGTAAAACACACCGAGGGGTGTCAGGATTGATCAAATGAAAGACCGACCGGAGGAAGGTTTTTCTTTGAACAATCCTGACACCCCGAGGTGTGTTCTACGACAAGAAAAACCTTAAAATATGATTTATCTGACTTATATACCGTCAAAAAATATTAATTTTATAATGATTTGTAAAAGTTAGCATCCTATTTTACCGACAACAATAGAGTGGAATATTCTTTTCTAATGCGTCCGGGTTTTAATACGCCCTGCGGTTTATTTAAAATGTGAAATAAAACTCACTTAATAATTTAGATATAAACCTTTTAAAAATTGTTATCCATACACAATAAAAATATTACTGTAACTGCATGAAGTAAGACACAAATGTATTGTTACCATCCGATAACGGTGTATGACAAATACAAGACACATTGTAAGTTATTTATTGTACCACTTAGCTCATGGAAAAGGGGGAGGGGTATGGTTTTTTTTCTATTCGTTATGTTATTTCTATCGCGGAAAGTGGTAATTTTTTTAAAATTTTTACTTGAATCGAAGGAAAAATTCAGATAGATTGTATTTTAAATAGCAATACATTTTTTTAAAAGATAATTAGGATATAGTTGTATACCCTCCGCACCCTACCCTTTCGTGAGTTACTTTAATGTTATTCAATAGAATATAAGATTATCTTATTAGTTGATCATTTGATCGAGTAAAAGGTATACAAAAATTTTAAAAAGTTACGAACTGACACGCAGACGAATTTAGATACACGTAGGTCACAGTATGATTTCCTATTCAGTGTGTATCGTTCTGAACATGCATGAAATATTTGCCACTGGACGTTAAGCAAGCAACCAAAAATCAATCAACCTATTCAGTTTGACTAAATACGATTTTCAAAGTCTTACACACGAATATGTTAAATCTGGATTTATTTTTATAAAAGTCTACATTAAAATTCATCTGACATATATGATAATGTTTCTTTATTGTAGCGATAAATCAACAAAACTTCACGTTATTTGTTTCTAAAATTAAAATGCAGGACTACAATGACGGTTTCTTTTACACCTTTCCTCGATTGAACTTTAAAAAATGAATTTCAAAATCGGCAACAAAAAACTATTAAACATGAGTTTTGAAGTAAATTATAGATTGCATGTAAATCAAGGAAAATAATGACCTTACACAGGTCATTAATTTATGCCTTGTAGCATATATCATTGAAACATGGTATCGTCCGGGTTGATTCTGAAAAAGAATGACCTGACGTTCTGAAAGAAAATAACTCCATATAGGTATATAAGGAAAAGTTATCAAAGGTACCAGTATTATAATTTGATACCAAAGACGCGCGTTTCGGCTATATACATGTCAGACGTATCAGTGACGCTCAGATCAAAATAGTTATCAAGCCAAACCAGTAAACAGGTCGAAGAGCATAGAGGACCCAAAATTCATAAAAAGTTGGCCAAATACGTCTAAGGTACATGTAATCTATTATTTGGATAAGAAAATCCTTAGTTTTTTTTTAAATTCAAAAGTTTGGAAACAGGAAATTTATTAAAAGGACCATAGAATTGATATTATGTCAACATTGAAGTGCTGACTACTAGGCTTGTGATACCCTCGGGGAAGAAACGTCCACCCGCAGTAGCATTGACCCAGTGTTGTAACAAAATATCAAAGGTACAAGAATTATAATTGAATACGCCAGACACGCGTACATAAGACTCATCAGTGACGCTCAGATCAGACACGTTATACAGACAAACAAGTACAGTGATGAAGAGCATTAAGGATCCCAAAATTCACAACAGTTGTCCCAAATACGGCTACGGTAATCTATTTTTGGGATAAGAAATTCTAAAGATTTGTTAACAGGAAATTTATAAAATGACTATATAATTGATATTCATGTCAACACTGAGTTGCTGATTACTGGGCTGGTGATACCGTTGGGGACGAAACGTCCACCAGCAGAGGCATCGGGACGAGGTGAACTTCTATTCCTACACATAACTGTTAATGCTAAAAATCAGAAGGTTAATTTCGTGATGATTATGTTTCGGCTTTGAATACTTTACCAATAAAAAGTACTTTAAAAGTTGAAATTAAAACACAAAATTGTATTAAATATACAGTTAATCTATAAAAAAACAATACGGATTATATAAAATGTTATACGCTAAAATAATATGACGCCTTCACAAGCGTACTAATCCAGAAACGTTATGAACTACAGTCGTGAGTTCCTTCATCTGCTTCAAAGTCTTGCTTTCAGCTAAACAAAACAAAGCACATCATACAAATAATGCACATCTATAAGACAATCAAAGTAAAAGTAAGAAAACTTCAGTATATGTATTGTATCTTAATTTTTTTTTTATTTTTTGTATACACTTGTTCTAAATGACTAGACATTATCTATTTCAAATCTGCCAGATGTATGTTAACTGAATCCGCAACTACAACATATGGAAACAATATGAAGCTAAACGAAGAAATACATATGAATGTTTTAGCAGCACTGGACGATATTTAGTTTAATCATTTATCAAAGCCCTAAATTTAAGTTTTGTTTGTACTTTCAAACAATACTATAAGTGATATTAAACACATATTTAGTTGGTTGATCCATACATATTTAGAATAAAGCTAATATAAAAATGCATGAGCAATGTGTATACCATTGAGGACATATCAAACCATAATGTCTTTCTTTCTTTCTGTTCATGGAACTCCGGACATATTTATCCCTATTTAGTAAAACTCTGTCTATTCGTTAAGGATTGAAACGAAAAACCATATTCAATTGGCGTCCCACGGCTTGTATACTTTTCTGTGCTACTTTTCGTTTACCTCACAAGAAAAATAGGAAAATGGTGTGCTTTTTCAAAAAGATTTTCTAATTTAAATGTAATTCTGTTACACTTTATGGTAGCAATATATGGTGTTGCGGCTGTCCCTGGCTTCAAGAATTTGAGGATTCCATCCATCTGTGGCACATAGCAACCGTGTTATAATTCTTGCTACCACATAATGCTCCTACGACGACTACAGTATTCGTTTAAGAACTGTTCATCAAAATGCTTTGCTTCTCGAGGCAAGGATGATCTAAATCGTTTATTTTGTATACTATACAGGATAAATCCATATAGCGTGCAAATAGAGTAATCAGGATAATTAACCGTGAGGCATTACCAAGATAGGGCCGACACTTCATAGAAATCAAATTATGTAGGTTTACAGATGATAAACGGATTTAAATACTAATGACGAATCAATTAGATGCATTTGGGATGTTGTCCTTGTTCTGACAAAATAAAAAAGTTTTTAATTTCATATTACATTAATACCATTTTTCTAAATTGTCCTGTACAAAATCAGGAACATAGCTATTGTTTTATATATTTTTACAGTTCGTTTCTGTGTGTCTTTCATTGTAGTGTTTCTTTTGTGTCGTTGTTCTCCTCTTAAGTGTGATGTGTTCCCTCAGTTGAAGTTTGTTATCCGGATATGTTGTTTTTTTCTCGATCGATTTATGAATTTCAAACAGTGATATACTACTGTTGCCTTTATTCATAACTTTTAAAATGTAAAAAAACCTAAACGTTATAAAATCAACAGTCGGATTCATTATGGTTATTTATGTTTTTAAAAATATAAAAAACTACTTAATTATGTAAATAGAGTTATTTAAAATTTTCAATAGAAACATGGGCTTTATGTAGTTTTCATGAATTTTATTTTTCAATTTATATAATAAAAAAAAGTATTTGCTACATATTAGTGAAGTATAGTGACCATAATATCACTTGCCAATGGATAGTTATATGTACACTTATTTAAAGAACATATGTTATTGACTAGGGACTCACATTATACAGAACATCCGTCAGGCCTAATTAATTCTTTATTGTTTCCTTCAAAATTGTCTAGGAAATTATATTTTAATAGTCCCAATCTTTGACTTTGCAGCAATATAAAAGATAAGTGCGTCGGAAAGACAATTATTGTTTCAGAAGTATTAGATATTACATCCATGTGAAAACTTGTTAAAGCTAGGAACATCTGTGAAGTTGGACATCTACACAAATACAATCAAGAAAAGTTACTTACATATTAAGTAATATTTAAAATAGCCTCGTTTTCAACATTACTTGTATCGATGAGTTTAAAAGTTACTTCTTGAAGTAATGCCGCTGACTAATCAAATAACATAGATCAGTTTTGTGGAATGGTTAATAAATAATGTCGACAATGTATTAATACAAAAAAAATATATTCATTTTCTAACTCGTTAATAATAAAGGACTCCCTTTTACCGGTAAAACACGTAAGCTAAATTTAAATAATTTTGTTTTGTTCATACGCAATTGAAATATAAGGAACACTGGATGGATATATCAAAGGGATAAATAAGTCAATTTTGAACTTTATATGGGACATACATTTTAACCTTGAAGACAGGAATGTCAACTCTTTTGAGGAAATACAATATGGAATTGGCATTGCAAGCAAAGCTATGTTCTACAAAAAATGTATATAGAAAGAAATAAAATTTAAGAACAAATGCAAATCTGTAATCAGATCGGTGCCAATTCAACTTTTCGAGGTGCGAACTTCAAAAGCAAATTATGTTCTATGCCATATAATTTTAAAATCTAATTATTCTTAACGCAAGAGCTCGGAAAACAATCGGTAGGTATTGGATACGGTTCTTTGGAAATGTAAAAAAAAATGTTTTATGTTTTTAAATCTAGATTTAAATATTTAAAATAAATCACTAGTAGATTGTGTGCATCATAAAAAAGCTATCTACTAGTCCTAGTTTGATTTTTAAAATTGGATATTTATAAATATATACTTGATTTTGTTTTTATTGTATTTGAATTGTTTCGCCTGGGACTTTCAATGTTATGCATTTTAAATATTGGCCAGTTTCGGATGTGTCTAAGGGACCCTGGATATCTCTCGGCAGGAAGTCAGAATATAATTCTTGAACGGTCTCGAAAGTTTCTATCATTTAAACAATTAGTTAAGTTTGTCTTTGATACGGTCCCTGAAGCTCTGTGGCTAGGCTACCACATTGTAACAATCTAAGTTAATTGGGAGGTAAAAAAATACAGACTTAGCAGTTAATATATAGTTTAAATATAAGAACCAATATGCTTTTTCCCAAAACATATGTTTTTTTAATAATGACATAATCGGAATGTTTATAAGGGCTTTGGTTTTTAAACAAGTATACTGACGACGCAATTATATTTGTTTTGAAACGACCACTGTACACTGTGTGTATCTTATTCTAGGTCAATTATAATGAGGTATTAATCAATTAATTATGTTTTAAGATTTAACCACATAATACGGTTTTTTACATCATATATATACTTAAGAAAGAAAATTCTGATATATATATATTTATATTAGATCGGAAAACAGGATGATATTAATGCTATAAGTATCCCATCTGATTAATTTAACCGATATCAAAGAAATATATCATGTAAATAGTATTAGGCGAGTGATATTTTCAGAAAAGACGCTTAGTTAGTGACTTTAATGCACCCACCTAACACACAGCTGAATTTTTTATATGTTATAGTATAATGTCTGAACTTCCTTTTTTGGTCGGTCGTAAAAAAATCGTACGGTGCAATTTTTGCAAAAATTGAATTAAAATCGAGAAATAATTCCAAATTGAAAAATGACCAACAGTGTTGAAGCGTGAAAAAAATTAACATGTAGCTTTATTTTCTGTTGCCACAATGCAAAAATTATGTACATTTACCATGTCAATGTATAAAAAAAATACTTTTTAAAAATAAAAGAAGTAATCTTCGCGGGAAAAAAAAGATTTTTGTAACAATTTTGGATTTTTTTTATAAAAATGGTGCCAATTTTCATATTTTTTTTTCATTTCTTAGATATTTTCGGCTTGAAACCACAAAGAATGATGTTCGTATTATTCAAGAGTTCATTACTTGTTCAAAACATATCATTATCACTGTATTATTCTGGATTTTATACATTTTCTAAACACTCCCCCTTTTCAATCAAATTTCCGAAATCGCTTTCTCTGTTAATTTCCCTCAAGTTAATGGACCTAAACGCTTCGAAAAAGAGTATGAATAACCACGAAGGCAATTTTTTTGGTACTAATATTAGGCAAAGTATAAAAAAAAATAAAAATAAAGGACCATAGAAGCTGAAATGTCGCCTTTTTTTCTTGGTAGAAAACCAATGTCTTACTGTTCTTAGTCAATTTGCACTTACAAAAAGCAGAGATTATGAATAACTATTGAAAAATACTTCTTTCTCAATTGGATCCATGCACATTTTAGTTTTGCAACTAAAAGTTATCAAAAATGTGTCAAAGCTGAAATTTTTACTATGAACTTGAATGTGAAATATGTCCAACTTTTAAATTTCCTACCGTTTTAACTATCGCATTCGGTAGACTTGATGGTGCAAATTTGGTCAGTATTTTAGAGGAAGCATAGTGTATGTGCTAGGGCCACGTCAAGAACCTGTATGTTGACATGCTATAAATACTTTAATATATGGGGATATCTATTCATTCAGTTGACATTTTTGAATTCTTCGTAGATTTTTGAAAAACAATAAATGTTCTACCTCAGGGGGTATATATTACTTAAGCTGTATTTTAAATAGGATTACGTGTTTTTAAATATTCTTCGAAGTTTTACTTGGTTCGAGCGTCACCGATGAGTCTTATGTCGACGAAACAAGTGTCCAACGTAAACAAGCGATCAGATGCCTTATATCTTTCAAATTGATTTGTTATTCATTATGATTGTCGTTATTTGCTTTTTATGATTTTTGCTTTTGTTTGTAGTTTTGAGCATGAATCAAGCTTTTGGGTATCTAATTAAAATTGTTTTAGAACCTTTAAATCTTATACGGTGTTGGCTATTGCTTCTTGTTTTAGGCCATACGATAAGCTATAGTTGTTTACCTCAAAGCATTTAGTCTCTGGTATACAAAGATCATAGTGTCATTTTAATCATCAAAGGTACCGGGCTTATAATATGATATCATCAGGCTTCTTATTCTAAATACGGATTAACAATTTAAGAGGAGTAATATCAGAGGGTCGACGATGATCTGACACTTCGTTGTATTGTAGACATGGAACAATTGTGTGCTGTTTACGAGTTATATAACCAGTGTGAATTATGGTTGAAGATGCACCATGTTTATTGTGCATGTATAGTTGCTTTTATTAAAAATATGTACCTTTGCCAGCAGTTCATGCTCTTACAAGTTATATAGCTCATCATCTATCTGTGTTTCTAAGAAAACTCTCTTTAAACGCTTTCGAAATCATCAATAGATAGCAGGTCTATCACAAGTTAAACAAAATTCATATTGACATGTTGATCGGTGCTGAAAGAAAACTCTGAAGTGTCCGATACCAAAAATACGTATGTATAAGTCTAAACGAGACGATTTGAGCAAGCTACATAATATCAGACTTCGAACCAAAAAGATTGCCATCGTGTCACGCCTACCACCAAGTGCATCATCATTCATACTACATGTTCTGAAAGCTGGCAAACAAAAACATGGCGTCTTAACAAACTAATACGGCAGTAGGTTTACCTAAGTGTGAATACGAATGACAAAAAAGGTCTTAATATGTTATACTTCATGATTTAATAAATTTAATAATATGCATTAGGGAATTTGTACATGTACTGAAATCATTGTAAAAAGCTGTTACACAGAATTGTGTCAGTAACAGCGAAGTATCACAAATTGTTCCAGTAAAGCAAAAGGTTCACAGGCTCAGTTTAAAAAAAAAAATAGATTATTCACAGAAAATCCTCCAGTATGACAAAAAAAACTATATATAGGTTTAGCCGAACTATATCCATATTAGTTGATAAAAATCTATATATATATCAAAGTTTTGAATACTGGTTAGACATTAATGCTTGCATATTTAACTGCAAAACTTTTGACTGCACAAACGTGAGTGAAAATAAATGCAGTCATAATAAAAAAAAAACACGTTAAGAAATTAAAGTGTTTGTAAAGTATATAATCCCAAGTGTCAAAACAAGGGTCATCGTGGGACTTAAGTTTAGTTTGTAAATCACCGCATTCTAATTTTGCATCTGGGGGCAGTTTCACAACAAATCTTACGACTTAAGCTGGTCGCAAGTCATGAATAGTTCAGTTTACTTGCGATAAATCTTGTCTTCAGTTTTTTTGTAAAACCGACTTCTGTTTCTGATTAGTAAATACAAAAGAAAGAAGATGTTGTATGATTGCCAATGAGACAGATGTCCATAAGAGACATTAACAACTGTAGGTCACCGTATGGCCTTCAACAATGAGCAAAACCCATACCGCATAGTCGGCTATAAAAGGCCCTTGACAATGTAAAAACCTTAGTTTTGCAGCTACAATGTATATATGTCGCGGACAGGACTCCATTATGATTGGATCCATATCATAGTTACCTGATTTTATGACCATCCCCTATTATATGATGTATATGCATACTTAGTTTGGAAAACCCTGGTTTTAAGGTTCAAAATATATGGACCGGACACAAACCAGACAAGAACGAATCAAACAATGTTTGAAAACTTGACGGCTCAAATGTCAATGCCACTGTTAAAATGAACTGATTTAATTTATGATGAACCACGTGCCATCCCATAATACATCTCTGAACTAAGTGTGTTAACATCAGTTCTATAGTTCAAGGCAATGCATTTTATATTTGAAATCATTGGTTTTGGGATCAACTGTATATCTGTATACATGTTTAAGTTACCTGATTAAATTCGACACGGGCCGCAAAAAAGTGGGGACTGACGGACGGACAGACTTAAAATGTGATCCATATATCCTTTATACTTTGCTTGTGGTTGTATTAAACATGTAAGATAGTGATTTCTGATCTTGACACGGTTTGTAGGCTGTTAACAAACAAGAGACTATTGTCACTATTGATGTGACAAAGACGTCTACTTTTTACTCTCTTAATTGCGTTGTTTTCTCTCCCTTTTACTCGTCCAACTTACAAATATTTCATCATATTATTTTATTTTGCATAGCACACCATCAATTATAGCAAATATTAAGACATGTAAGGTCAAATATCTGTTATTATACGTCGTTTTTGTGAAAAGTACCGTTTTACCTATAGCAGAGTGAAAACGTCAAAATGACGTCAATTATCGCCAAACCATGAACGATATGCAACTAAGAATCATAGTATCGTGAAAAGTAAAACTTAAATTAGCTATATTACCAGCTGCTTCAAATAAAACAACAATACTACAAAAGTGCTTTTCTTTCAATTTTTTATGAATGACCTTTGACGCCAATTTAAAAAAAATGCACCATATTTCATTTTAACAACATAAATACTGTTTTTATGTTTCTGTAGAAACCCACAATAATTGAAGTCAGCATATTTAGAAATGCAATTTAGACATCAGTACTTTATTATTGATATGACAAGATACGTTGCTATGGTGTTTTTATAAATTAATTTGTAAATGAAAGATACTAATCATATCTGAATAAATCCTTGCATCCTAGAAATTTTAGTAAGGTTTAATAAGTAATTGTTTGGTTTTTTTTCGTATTGTAATATATCCATAAAACGGAAAGTATGATAGATCAATTGAACATTTAGATTTAAAACGGTCGTTAATAAAAAAAATACAAATATGACAAAAAATATATATTTGTATCAAACAAAATCTAGATCTCTAGTTGGAAAAGTATGCAATTATTTGAGATCTGCCTGGCATATATCACATCTGATAAGTTAATTGTGTGTCACAACTAAAACATTTGTGTGTTGCTGTAGCATGCAATTACTGCTTTGCAAATAAAGAAATATTATTTTATAAAGCATGGGTTTAAATTCTTGTAGCTCACAAAAAACGTAGTAACAATTAACAATAATCCTAACAAAATTTTATTAATTACTATCATAATGTTAAGCATCGTATCCTGTTTCAGTATGGATTTATAAGTTTGTGATTATAGTTTGGTCAGTAATTATTTATTCACATAGTGAATTTAAAATAGATTCACTCGATATAAAAATGTCCGTCGTATATACTTAACTTTTGTGTTCATCGATCTTGTTGTACTTATAAAAAAAAAATGATTTTTTTTTCAAACAGAACAATATGTTTGTTATACAATTTCAATTTTATATTTGTTTGTTTGTTTGTTTTAATGGTTTTACCTTGTAGCATCTATGGTACGGTTTGAAATTGCATTCACTGTGGTGACCACTAACCTACACGTCTTGATTTATTCACATTATATATCAGATTTCAAACGTACACTATAGGTTTGCGTTCTCAAAAATACCGGATAAAATGTAAATGAATCTAGAGTCAAAACATGTGCGCTTCGGACGCAAAAAAACAATTAACCGTGTTGCTTTCCATTTTTTACAGCACTGGGTATATACCTCTGCTGGTGGACTATCAGTCCTTGAGGGTATTATCAGTTCAGTAGTCTGTACTTCGGTACTGACTTGATATAACAAACTTTACTAAAATTGTCTGTTTATACATTTTGAAATTATTAAAAAACTAAGGTTTTAACCCCCTAAGGCAAAGATGGCTTAAGATGAACTTGGCTATTAATTTAAGGTATTTTTAACATAAATCTCTTCAACGGTTTCGGTACTTTTACTTCTTCGGATTTCAAATATTTGGCTTTGAGCTTTCCTGATGAAGGTAAATCCAGAAAAGTGCTTCGGACCAAGAAATTATTAAACGAGTTGTTTCCAATTTTTTGCATCACTTGGTCGATACCTCTGCTGGTGGACTATCAGTCCCCGAGGGTATCATCAGCTCAGTAGTCAGCACTTCAGTACTGACACATGACTTTACTTAAATTGTCCGTTTATAGATTTTGCAATTATTAAGCAACTAAGGTTACAACTTCCTCAAGCAAAGTAGGCTTTAGATATATTTTGCTATTTTCTTTAGGTATTTTTTTACATATAGCTCTTCAATGGTTTCGGTACTTATACTTTTCGAATTTCAAATGTTTGGCTTTAAGCGTTTCTGATAAAAGTAAATCCAGAACAGTGCTTTAGACATAAGAAATTATTTAACGTGTATTTATTTTATTTTTATTAAAGGTAGTTTGACATTCGAATTCAACACTTGAACTATAAGGTTAACAAATGTGATAACGAAAATGCGTATTCTGTTCCTGAGTATCAGTGCGTATACGTTCTGTTTACTTTATTGTGCGCTCAAATTCCGCATGCATGGAAAACTATCAATTTCACTCGTGAAAGTTCATTTTCGATTTTCTTATTTGAATTCAGAAGACGGCTTAAAGAGCTCGACATGTGACTTCCAATCACGGTCATCATTACTAACGATATGCTGACCTTTCGCAGTTTCTCTTTTGTTTCATTTTGGAGTCATTTTCCTATTATAAACTTTGACCTTTTCGTAAAGCTAAGGATTGTCTACCCAAGGGATAGATGCATTAGCCTTTTAACTTCACTATTGCTTTTAATTTTGTTAACTTAACTCGCATCTCGCGTACATCAATTTAAATCTAGTATTTTTTTATTTAAACATAAACTTTTATCTAAAAAAAATATTTTGAAAGTGTGTTCAGGTATTCATCAAACTTCTTTATTTAGTTTTTATTCGGCAAAATCAAATAACATGTAAAACTATGAATTGATTTAAGTAAACTCAGCAAATCTTTAAAATTTGATATGTTTTATGAGACCAAAAAAATTCGGTAGAAAAAATCCAAATTAAATAAACTCATCATAGATACCCCGACTACATTTTGTATATAAGCCAGACGCGCGTTTCGTCTACAAAAGACTCAGCAGTGACGCTCTAATCCAAAAAAGTTTAAAAGGCAAAGTAAAGTACGAAGTTGAAGGGTATTGATGACCAAAAAGGTTTATTACATGCCACAGGTGCCACCGTGCATGGAAATTAAACTTTAAATGTTTATAATCAACATCTACCATGAGTACAGACAGCTTCAATAAAAAGTTGAGATTATGAAGGCATCTATGCAGAAAACAAAACAAAGATATAATAGATAAAATAAATGCATCCAGAATTCCAGATTATGAAGCACACTGAGTACATACATTAACATTGGGATTGATTTATGCAATTTCCATAAGTCATCTGGTTAGTAGAAATTGGGATTTGCAAAAGGGTTATCATCTGGAAATTAAGAACATTTCAAAGAAATTAATAAAATAGTCGAGCTTTAAAATGTGTATTTCCAATTGTAGCTGCAAATATTCACTTTTAACTGGTTTCTTCTAATCACAGTCAATTATTTCATGTCAAAGCAAACACAAATTCAGTAACAATCCTTTGGTGAGAGGAGAATGATAATGCCATCATTAATTGTTTATATTTTTTTATGTTACTTATTCCACAGATATCACAAATAATATGATCTACGTGTAGTAGAAAAATAGCATTTATACATCAAATTAGTCTACCTAATATTTAAGCTGTAGACAGCTATCACAAAATTTCATGGTATACATTATGTACATACCTATTGTAAATCATTGTTTGGATTATACAGGAACAGACTCTGTAAAACAATAAAACACAAAATGATATGATATGAAATACAACAACACTACTTGGGACGCGTACATACAGATTATGGTAGGGTTAAATCTATATTTTGTCATCTAACACTCTATGACAATGATGCAACATAACAAACAAAAAGGAACAAACCATACAAATCATTTCAAAATACTTGACATTAAGTCGACACATCGCACGAGTTATCTTCCACAAATAACAATTATATTTTAAATAGGAAATGTACGCATTGAAATATTGTAACAATTGGGAGAAACATACTCCGTATAATATATTATTGGTACTATGAACATGCAGACTAATTTTAGAAAATAGGTTTATAGTCAAGGAAAATTATGACAATATTTCTTTTTCTGCCATCAACTCTAGACAAATGGTTAATATATGTAAACCTCTAGCCTGATGACTTATGATAATATATGCATGTAATGTTTAGCTTTTATAAATGATCAAGCGAATCTGTTAAAAAAAACAACGAGAGTGAAAAAAGTCTTTATTTAAAAGCAAAAGTATAATAATATAATAAGTCAGAATAAAAAAAATTAATAAGACAATTGCAATTTGTAAATTTCATTCAACTTAATTTGTTAAAACATTACATACAAAAGGATAAAAACATATAAATATGTATGCTGAAGATGTTAGTAAGACTAAAGCAAGAAACAACAAGAGAGTAGGTTCAGTAAGAACCCTTTTTGGCCCCAAAACATAGCAGTTTTGGAAAATTGTGAAAATGTTATATCTAAGCTATGTTTTGGAAAGTTAGTAGTTATCAAAGGTACAGTATAATAATTTTAGGACACCAGTCGCGCGCTTCGTCTACATAAGACTCATCAGTGACGCTAATATCAAAATATTTATAAAGTCAAACAAGTACAAAGTTGAAGAGCATTGAGGATCGAAAATTAAATATTCTGTTACATAAATATGAGCTGTTACAATACAATGCACACATATTGCGTTTTAGCATCATTTAGTCATGTCAAATCACTGGAATCTTCAAAATTTTAGCATTTTGGTAAATATTTAGACAGTGTCCGTCTAAATTGAAAGTAGCCGCATTCGTGTTTGTTCATAATATTGAAATGTAAGTTGTATTTGGTGATAAACAAAACCTATATAAAGGTTGAGGATACACGGATGCGGCCACTTTTATTTTGACAAAAAAAAACATCTGAAAAGTGATGTATTTTGGCATATTTGATAGATTTTTTATTTCTCAGCTTGAATCAGAGAGTATTTAATGACTAAATCAATTAAAATCTATCACATACAGTAATCGAATCAATTGAAATATACACGTTAGTGTTTGAAAAGTGTCCAAAATCTTTCGTTAGATGAACCTGAAATTTGAGGCTAAAATCGGCCCTTACCGGACCTACTCCTTTGCCTAACACTACAAACGGCTCAGAGTCTGAATTGACTAGTTTTTGTGCTCGACCAGTAAAATCGAGCACATATTTTACTCCACTAGTCTCGACATTGTCTCGACTGTACTTAACTGTACTTAAGTGTACTTGACTAGGTCTCGACCTTACTTAATTAATCTAATTCAGTACTTGATGATCTTTGTGTAATCTAGAATGGTCTTGACAAAGGCTCGACCTGTCTCGACCTGTCTTGACTAGTCTCAACCTGTCTCGACTAGTCTCGACCCAGTCTCAACCAGTCTTGACCTGTCTGGACTAGTCTTGACCTTCAAATTTAGTTTTGACTGGTGTAAATCAGCCAATATAACTAAATTAAATATTGATCTAACAAAATTCGACCTAATTATTTAGTTTTGTTGCTGTGAAACGAAAGAATTTAATTTTACAATAGGTAAAAATAAAATTTATTATATAAATTCAGATAGGCAACTTTATTTATTTTTTTTTAAACTTTTTCAAATCAACTTGGATTTCCATCAAACTATGCAGCTATCTTAGATATATATTAAGCTTAATGAATCCCATGTCATTAAGCTTTTGTTGTATTGCTGTAAAATTTAAGAATTAAAGTAATCTTGGTAAAAAAAAGCTAGAATTTGCAGTGCGAACAAAATCGAGATAGTACACTTTAAATATTTTGATAACTTTTTCAAATCAATTTGAATTTTCATCAAACTACGTAGCTATCTTATATATATATATATATATATATATATTAAGCTTATTAAATCCTAGGTCATTTTGTTTTTTGTTGTATTGTTGTCAAATTTAAGAACTAATTTAATCTATGTCACAAAAGCTAGAATTTGCAGTTGGAACAAAATCGAGATAGTACACTTTAATTTTTTTAATAACTTTTTTCAAATCAACTTGGATTATCATCAAACTATGCAGCTATCTTATATATATATTAAGCTTACTGACTCCTAGGTCATTTAGTTATTTGCTGTATTGCTGTCAAATTCAAGAATTAATTTATTCTATGTCAAAAAAGCTAGAATTTGCAGTTCGAACAAAATCGAGATAGTACACTTTAAATTTGTAATAACTTTTTCAAATCAACTTGGATTTTCATCAAACTTTGCAGCTCTCTTATATATATATATATTAAGATTACTGAATCCCAGGTCATATGTTTTTTGTCGTTTTCTGTCAAATTCAAGAATTAGTTTAATCTATGTCAAAAAAGCTAGAATTTGCAGTTGGAACAAAATCGAGATAGTACACTTTAATTTTGTAATAACTTTTTCAAATCAACTTAGATTTTCATTAAATATGTAACACATAAACAAACGACAACCACTGAATAACAGGCTCCTGACTTGGGACAGGCACCTACATAAATAATGTGGCGGGGTTAAACATATTAGCGGGATCCCAACCCTCCTAACCTGGGACAGTGGTATAACAGTACAACATAAGAACGAACTATAAATATCAGTTGAAAAAGGCTTAACTCATCAGATAGACAAAAATACAAGTGGACGTGGCCGGGAACTAAAACATCCCGACACAAAAAGACACAATGAACAGATCTGAGAGTACTCAAAGTTATCTGACAGCTATTTCAAAGCCACTGACAATTAATAAAAAAAGCATGCCTCTATGACTAAACAATCAATCCGTACACATCCAACATACAATGGATTTAGTGTAAAAACGTCATAAACAGCCAGTTAAAAACATGACATTGTGCAATGAAAAGTTACAGATATCGACATATTGTAGATCCTTGAAAATGTATATGTATATAAGATACTAGTTTGTTTATGAATTGAAAACATGTGTGAATGTCCAATATGAGGAGGAAAACACTTTGATTCTTAAAATGTTAACGAATTGAATAGCACTCGGTTTTTTATTATTTGATATGCTAAAACAAATATGGATCTTGTTACAATGAAATATTTTATTATAGCGAGACATAATGTAAATTGATAACGTTTGAAGCATATAGCTGCGTGCCAATGGTCAAGTAAGGGAAATTACGATATAATTAAGTAGAGGAAACTGAATTGTATACCGAAGTATTTGAAAACCTAGAGAGAAAACAAAAAAAAAATAATGGGGGCTATTGCACGGGGAACTGCAGTGAAAGAAACTATCGTGCTATTGCTAAAGACAAATTAGATAAAACTTGAGGGTTATCGCTTTAACAACGTACGCTGAATAAAATATATCACGCAATCCTTTTTGAAGCCTAATAATTGTTCATCCAATGTATTTTATTTTTAAACGAACATAACAGCATATATTTAAAGAGGGAATTGTTTTTTTTTGTATATACAAATTGAAAACGTCTACGTTATCTAACTATTTTTACATGAAGTGACTTTCAATATTCAACTAAAAAACTTCTTAATATTATATTGATGTTTTCTTGTAAATTTGCAATTGTAAAATGTTTTAGAAATTGAAATGATGGTATCTTTTTTTAGTATAACAGGAGACAACATAAACTGCACATTTTGAATCAAAACTAATGTACGTTATGTCGTTGTGATTTGTTTCCTAAAAAGTAGAAAGTCACTTTGACAAAATTCTCCCGGAATGGTCTATTTACTCTTTTATAACTGATCAGGTCATCACTTTTGTGAAGCACTTCATAAAAAGGCCATTTAAAACGATTTAGAATATGTAACTTATTCTTACAAAAAATCATATTTCTTGGAATAATACATAAATTTATTAGAATATTCTACACCTTTCGCATTTGAATTCGTTATCATTTAAACTGACATTTACGCTCTGAATACATAATGGAGACCAAGTTTTTTTTAAATTCGTTCTCATGAGAATATGAGAATTCAAGAATTATAAACAAGATATTTGAAATTCTTAAAAACAACTATTTACAACCTTAAACAAGTCTAACTGTTGATGATTATCGACATAAAAAAACAACACTTCATATGTGACTTTTAACAGATTTGTTCTAAATGCTTTAATTGCAGAGTTGTGATCCAAACTATACATGTTACCCCTATTTTCTATAATTAAAAGAACTTGGTTAACTTTGGCCAAGTAGTTTCAGAAGGAGAAGATTTTTTATAAAAGTTATTGACGACGTACGACGACGACGGATGACGACGACGGACGACGGACGCCAAAAGATGAGAAAAGGTCACTTTGCCCTTTGGGCCAGTTGATCTAAAAATGTTTAAGGTGGTATGGGTGTCTTCCTTCATCTTGGATTGTAAAAAAAAGAGAACCAAAGGTCCAGATTTTCTATCAAGTTAGCAACATTTTATGCAGGAATGCAGATATTTAATGTGAATTTTATTTAAAAGAACCAATTTATAAGAATATAACTTATAAATATTAATATTTTGGCAAATGTTGATTATTTTTAGTTGTTTGTTGTTTTTTTTTCTAAATTGGCATTTTAAGGGGAGGTAACTCTAAAACAGTGCATTTTCTGAAGGATTCTACATGGAATTTTCCTATTTTGTATTTTAGCCGGAAAAAAACGTACGGTGACCCTATCTTTTCTTTTGATATTCTCAAAGCATTGTCTGAAAGCTATCTTTTCCCTAAGTATTTAAGAGCAATTTTCTGTAAGGACCAAAATTAGTGTTCACACCTATGTGACAGATTTTTACTTTTTTTTGTACACATACTACATAACTAATATACTAAACAACAAACACTTTAAAAATTGATTTTGGGCTTTGTTACTATGGAAATGGCGACCATTTTGATTTCGGGTTTTTTTTTCAATGAAAATTCTAAAAAAAAATCCCAAATATCAATGCTTATTTTCCCGTAATCCTGACAGTAAATGATGCAGACAATTATTACATCTAAAAGCTGTTACCTTTGCCTTTTTAAAAATATATCACATAATTGGCTAACAATTGTGTACATATGCTTATTTTCTATTGGAGAAGGGGGTGATTCTGACATCTAAATGAAAACAAAAAAAATCAAATTCATTGAAGCTTTGAAAAAAATTCCGAGATAGATTTTAGAAAATATTGTCAAAATCATGAAGATAAACCCCCCATTTAAAAATTAAAAACAATTCAGGGATGTGTTTTTTGATTTAAGAAAAAAAATGTGGATTTAAAACTTGACAAAATCAACTATGTGTCTATGAATTATCTCCCCTTTATGGTTCTTCTTCATTGAAAACATAAAGAAACAACAGGAAGTACAAGGGTTAATGCCAAAAATAAAGTACAGACGAAATGCAGACACTGATAAAACCATTATAATGTTGTTGGTAAAAATAAGATATATCAAGGTAGATAGTACATGTACTTTGGAATGCAATTTCTCTCCAAAGTTTGCGGATTGTGATGAACTCATTTGATGAACCAATAGCCAAACACTGAAACAGTGAAACACAGGCAGTACATACATGTACCAAATGTTTGCTATTTTTTCTGAGAATGGTCTTAAAACATCAGCAGCTCTAGATCTTCACATCAATATTGTATTTCAATTAAATGAAGAAGAAAAAACAATTCAAATTGTGCACGTCGCATGTTATGCCAACAAAAAGTTTTCCTCCAGATATTGACCACATGGATTCTGGACTCAAGTCGTTACCTTACAGAACTAGCCTTAAACTAGCAAGTAGTGGACCGAAGGAAAAGGATTTTATTCATCTTATTAACTAGACAAGAATGTGAGTAATGAAAATAAAATGAAATTGACATGAAATCCCCCTTTTCCCCCTTTTATAGTTTGGATTAGTTTATGTAATATTTAGATTTTCATAATTATCATTCATCATTGATTATTTGTTAAACAGTCTCAATTACTAAGACAATGCAAACATTTCTTTTAATGAAAAGCAGGAGCAATTTCTATGTATTTATTTAGTTTCAAAACAGATATATAATTTACAATGTACCTCATTTCATGACTCTCATGAGTGTAAGAATTGGGGTCCTCTCATTTTCATGTATTATTTACTTTTTACACATTTTCTAAAACAAATACTTATTCTGTACAATTCTAAGGAAAATGATTTTATAATTAAAATGTAGATTTCTGTAGTAATTTGATTTCTTTTTAATGTTTGTCCTTCATTCTGAGATTTATAATCTATATTGTCAGTGGCGGCCTACTGACTGACCTAAGAGGGGGGCCCGCTTCAGTGATTCCCTATATAAGCAACCAAATTCTTTCCTAAAAAGGGGGGCCTGCGCCCCCCTCCCCCCTAAATCCGCCTCTGATTGTAGTACCTTATTGCTTATTTATCTCCAATTATAATGTTCATTATTATGTTTTAATTCAATAATTTGCTTATATTTATTATTCTTTGTTTGGTAAACCCTATTAAGCTTTTTAAATGATGTGTTCATGGTTTAATCTTTTATTTTTACAATTTATGAATTATTTGATATTGATTTCAAAGCAGTACTTTAGATGTAAAATTGTCAAAACTGTAAAACTCCTATTTACATAGCACCATTGTTGTGAATATAAATATTTGATTTGCATTCAAATTTTTTAATTTTTTCAATACATAGATGCACCTGATAGGACCAATTAAATAGTAAACATTTCAAAGAAAACAGTAGCCAGAATACTTAGGAAGAAATACCCCATATAATAATTGGGAACTATATTCAAAGGCCATGGAAGAAGGGAATTAATTGTGGTCCGAAGCCAACTGCAATGTTCTTTGTAATGTGTTTCCATAGCAACTGTTATTAATATTTATTTTGAATAATATTAGTTGTGTATCAAAACAACTCCTAATCAGTATAGTTTTACAAAGTTAAAGAAGAAAAACTTTAAAATTGACGAATATAACCACTTACTTTCTTTTAATCTGTACAAGTTTTGCCAAATTTCAGAAAACAACAAACAATTTTTTTTTTAAACAAACAAAAATCACACGGCCAATTTGTTTTCTTGGTGAAAGAGTGATATATGAAGATCATTTTGGAGGCACGACAAATAAATCTGACGTTGGGATAAAAAATAAAATCATTTTGAAATTTACTAAAAAATGCAAAATCAGCACTTTTCAGATACAAGTTTTAATGTTTTGAATGGGTTCAAGACAATGTCTGTTTACTTTAATGTGTTATTTTAGACCTTTATTTGTTCAGTATACCAATGATTTAGGCTACAAATATATATTTGTTAAAATAATAAAAGTTGAAAAATGATGCATTTGGAGATTTTGCTACTCTAGATCTGTTACTGGGCTTATATATATGGGACCTGTAACCATGGCAACAGAAACCCCCAAAAAACAAAAATGAAAGTTATTTTTGTTATCAGGGCATCATATGGGCTTAATATTGAAAAGATATTGAAAATCTGTGACATTGGTGTGAACAGTCTCTTGAATTTCTTTGGTTTTAACAGAGAATGACTCTTAACAGTTCTATCATTTTGTTAGTTTCTAATCACAAAATGGTGTTTTTTCCTGTATAATCCATACAAAATGTGTCATTTTGTCACATCCTGTAGCTTGAGAAAATGCGCGGTGACCTATCATTTTTATCATATTTTTCAACATATAGCAATAGATACTACGTTTTGGCAAAGTTTGAACAAATTCTATCATTTTTATTTTAGACTCCCATACCACCTTAAAAGGCCAAAAAGAGTACAAAGTTGAAGAGCATTCCTAAATATTTTGACAAATACAGCTATGATAATCCTGAGGTAGAAAAGCCTTTATTTTTTTTTTTTCCCAAAAATTCAATGTTTTGATTACAGAAAATTTATCAATTTGAACATCTATGATAACTCAAGTCGACACAGAAGTGCTGACTACTGGGCTGGTGATACCCTCGGGGAAATAAATCTCCACCAGCATTGGCATCGACCCAGTGGTTGCAAAGAAACTCATCATAGATACCAGGATAAAAAAAATATATTTACGTCAGACTCGCGTTTCGTCTTTAAAAGAATCATCAGTGACGCTCATGATCGCTTTTATTCCTCATAAAAGTTCAATATAAGATTATAAGGGAAGAAGGAAATGTTGATTGATAACTTGTACTCAAATTTCGCCCATATATATCGATTGAATAGCACAATGCTAATGATAATTGCATATTCAAAGGTGCAAATTTTGAAAGCATTGTTCGAGACAAAAATACGTAATAATTATCTTCTTTGCATATTCGATCAATGACAGACAAAATCAATTGTTTACAAGTAATGTTATTCGGTAAAACAAAATTGAGAGTGAGAGACAAAAAAAAACTTCAAAGACAAAAAAAAACCTTTTTTTTGTCATTTTTATTAGCAAGTAGAGTATACTGCATCTATAATCATCTACCTTAGTGCCTTAATAGTCAATTCAATTTTTTTTTCTCAGCCCTAGTTATGTCTGAGTTAAGAAAATGATATTGAATATACAGTGGTGCTGAATACACATTAATTTCTTTATACATATTCGAAACACCACTGATACTTTGAAGTGTTTTTGTCCATATTTCCATGGCATGTTTTTTCATGTTGATAATAATATTCGTTTGCAATATACAGGATACATTCACACTTTTTTGTAATCTTTTATTAATACATTTCAATGTACGAATGCTATGCATTATTTATAACACATGTATTGCAATAGTTTATATTACTGCACATCATGTAAAACAAAATTTCAAAAAGGTAGTGCAAGTTATAAATTATAAGTAAGAAAGGAATTTCTCTCCTACAAAAACAACTTACTCAGAATTCACAAAGGAATACGTGAAAATGAAACATGATGTATTTATATTTACTGATAATATCATTAAATGGTTTTTCGGCTAGGTAGGGCATAAACATGAAGTTCAGCAAAACCTTAAAGTTAAGAAGTTTTTGTCTATCTATGAAAAGTTTGATAATATAATCTTGATATGAAAACATAACAATAATAATAATAGTTTTCCTACTTACATTTCTACTTGTTCGACATTTTCTAATAATCCCAATCATGAACAGTTTATAAAAATGATATGATGCATGGTCGTATTTTATAAATTTCCACGATATTGTGTATCTTCGGCTTTAAAGAAACATAACTTAGCATTTTACATATTCAATACACCTAACCGAATTTTATTTGGAAAGTTATTTTTATGCATATCAAGTTTCTTTTTTTTTTGCAATTTACCGTATAACAAAAGCTACTGGGTTGTTACATAATGTGCTCTGTAAACAAAAATAATCTGAAAATCTACAATAATTGTCATTGTGTGAAAATGAATGTTTTTTTGTGATTTAAAACTCTCTATCTCTTGCTGTTTTTTTTTCGATTTAAAAATTAACTACTTATAATATGACATATTTACATTCGGTGTTGTTTGCTAATTAACTGTGGACTTTTTCCTGTTTTGCTTTTACTTTTATGTGGCGTGTATGTAATTGATGAACATCTTTGATCTTTTCATTATTGCCCACCTGGTATTTTTGGTAACATGCACATTGTTTTTTTGGGAAAAAAATCTTCATGGGTGAAGGACAACAAAACTAAAAGAAAATGAAAATGAGTGGAGAACCGTTGCTTTGACAACCTTTTAACTTTTTCCATTTAAAAAAACGCATGAAAGCATGCCAAGCATATACTGATCGATATTCAATATATGGCGTCTTATCATTTCTGGATAGGCCTTCAAAGACAAGATTTTAATTTAATCTCAAATCGATTATGAATAAATAAATAACCATTCTGATGCGCTATTACCAGTGGTTCGTACTAACAAATAGATATAGTATCGCTGTGATTCGTGTTAGGAACTGCTTTTATCATGTAGATTATTGTCGAATAATACGTCAAAATGGTACGACATGGAACACAGCCCAACAAACTTGTTTACCGAGTTCTGGAACATTAACCAACTGTTTAAAAACCTATAAAAGATTACAAACCAAAATATTGCATATGAGCAGAAATAACTGTCTTTAGAATTGTAATATGTTTCTCAGGATACAGAACTGTGTGTACTCCAGTCCATGAATGTTTTATCTGATTTGTATATTTGTAAACTACAAAAACAAAGACATTCTATTATTTTGCATTTCGTATTATGTTTGTTATATACCGATTTTCTATATTTTCATGATTTCATTATGAAATGCATTCCGAGTTTCAGTGCTTTATCTTTATGCTACTGTCAAGTTTATATGTCTTTATATATGTCAAATGTCTAATTATATTAAGTTATTAAGTATAAACCACACTTTAAAATTGTAAAAGTTAATGGTGTATGACACGGGATTCAAGCTTCGAAACGATTGAGTAAGCAACTTTACTACAGAACCTTTAAATGGTGATTAACAAGTGTTGATCATGTGACAGTTCATTAAGTGTACTAAGTCACATGTGAGGGTTAAAGCACTATGTTACTAAAAAATATTTGAAGGAATAAATTCCATACAATTCAAAACATGTATTTATTATTTCATTTATTAATGAATGTGAGGTATGCATGGTATGTGTGACGATGCAATTAATACTCAATGCTATGGTAATTCTTACTCTCCATGCAATAACTTTAATTTTATAAATATAACAAAAACACTCTTACCTGATTGTAGAATGTAATTATCATCAATAAAAACAAAATTAATACTTAAACATTGTTTAAAAAAAGTGATTTTATAAAGAGAAACGTAACGATAGTTGTCAATGGTTAAGCATAAGTCATTCCGATATAACTTGAATGTTGCGTACAGAAGTAATTGAAAAATTGAAAAAAAAAGTTGCACATATAACATGGGTCAAAGGGAGAGTCAAACTGATAGATCGAACAAAAAATGACAACGCCATGGCTTTAAATGAAGAAAACCAACAGTCAAATAATAGACGTATACATGACAAAACAAAGAAAACAAAAGACTAAGCAACCAAAACCCAACCTTACACTTCGGGTTGGCATCATAACAGACATTTTAGTGATCATTTTGCGTTTGATATGGAACATGAATCAATTTACAAATCATGGTTTGTATAACCTTCATTCCAAAAGACGATAATATGTTTTTGTAGAAAACTTTGGTTTCGGGAATAAAGGAAAGTGAGGCTATTTCGAGAACTAGACATGTTGTAAATATATCATGTAAATCAGGTTGCTTATATATTTGTCTGACGCCTGAATGTAATAATACCATAGATTTGTTTGTTTAAGATTTATGTAAATAGTAAAGAAATGTCGCTGCAGACACCAATGGTTTGAAATTCCTGTGTATCATATGCTACCATTTATGTCGCACGAGAGATAGTGATGTAAGATGAAAATAATAAGGAATTCAAATACATTGTTTATTATTTGTCTCTGATCTATTATATTTGTCAAACAATAAATATATATAACACACACAGTTACTCACTGTAAATACTGTAAATTTATAATTTTGCAAAAGATTATTTTTCATCACCTTCGCACGTAGACAAAAGCGTACATATAAATCGTCGCGAGTATTTTAAACTTGAATCCTTCCCTTATTAAACTACATCCAGAATACCAGAAAAAAGCAAGAAAATCAATTACAGCGAAGTGGATTACAAAGAGTACAACTCGAAATAAAATACCCGCAAAAACAATTTTGTTTGCAGTTTTTGTACATAAAGTGGAAATATAAATTTAACAAAAACACAAACACAAACACAAAAAAATTACTTATTGTAATAACGATTTATTAAAAAGATAAAGTCATAACAAGTATAGAAAATGTATAACACTATACAGTTGTTTAATTTTATTTCATAAATATCTTTATGATCATGTGCCTTGGTAATAAAAATCTGTTAATCTGTCAGATTCGTGAAATCCATTTTGAAGGTATTAGGTGTTACTTAAAAATATGTTAGCTTTTGTATATTTTGATTTGTTAACGGTATTTTAAAATTGTAATTACTTGTACAATACTAACACCAAATTGCAACAAATGAAACAACATAATATAAATATATACATATTATCCATAAAACAAGTAATATACGAATTAATACATGTACATTTTTAATCTAGAAACAATTATAAACCAGCTAAAAGTGTTCGCCTATTTCGCCACAAAATTTTAAAAGAAAATATGTTTTTTTTTTCTCCTTTTTAAAACCAAAAAGTAAAATCACAAAAATACTGAATTTAGAGGAATCTCAATTCGCAAAGTCCATAATCACATGGCAAAATCAAATAACAAAACGCATAAAAAACGAATGGACAAGAACTGTCATATTCCTGACTTGGTACAGGCATTTGGTACATGTAAAATAATATTTCTTTATCAAACGAATATCAGTTATTTTTACTGGTCATTCATTACTCCATCTACGTTCTACATCATCTACAAATACATTAAAAAAATCATATAATGGAAAGTCGAAATATAAATGCCGGCTTCAGTGGCACATTAAAAGGTTTCGTATTGACTTATTCGAATACACCAATAGCTGTTAAAATTAAATACACATTGGTAGGTGTCATCATTTGTTCCTATCTGAATAAGCATGAAATGCTTACAAATGACAGTTCAGTACAATCTAGTTAAAAATAAAATTATGAATTGTTTTGGAATACATTGTATTTAGGCTATTCAATGAGTGATTTAGTCTTAAGATTTTATATGGGTTATAGGTTAAGCTACATTTTATACAGTTTCGTCGGAAAATGCCTATACCATTCGAAGACATTTGGTTTTAACACATTTTGTTAAATAAAGCTTCTCCCCTTTTTGGATTTGTCTCTATTTTTTTTTTTTTAAAGAAATTGTTAGTGCAAACAATGAGCTATTGGGATATTGATTTGAGAATTTTATTTATGCACAATTTTTTTCTAGATAATTTGTATCTTTTCCCCTTTATTTTTCTATTCTTTATATTTCAGTACCTTTTTCATTAAACATGTTCTTTTTTTCATCTTACAGTTTTCTTTATTTGTAATACTTTTCATTCTGTTCGATTTAAATTTTCTTTATTTGTTATGCAAACGTGAATTAATCTTACGATGTTACACTAATACAACTTGGTTTTGTGTTAAGCCTCGGTCACACCTAAACCGATAGCTCGAACGGATGTCTAAAGCCTCGGTCACACCATACCGGATAGCTCGAACGGACGCCTTACGGATAAAAAAAAGTTATCCGTTGACAAAATGTTTATCCGTTGGGAGTCCGTTGGTGTACTAACAGACATGTAACGAATGCCTAACAGACACACAACGGACATTGAACGTACGTGAAACAAACACATACCGGGCAGAACGGACGTCGAACGTACATCCAACGGACGAGTACGGGATAAAACGGATACTTAACGGAAGCGTAACGGATATAAAAAAAATGAACAAAATAATCTGAAAATTAAAGGCAATAAACCATCTAAAATTAAAGGCAATACACCATCTGAAAATTAAAGGCGCGTCAGATGGACATGGTATCTAGTATATATGTTATAATATTTGATTCTGGGAAGGTGTGGTCAGTAGGACAGGTACCAAGGACACACGCACCAAACACACGCAATTTATTCGAATTTATTTTACGTTTTTACATACGAGGGTCACTTTATTGAACTGGTTTAGTTGATTTTATTTTGTTTTGCGTTTTCTGTAGTGCAAATATAGAGCTCCTCTGATTAAAAAAAAATCAAGGTAAAAGCAGTGTGGTAATTTAGTCTTATAGAGTTTAAGTTGATTTTCTGAATTTGTTTATATTATGTACCTCTGGTATGAAAACGGATATAGTGTTATGCGGCGCTCTCCATCCGTACTGCATGCTAAGATATCTTGCTCAAGAAGCAGGTTATCTACGTGTAATTGCTAACTTGAGTCCTGGTTCCAGCGGATTTCTGTAAAAGGTATTATGCTTGGCTATGCGAGGTCCAACTTGCTGCAATATCTCGTCGAACATCTCTGTGGGCATTCGAAGGAAGTGTACAAAGGACTGCCGATCCTCCCGCCTAAGTTCGGTCATGAGTTTGTCATTTAGCTAAAACTGCGTCGTCTTTCAGGACTAAGCCATGGTCGTGTCCACCATCTCCTTTGTCTTCCATTTCTTCTCCTTTCGACAGCTATAAGGTTTATATTTGCTACATTTAAGTTTACCCCGGCCTGGATAAGAGCTGCTTGGTAGCGAAGACGTGCTCTTACTCCAAGATCCATCACGAATAATAAATATTCATGACACTCAAGAAAATCTAATATACCAATTATTGGCATTTCTGACGCGAAATTTCAATTGGCATTTGTCCGTTTTACATCTGGTAGGCATCCGTTCGGACGGATGCCTAACGGACGTTCAACGGACATTTTATCCGTTGGACGTCCGTTCAAAATTTTGAACATGCTCAAAATTTTCCATCGGACAGAAAGGACGTCAACGGATAAAACGGACGCTTAACGGACATGCAACGGATATGGACGGACGCCTAACGGATAAGAACAGACGTCTAATAAAAACGGATTGAAAAAAAGTTATCCATTAGGCGTCCGTTCGAGCTATCCGGTAAAGTGTGACCAAGGCATAACGAATAATTGTTTTTCAATCCGTTCATGTCCGTTAGACGTATGTTCTTATCCATTAGACGTCCGTCCATGTCCGTTGAATGTCCGTTTAGCATGCGTTTTATCCGTCGACGTCCGTTCTGTCCAGTAGAAAATGTTGAGCATGTTCCAAACTTTGAACGGACGTCCACAAATGAATAAAATGTCAGTTTTTCCGTTTCGTTTCTGTTTTGTATCCGGTACGTGTCCTTTATACATCCGTTGGAGGTCTGGAGGATACATTCACCAAATGACGTCTACCTGACGTATAGCGGATAATACGGATGATGAACGGATCTAAAACGGATAAATGCCAATTGAACATTTTGCATCAGAAAATCTTATAATTAGTATGTCAGATTTCTTCAGGTTCATGAATTCTTATTATTTATAATCTATCTTAGAATAAGGATACGTCTTCACAATCAAGCAGCTCTTATTCAGGCCAGATACCGCCCTTTGGCGGCATTTTGAAGAACAAACCAAAATCAGTCACACAGACACATTTTGAATATTTATACGATTTACATGTATTATTATTGTCTCCTTTAATTTTTACGTATATTTTGTTCATCCGTTTTATCCGGTACGCTTCCGTTAGGTGTCCGTTTTATGCGGTACTCGTCCATTGGATGTACGTTTGACATCCGTTCTGTCCGGCAAGTTTCCGTTTCTCGTACGTCGCATACCTGGTGTGTATCCGTTATGCATTCGTTACACGTCTGTCTTATTCGGTCAGAACATCAACAATGTTTTCAACGGACAATTTTATTTTCATCCGGTAGTCGTCCGTTCGTGCTATCCCGTAAGGTTTGACCTAGGCTTTAAGAACCAAATTATGTGTCAAAATGGTTATACATCTCTGAATTGCCTGAATTATCTGATATCGTAATCACAGACAGACGATTACAGTATGTCCCTTTTAAACTATGAGAAAATAAAATAAAAAACTGTATACAAGTGAAATTGAAAGAAGCACAACGGAATCTTGTTCTAACAGGTAAATCCTGATAAAATTTCTTCTCATTATTTTGCTGTTTAACGATTGATACTGTAAATAAAAGAAAAGATGTTTTTGCGAGATTAAAATGTAAAAAAAGCAAAATGCTGAACTCCAAGGACTATTCGAAGTGGAAAATCCATAAGATAATGGAAAAATCAAAAGCTCAAAAACATCAAACGAATGAATATCAACTGTCATATTTCTGACTTTGAAACTCAATTGATTTTTTTTTTCATTATCTGAGTATGGGCACATGGAGTGACTTTCCTTAAAGAAATAAAATGAAAATATTTAGATGTTTTTTTTTCAAATGCACGAGTGACTGACAAATATCTTAGAAAATAAACAAAACATAGTTTTTTTACTATAGGGCACGGCTTTGCTTATTTTTGAGGGCCGTACAGTGACCTATAGTTGTTAAATTCATTGTCATTTGATCTATTTTGAAGGTCTGTCTCACATATATTTGTACCACATCTTTATTTTTATACTTTGCAGTCCATTTTCTTTTATCACGAGCAACTATTAAAATATGTAGGTTATCTTTACAACCAATCCATTTTTCTATTTCTAAGGATGACATGTCCTGGTAAATTCTTCGTCTTGCCTACATGTATTCGTGAAACATTATTACTAACACTTCATGAAAACCAGATTTCTTGAATGTAAAACTGTTGAACAAAATTGGATAAACGTTTCAGCATGCTGTAAATCCAATAATTTTATTTGAATTTGTAGCAAATTTGTGAATACTAATGTGATATCTAATGCCTGATTTAACAACAACGCAGTTTTATTAAAGTGTTTTCACTCAGTTCGTACACTTTATTTTTAAACTATTAAATGTAATATAGACTAAACGTCATTATATTATTAGGCTGCATGTGGTAACCACATTATCGCTTTTATTTTCAAATCAATATAACTTAAGATGCTAAAAAAACGAATTGCAATGTTGATTAATAACTTTAAGTCAAATCTCACCTATACATATCAGTAGATTAGCATAGTGTTATTGATAATGATTGAATAGACACTTGCTTATGCAAAAGTGCATATTTTTTAAGCATATTTAGACAGTATAATGTCATTTTAATATAGAGTGATTGGAAGACGAAAACCGATATCTACAATTTGTTACATTAGACAAAACAAAATTTAAACCACAAAAACAAATATCGCAATGATCAAGTATAATTCCATTTAGGCTCTAGAAATACAGCAATGAAGACGTTAATATTGAATTTACAGTAATGGATAATATACTTAAATTATATAAACCATCTTTGAAACAACACTGACGCTGTAAAGCGTTTTAGTCTTTACTGTCATGGAAAGGTTTTTTGTTGTTGATTCCCATTTGTTTGCAATACATATGATATATTTCCGCGTCTTTATTAATATCATATCAATACATTTTATTGTGAGTTCATTGTGCAAGTTTAAATGAATGGCTCATAACACAAAATTTCAATCGTTTATATTACTGCATATCAGTTGTTCATTTCAAATATAACATTTCTCAACAGTAGTGAAAATTATAAATTTCTAAAAAATAAAGAAGAAAGGAATTCAGGGAAGCAATACCTTCTACAAAATCTTCCCACATACAATTAACAATTGAAATACGTAGAAATGGAACAGGATGTATATATATATAGCTTACCATATCATGTCATTACAACCTGTCATCGGGATATAACCAACATTGTGTAACTGTTATCATTTGATATGTCCCTTTCACCTATCTATTATAGTTTTGATAATAGCATAGAATGGTTAAAATCGTCAACGAAAAGAAAACGCTTATAGGAGAAGTCGTCTTTCGATTTAAGCAACGTCAGCTTATTTTAGATCTTGTGTTATCAGTTTTTGTTCATACAATAGTCTTTAGAAATATGATAATATTCAATGCAATTGAGAGGAAGAAAAAGGAAACATAGCCATTGAAAATAAACACTTTATTCAAGTATACAAGTTGGGCACTATTGTTGAAAATGAAGGAGGCTTGGTTCGTGTCTATAGATTTCCGCGAAATGAGGTAAATTTTGCTTTTAAGAAACATGACTTAATATTTTACATATTCAATACACCTGACCGAATTTCATCTTGAAAGGGATTTAAAAATAATATCAAGTTCATTTGTATGTACTGATTTGTCATTTACCATAACAATAGCGTCGCTACATTAGATGTGTTCTGTTTATAAGATGTTAACCCACTGTAATCTTCACAAAAAATGAATGAATATTTTTTGTGGTGGAATGTAACCTGGTCCTCTCGTTTTCGTAAAACAAAATTGTAAAGCTAAATAAGAGTTGAATCAAAACACTTGAATAGTAGAGAATTTATTATAAAAGAATAAACTGGATCTAAATCAAATACATAATTTCTCATTCAAATCCTTTACAACAGGGTAGACAACAACCCGGGTTTTATGAGAATTGCCCAGCCCAGTGGGAAATACTGGGAAATCCCGGGTTTACTGGGTTTTACATGGTAATGCTGGGCAATCCTGGCCTGAATTTTAAAGAGGATCCATATATCAAACAAAAATGCAATACATTTATAACTACATGCAAGTTTATTTTTTTGAGAGTCCTATAAGAAATGCATGTACAAATGTACAAGTATATACTAAACATTTTAGAAAGAATTATTTTAACATGTTATACAAATTACTATGAAATAATTGATATGCACAAATGTACATGATGTACATGTACATATCTAATTATTTAATCAGATTAAAACACTGATATGTTTATATAACAATAATCAGCCTTTTCATTTCTATAAGAGTTAATTACAAGATCCTGTAGGGTGTTAATTAAGCAATCATGATTGCAAATATAGCAAATTAATTTACAATTCACATAACTACTGCAATAAAATGTTTAGATTATGGAAACAATGCTTGGAAATTAACAAGGAAACCTGAAATGTGCAAATCTTGTATTTGAAATTTTATTAGAGAAAAGAATGAAATTACATTTTTAATTTTCTAGAAATGACTCCCAATGGTTATCTACATAAAATGTATATATTTAGCTATAATACCATGAAACTACAACTAGTCTTTACTATTTATTGTTGCAACAAGCTTAATTTTCTTAATTGCTGTATAAAATCCCACAGTTCCAGAACTTGGAATATTCAATTGAACAAATGCATTAATTGTTTAAACCTGATGTTCATTCAAGTTGAACATATTATATATCATAAACTAAAAAAAAAAATGACATGTTATATATATTATTCTACATTCCGTATTTTATATTAAAAAGGAAGATGTGGTATGATTGCCAATGATACAACCCACCCAAAGATATCAAAATGACACAGCAATTGCCAACTATAGGTTACCGTACGACCTCCAACTATGAACAAAGCCCATACCGCATAGTCAGCTATGAAACCCCTAAATGGCTATGTAAAACAATTCAAACGAGACAATTTACGGCCTTATCTATGTATTAGTATACCGATTTCCCATATTAACATGATCTTATTCTAAAATGCATTCAGGGATTTAGTGCTTTTTTTTTGTATGATACTGTTGATATTATATGTCTTTATGTATGTCAAATGTAAAATTATATTGCAATTATCTCACAGTATAAACCACACTTTAAATCTGATATATTAAATTACTAAACGTTAATGGTGCATGGAACGGGTTACACATTTTGAAACGTTTGAGTAATCAAATTTACTACAGAACTTTAAATAGTTAATATATCAATTGTGGGTCAGGTGACAGTTCGTTAAGTGTGCTATGTGACATGTGACCGTAAACGCACTTTGTAACTTTGAAATATATAGAAGAATAAATTCCATACAATAAAAATATGTATTTATTATTTCAATTAATGACAAATATGAGGTGTTTATGACGATGCAATTAACACTCATCCAGATGCAATAACTATGGATAGAACAAAAAAAATCTTATCTGATTGTGGAATGTAATTCTCATCAATGAAAACAAAATTAATACTTGAACATTGTTTATATAAAAAGAAAAGGCTGATGTTATAAAGAGAAACGTAACGATATGTGTCAATGGTCAAGTATAAGTCATTTCGATATAACTTGAATGTTGCGTACAGAAGTAATTTGTAAATTTAACAGAAAATGAAAAATACAAGAATGGGCAATTGCACCTATTGTTGTGGTAAAAAACAAACTCATTATTTTTTGTCATTGGCGACTTAAAACATCACATTTAGATCACTTTTACAAGGAGTTAATAAATATTGAAGAATTTTTACTTAATTATTATTTTACAGTTTTTACTCAAAAGTAAATCAATTACGGTATGGTAAAAATAAAATCAGAGCCTGCCGTGATATAACCAGTCAAGGATGTTTCAAATCCCCATTAGTAAGTAACAGTTACATACATTAAAAGAGCAGGTGAAGAAAATAGTTGAATTCAAGAAACGTTTCGGTCATTTCAGAGGTGCGAAAGCTTAAGATACCGGAGAGACAGTCAAACTCAATAATCGAAAATAAAATGACAGCACCATGGCTAAAAATGAAAAGACAAAGCGACAAATAAAAGTACACATGACAAACAAAGAAAACAAAAGACAAACCAACACGCACACCACCAAACACTGGGGTTGTGGGGAATGGTTTGTATCATGACCGAAATTTGAGTTATCATTTTGCGTTTCATGTGAAACAGGGACAAATTATGTTTTGTATAACTATCATTCGACTAGATGACAATGCGTTTTTGTAGAAGACTGGTTTCAGGGACAAAAGTAATGTAGGGCTCTTTCGGGAACTATACATGTTGAAGAAAATAAACAATGTTGCTGCCGCATCGAATGGATTTTAATTCTTGTGTATCAGATGCTGCCACTTATGTAGTACGGGAGATAAAAACTACGTCGTAAGAATACTGATTTTTGATAAAATTAATAAAGAAATCAAATACAATGTTTAATATATTTCACTGATCGATTATATTTGTTTAACAAAATATTTATAAAAAAAACACAAACAAAATGACCTAAAGTAATGTTTAACCAATTTATTTTTACAAGCATTTTATTTTCAACATCTTCGTGAGTAGACAAAAACGTAAATACAAATCGTCGGGAATACGTAAAACTTTGATCTTTCGTTATTACACTGCATCAGATATATTAGGTGTCAGACCACTAATTGCCCTCTTCAATTTGGAACGTATGTATAGTTAAACATTTTATGACACATACTAGTGATGTTGATGTCATTGTTTACATTAACTAACCAATACATTTACAGAAATGCAATTGTTGGTAAAAAAGAAACATATTTAGACCATTTTTACCATTATTTGCCTATGCATTTGCTTTAAAACTTTAGGATTAATGCGCTGCATCGCAAACTAATTTACGAGGATTGTTTTGGTAATACCTGTTTTTCGGAGGTCACAGTCTTCTTCTATCACTTATAAGGTATGACATTAAATTGGCACGCAAAAAGCGATACATGTATAATTCAGGATACACCTAGTTTATATGAAGTTAAACTTAATGTAAAATATTTAGAGAGCTATGAACATTGCTCAATTTAATTGAAAAAATAGAGATTTTTAATTATTAGTTTTACACCTTTAAGAAAAATCAAGTTATTAAACAGCAGTGGTAAAGAGAGCATAACACGCGAAAATGTATAAGCAAAAATAATTTATTTTCCATAAAATTGAAAATAAAAATGGGGAATGTGTCGAAAAGACAACAACCGACCAGAGAGCAGAAAACAGCCAAAGATCACCAACGAGTCTTCAACACAGCGGACAAAACTCGCCTGGAGTCGTGATTTAGCTGGCCCGTAAAAAAATGTGTACTAGATCAGTAATAATGGTCGTCAACATAGTCTTACTAATTAAAATATCTTCAAAAGACAGTATTCATACAAAAGATGTAAATTTTAATATAGAATAAACAGACAGAAAATGTTTTCATAATACCAAGAGTTTATAAAACAAATTCAACTGATTTTTTTTATTCATAATTGATGCATACATTAATGCAACCTTTCTACTTTTGCTTAAGTTTCAGAGATATAAACCACCAAAAAAAAATTTACAAGAATTCTTGAAAATTTACTTTAAAGTCTTATATCTCCTAAACTGGTCAATTGACCGTATTGGTCATGTTGACTTATTTGTAGATCTGACTTTGCTAAACATTGTTGCTGTTTTCAGTTCATCACTATTTATCATTAGATTTAAGATAACAACCAATAACTGCCAAAAAATGCTGTATGTTTAAGTTAATTTGACTGAGAAATTAATTTTTAAACTTTTTATTGCAATATATTTGAATTATTCCAAACTGTAACGAACTTTCATCTTTTTGTAAGCCTAAATGACAAAGAGACATGTTAGGCTAAAATTACCAAATCCGGGGCAGTAGCCTAACAATTTGTAAGAAAATATTAGGGCAGATAGATCTTGACCTGATATACAATTTTCCAATGTCAGATTGGTTTTAAATGCTTTGGTTCCAGAAATAACAGCCAACAACTGCATGCTACTCCTATTATGTATTTTAGCATTGTCGGTTATCTTGGTTGTTTGAAACATTTTCGAGACAAGAGAGCCTAGTTAACTTTGGCCAAGTTTTTTTAGAGGAAATGTTTTTTGTAAAAGTTAACGGAAGATGGATGACATACGACAGACGACGGACGACGGACTCCAAGTGATGAGAAAAAGCTCACTTGGCTCTATCGACCAGGTAAGCTAAAAAAGTATAAGACATGTATAATACTAGTTTCTTTTTATTTTACTTCTTGGTAATGTGATTTTGTTATCTGTCAGATTATGTGTAATTCGTCTTGGATTTTGTAGCTACATGTATGTCACTGTGTTTGTCGTGTACAATTTGTAATTTTTTTGTAAAATTGAGAATGGAAATGGGAAAAATATCAAAGAGACAACAACCCGACCGTAGAAAAAACAACAGCAGAAGGTCACCAACATGTCTTCAATGTAACGAAAAAATCCCGCACCCGGAGGCGTCCTTCAGCTGGGCCCCTAAACAAATATATACTAGTTCAGTGATAACGAACGCCATACTAATATCCAAATTGTACACAAGTAACTAAAATTAAAATAATACAAGAATAACCAAGACCAGAGGCTCCTGACTTGGGACAGGCGCAAAAATGCGGCGGGGTTAAACATGTTTGTGATATCTCATCCTTCCCCCTATACCTCTAGCCAATGTAGAAAGGTAAACGCATAACAACACGTACATTTAAAATTCAATTCAAGAGAAGTCCGAGTCTGCTGTCAGAAGATGTAACCAAAAAAAATAAACAAAATGACCAGTATACATAAATAACAACAGACTACTAGCAGTTAACTGACATGCCAGCTCCAGACCTCAATTAAACTGATTGAAAGATTATGATTTCATCATACGAATATCAGGCACAATCCTTTCCGTTAGGGGTTTAGTATCATACCATCATAACATATATGAGAAGAACATAACCCGTGTCATGCCAACAACTGGTTTTTGAATAAATGTGTGTAGTTCTGATGCAAACACCCTATAAGTGAATCAATATTATCGCCAAAATATTCAATCTTTAATGACCTGACACCAGTTTCGTAACTATATCCATTCTTAATAGTTATATTTAAAGGTTTTCTTAGTTTCTACGGTGAATACTGACATTTTTGTGCCTTATAAATAATATTGCCATAAACAATTGGATATGAACTACCTAAACGTATAAGAAGTCTGCATGTTGAGCTATGTTGACGAATAATGTCCTTATACCGATGATAAAATTTAGTAAATGTTTTGACTAGTTTGTGATATCGAAAACCCTGGTGTAATAATTTTTCAGTAATGCATAAATTTCTCTCGTTAAAATCTAAAACATTGTTACATACACGAGCGAATCGTACCAGTTGAGATATATAAACACCGTCAGATGGTGACAAGGGAACGGCACCATCTAAAAATGGATAATTAACAATAGGAAATGAAAAATCATCTCTTTTATCATAAATTTTAGTATTAAGCTTTCCGTTAGTGATATAGATATCAAGATCGAGGAAAGGGCAGTGGTCATTGTTAGTATTATATTTATTCAAAGTAAGTTTAACAGAATAACTTTCTTTAGTATACATACTGAAGTCGTCATTAGGTTATAAAATGTACAAAAATAGTGTACTTGTTATAATTTTTACAATAATAAAATACAAGTTATAACATGTACAAAAGAACCTTGTACATGTTATAAAATGTACAAAATATTGATTAAAAATGGTTTTAACTTGTACAATATTTGAAAATAAAAATACGTTTCTATTTTTTACAAAGTTTGCCATAAACCTCAACAGTATTTTCATCATTTTTTTATTGTCCATTCATGTTAGTGTAACATCTTCTTTTTTTATACAGTTAATGACCAGAAACATAGTGTTTATAATTACTTAATACCTCCAGGTGGTATGGAAGTCTAAATTAAAAATGATAGAATTTGTTCATCGTTTCCGAAAATATAGTATATATTGTGATATGATTAAAAAAATATAAAAAGAAAGTTAGATGACCGGTCATTTTCTTAATTTACAAGTTGTGACAACATGATACATTTTGTATGGATTATGCAGGAAAATACTTCATTATGTGATTAAAAGCTAAACTCACTGATAGAATTGTAAAAAAAAAAATAGGAGAAAATAGCCTTCAGTAAATGCTTCCAACACATCAACAGAAAAGATAGGGTCACTGTGCGGAAATACACTATTTCGGAGTAATATCCCCTGAAATTGCTAATTTTAAACATGAAAAATCATGAAAATATTTGCATGTAAAAATATTGATATTGATAAGTTAAAACAAATAAATGTACTAAAAGTTCTATCGTCTTGCTGATAAGAGAAACATAAAAGGCGTGGTGATGAATGTGAATGAAAATAGCGGCTATAAAATTGGAACGTAAGTTGCACAAATAAAGGAATACCTGGTTCATTACTTTGCAAAAGCAATTTTAAATATTTTTTGACTTGTCACATTGAGTGTGAGAGAGATAGTGCGTAGGTTATCATTGAGTGGCAAGATTTTGTGCATCGTCAGTTTTAGAAAGGAAGTCTTGTAGGTGTAAATGTCGCATGTCTCTCTCTGTCTTGTAGAAACAAGTAAAAAAAACTTGTTTCTAAAATGAATGAAAATGTAGTATTTTATGCATGCTGTAAATAATCCACCTTCTTTTGCTTATGATTATTGTTCTTTATCATTCAATGAATTTCAATCATGTATGTATTTGTCGTGTACAAGTTGCGTTTTTGTACAGGTTATACATGTTATAACAATTACAAAAATATTGTACATGTTATAACTTGTAAAATGCAAAAATACAAGTTATAACATGTACAAAAGTACCTCATACATGTTATAACCTGTACAAAATATTACTTAAAATTGGTTCTAACTTGTACAAAATTTGAGATAAATCTTAATGAAGTAAAATACACATTTAAATTCACCAATGCATACACAACAACAATAAATAGGCCATAACGTGTCTATTTCTGTAGAGGACAATGATCACAAAGTCACAGAAATATATGCATGTTTCTTGACTTATGTTGGCAAAATGTATTTTCATGTGATTGAATGTTTTATGCAGTCCAGCATGGCTTAAATAAGTGTGACACTATATACAAAAAGCTTGCATTTCCTCAATGACAATTACATTATATACTAGTACATGTTACTAAATTCTCGTTTTATAGCATGCAAAGACTAAAACAATGTCTTATATGCTTACTCTGTAAAATAAAGAGAGAGCTGAAATAGTTTTCATTTGACCACGTTTTATTATAAATATCTTTGGATCTACTCTTCAACATTTTTGGCCTTCAGCATGACTTATGTAAATTTATAACTCAATTTTTGTATATAAACTATAAGATTATTTCATTGGGCGAATGTCATTTTTATGTTTTAAATATATATCCTCGACTTTGAAAGCATGTATTTGTGTCCTTTAGATGTTTTCTTCTGCATGGGCGGGTTGTTATCTTTTAGACACATACCCCATTTCCATTCCCAATTTTATTTGTAGACACATCTGTCCTGGATATCCTCTTATGTCTTTTAGTGTCAACTAGAATGAAAGTATTTTACTATTGCCTTCAAAGTGGACCGTCACAATTATAATTCATTCAAATAAAGTTATGTCCATAGATAGTCATAAGAGAATCATAATTTTGAGACACGTCCTAAGATATACATGTATATTATGACAAGTCTTAGGAATGCTTCGTAATACCGACCCCTGGACATCAACTGTATCAAAAAACGACAAAACACACTAACATGAAGGAATGATAAAGTTATGAAAATATTATTGATGTCGATAACATCTGTTGCGATTATAGAAACATATCCTTATTTTTCTATTTTGTACAAGTTAAAACCATTTTTAAGCAATATTTTGTACAGGTTATAACATGTATAAGGTACTTTTGTACATGTAATAACTTGTATTTGTGCATTATACAAGTTATAACAGGTACAATATTTTTGTACATGTTATAACCTGTACAATACTTTTGAACATGTTATAACCTGTACAAAATCACAACTTGTACACGACATATATTTTGCTTTATTATTATTTTCAAATTGTGTACAGGTTAAAACTATTTTAAAGCAATATTGTGTACAGATTATAACATGAAAGAGGCACTGTTGTACATGTTATAACTTGTATTTTAGCTTTGTACAAGTTATAACATGTACAATATTTGTGTACATGTTATAACCTGTACCAAATGCAACTTGCACACGACATACAAATGTGTTATCTGATGCATCTATTTAATCATTTTCTATTTTTAAAAATCTAAATGTGTGTTCGCGAAATTGCATTTATCATGATACTAATAACGATTTGAAACAAATAAAAAACTAAATTGAAATATACCAATATTGGCTTTAAAATAATTAATATACGAGTAGATACATGCAAATTGTACACATCTTATGTAGAAAACATTATAAAAATCAGCTGCAAAATAATACAACATATGATTTTTTAAGAAGATTGTATATTAGCAGCAGTACAAAGTACAGTAGATTGCAAACACAAGTATAAATAAAGCGATATTTATTAATTAACCAGCAAGACAAAATTGAATTAAACAGTCATGACATGAAACATAATCAATGGTTATATAAAAATGATAGCATATGACAAACAGTACAAATAGATACTTTGACCTTTCAATATGTGTTTGCTAGAATTAGATATTTGACATTGAATCAAGCATAATACAATAAACAACGTGAACCGTAACAACACAACTGCATGCAAATACATGTGGTATGTTTTTTTGTCAATAAGTATTTATATTCTACGTTTTGGGTGAAAACTGATAAATTCCCTTTATATAAATAATAGGATCATGCCTTTGTTAATCTAATAATTCTAATAAGTTAACTCTTTTTCTATCTGTGAATCGAAACTGAATCCACAATGTCTGCATAAGAACAAAACTTCATTTCACATTCCCAAGTATGAGTTTTTTGCATAACTGGTCACTTATTTGTTTTATACGTCGACTCAAATCATCTACAATAAAAATTATATTTTGGAAATTCAAAAACATTATGACGTCTTTAAACATGTTAAAGGTAAGCTATGGAATCTGGAATATTTTATTTCAATTATGCATGTATTTTGATTCATATGTTATTTGTCTTTAATCCCCTTTATTCATTATTCTTAATATCGCAGTATACTGTTCTCTACTCTCAATAATGTTTTTTGTTTTATTATCAATCTTTTTTTGAATTGATATTTTATCCTCTTCTTTTTATTAAACAATTTTTTTTTGTACTTTTTGTCCATCATTCACAATTTTTAAGAGAGGAGCAACACATATGAGACGGACATTCAAACTCATCGATCGAAATAAACTAACAGCGCCATGTCTGAAAAAAATCAAGTGTACACAAAATGAAAGGTGCTCCAAAAGTGTAGGCAGATCCTTCTCAACTTATAATATAAAGAGTACCCAGACCCTCATGAATTGCAACTTGAATTTTGGTGAAAATATATGCGTCTTTGAAGTAGATTGAAAAACTTTGATTTCAATGCGCATACGCATTCCTTTAAACTGATAAAATGAAGATTACGAAAGTAATACTTTACTTACAAATAAAAAAAAATCAGAACTCAAGTTGATTCTTGTCCTTCGTTAGAACAGTCAACCGTCTGACGATCAGGTTTTGCTCTTGTTTCTATATCCAACTGAAAGTGCAAATACGTTAAATATATTTGAATTGCTAGTTTTATAGGTCTTTGCATATAAAAGATAATGTGATCTTGGTTCAATATGTTAAGATAAAAAAACAAACTGCTTTTTCCAACAATTTTATAAATATCTAACAAATTTATAAAATGAGTAATTGCCAATAAAAATGAAAAAAAATCAAAACTCCATAGTTTCAAAAATTATAAATACGACACGATCTGACAAATCCAACCACTTGTTTTTGATTTGATGCCCCTACAAAATTAAGTATTATATGTCACGAGTCTTCGACATTCCGTCATCTAATTATAAAAAGTACCGGTATTTGGTCAAAATGCCAACATGTACCATACAAATAACAGCAAAGGTAATTTCAATTGCTCCGAAGAACATTTTAAAAAAAACATAATCACACAAGTTCAAACGTTACTATCCACCTCATCATGTCGAGTTTGTTTGAAAAAGTAAGATACTATAACATGCATAACATTATCAGTGTTCTCAATTAAAATACAACATATATCGTTTATTGCATTACACACCTTTTTCATTATTTCTTTCAACATTAGTTCCATATTTTGCTGTCTTTCCAATAACTGAAAAAGTAATCAAATAATCAAAGATCTTCGACGTACGTTTAGTAATCTATTTGGAGAACAGTAAAACATGACTGGCCCTTAAATAATTTGTTTTTATATTTAGTTAACAATAAAATATAACTTGTTTCATAATAATTGTCATTTCAAAGAATCTTTATTGAAATTAATTTAATTTATAATCGCTTCTATATAATGTGATATAAGACCCATTTAATAATTTCGACCTCTAAAAAAAGAGGAACACAAATGAGATGTTTTGTTACCCTTCTAAATAAGTTTTGATAACATTATTAGTATGGGTTAAACTGACATTACATATAAATAATGTATATCTACCACATAAGGCAATTCCAAAAACAATATACATTAAAAGTGGTCAACCTGTAATTATGAATTCATGAAAATACGTTTTATTCGCAAACCGTTTTGTAAACAGTACTCGAATTTTACGTATTGTATGTAAACGTAAAAGCAACACATGATTGTTAGTCAACTGTAACATTTCTATTTATAAGATATAACACTTACCTCAATACTTGTATAATTTAGATATTGTTCGACATATCAAGTAGTAAAAATAACTACTACTCTCATATCAATAAGATACTAGGTAGTTGCCGTTAAACTGAATAGGTCACTAACCATTTGTTTCATTTCTTGCATATCTTTTAAACTATCTTCTATTTTTTCCAGTTTGTTCATTGTCTGAAAAGGTTATACAAAACATTAAAATGTTCAACAAGGAGAAGGTTCAGAAAAACGTACCGCTTTTTTGCCCCAAAATGAAGCAGTTTTAAAAAATTGTAAAAAAGGAATGTTTAAGCTATATTTTGGAAAATAAAATGCTTCTGCTACATAAATATGAGCTGTTTGACAATACAATGCACACATATCGCGTTCTAACATCATTAGGTTAATCTAAATTACTGAAATCTTCAAAATTTTAGCATTTTAGTTAATTTTTAGACGGTTTCAGTCTAAAATGAAAGTGGCCGCATTCGTGTTAATTCATAGTATAGAAATGTTAATTGTATTTGATGATAATACAAAACATATATAAAGGTTGAGGATGAACACGGATGCGGCCACTTTCATTTTTTGACAAAAAACAGCTGAAAAGTGACAGTTTTTTTGGCATATTTGATAGATTTGTCATATTTAGGCTTGAATCAGAGCGTTTTTAATGACTAAATCAGTTAAAATCTTGCATATAAACTAATCGAATCAATTGAAACAGACACTTATATTAATAAGTGTTTTTAAAAAAAGTGTCCAAAAGCTTTCGTTATATGAATATATATATGAGGCCAAAAACATTTAATTTGCAAGTTTCACACGGCAGTATTCGGACCAATGTTTCTGTAATATCGTGGCAATACCATCTGCACTGTGGTATTAGCTTTTTTTCCACTAGCCTACATTTTTTTGTAACTAGGCTATATAAAGCTTTTACTTGTCAAAGATAGCAAAAATAATTTCGGGATGCCTTTTTTGTCGTCCTAAAGACCTTAACTCATACTTTGCAAAAACCTGTGTTCAAAGGTTATTATCTGTATGAATAACGCGACATTTCCCTCATCATTGGGTCAACTCTTGAATTGCAAAGTTCAAATCATTGTAACAGTTTCGAAACTATTCAAATTATTTCTAAGCTATAACATTTTTTGGAGTGTACTAATTTAAACGAATGTATTTGTTTACATACCTCATGATTTCGTCTGTCAGCTCTTTTAGAATCAAATTCTCTCTGAAGAAAAAGTAAACAGATTTGAACAATTTGGTTCTTTATTAATGAATAATTTTCTGCAATTGCATGTACAATACAATTGAGAATGGAAATGGGGAATGTGTCAAAGAGACAACAACCCGACCAAATAAAAAAACACAACAGCAGAAGGTCACCATCAGGTCTTCAATGTAGCGAGAAATTCCCGCACACGGAGGCGTCTTTCAGCTGGCCCCTAAACAAATATATACTAGTTCAGTGATAATGAACGCCATACTAATTTCCAAATTGAACACAAGAAACTAAAAGTAAAATAATACAAGACTAACAAAGGCCAGGGGCTCCTGACTTGGGACAGGCGCAAAAATGCGGCGGGTTAAACATGTTTGTGATATCTCAACCCTCCCCCTATACCGCTAACCAATGTAGAAAAGACGTAAATGTATGTTCTACATTTTGGTTGATCATATTAAAAAGTTATCTAAAATCTGTCTCGGCTTCTTAAATCTGCATGAATATAACAACTACGTGAAATATTATAAATAAGATACTATGCAACCATCATTCTGAAAGCAAACGACACACATATTTCAATAAATCGTTGTCAAAGTCTATCCCAGCACCCCAACTCCATAGATCATTAGGTGTTTCGAACATCTATTTAGACCAATTAAAATTAACTAATTGACCATGGCCATGTCCATCGTCAGGAGCCCAAGCCATTGCATAGTGACACTTATTATAAAAATACTGTAATTTTTATTAAGGGCTCGACACCTCATAATCTGTCTGACTAATATTTTTCTATACTCTTATCTACTTATCCTTGTTTATCAATTTAACGAACAAAGTTTAGAAACTATTTTCATAATCTGCAACATATCAATTACCCAGAGTTGCTGATGTTACTGTGTCTTTCAAGTTTGTATGCATAACGAAAGCAAACAGAGGTTTTTTTATCAAATAAAATAAAACTTTTGACTCTTCGTCTTCCTTTAATGTATCCCAGTGATTTAAGATATTGTTCTTTATGTGTGAATTCTGTCTTGAAAACACTGTTGAGAATACCAAGGGAGGCGACTGTAATACAGATTTGGGCTTTACCCTTTATGTGTCTTTTCTTTGTTTTGCAGTCACTTCCTGCATAACCGGTTCATATCCAGATTTTGTTAAAAAGGGATGACTTTTAAAAATATCACCCTTGTCAAAATGATATTTACATCTTAGTTTTCTTGCAAATTCATTGAAATCTGATGCAATACTAGATTTTGCAAATTTGGTCGAGGGAGACGGTAGATATTTTAATCCTTTACTGAGTAACAAAACCTCATCGTCTTTTATTTTTTCAGTGGTGAATATTTTAACATATTCACGTGCTTTTTCAATTGATTTTTTTCCTCTTGAGAGAGCGAATCTATATCTTTCTATTTTCTGATAGAAGGCCTTTTTCATGATAGCCTTTTTTGTTTTTTTTTCGCTCTCTTAAAGTGTCTGTTAGCCATGCTAACAGATCGGAGGAAATCGCCAGAAGGCAGTGTGCAATTCATTTCTTGATGTAATATTGATTCTTAATCAAGCCTGTATGAACTCACCAACCAATCAGATATCAGTTACTCATTAGGAAACAAAATAAGGGGAAGAGGAGAACGTCCCTCCTAGACATTGCAACCAATCACCATTCATTGCTTTATTAACTGACACGTATACCAGATGTATTTTGACAATTTGACTTTTTAATTTATCAGACAATAAAAAAACCATACATTTTTGTTTTGCAAATCTCAGCACTTTCTTATCAACTTATTCCTCTCACTAAAGAATCTCTGACGTATTGGTTTTTACATTTACTTTCCTTGTATTATGTATGTATTACAACCTTAACATGAAATTGACATAATTAATCAACAATTGAACCTTTCGGTAAAGATATTTTTCAAATTTAATAATATTTTGACAGAATTAAAAAAACATATTATCAATGCAATATTGCCACTGCCGATAATAACCGTTGCACCCAATTATAATGTAGTAATTATGACCACTTATCGTAAACAAAATATCAAAAAATATCTTTGATGGTTTTATTTCTCAACTTTAAATAAAGATATATTTGTTAACATTTGTTTATCATCATAATTACATTGGGTTCAAAACACATCACTAACGAAGTGTATAGGCACACGTTAAATGTTTTATCATCTTCCAATGACTTATCTAATGTTCCCCAGTTCAGTTAAATCATATCAATCGCTCGTTGCATTTATGTAATTCAAGTTTGTTTATAAAACTGTATAAAATATAAAGCCATAACAGATCACTGGTGGGACTGCCTTTATAGTGTCAGATGGTAATTAAAGACGATGTGGGTAAAACCCCACTTTTTTAGCATTGCTGATGATAGATATTTCCTTCAGTAAATAAGCAAATACAGGAAATTGCAGCAGTGTTCAAAATGCACCAAATAACCACTGTATTGTGGTACGAGGAGATCATAAAGTCAACAAGATGTCAACTAAACAATTCTCAGGGTGAAAGCGTGATAATGGCTCAAATATTTCAATAAATCGTTGTCAAAGCCTATCCCAGCACCCCAACTCCATAGATCATAAGGTTTTTCGAACATCTATTTAGACCAATTAGAATTAAAGACCAGAATGCTATATCAGGATATTATATCTCTGTTTCAATTTTGGTTTCCACGGATTTTTCAAACTTACATGTTTGCTTTATTTTGTTTTTGAAAAAGAACTTTAAGAAAGAAATTATATATTTTTGTTAGTCAAGTGTATATACAATTTCAATTACTATCACTATTAAAAAAAACATTGTTTTTCTGAAAATCATCACTTAAAATAGTTTAAAATGGATCAAATATGCATTATCTCTCAAACATAAATGTGCTCATATTTTTTTTATTTTTTAATGCATTTTATACTTTTCCTGTAATGATAATATTGTTTTTCTTTATCTTACTGAGATAATATGAAATCTAAATGTAGATTAATTTTTGACAAATCGATATTCAAATGAACAGTATCTTACACATAACGCAAAATGGTACTTTACTTTTCAATTTTATGAAAATGATAAATGATCTTATATTTAATACATTTTATTTTGCATTTCTGAAGATAGTTTTTTAATTATTTCCTCCAAACTTAATTCATGTATATATTCTTGCTTTTTTCTGGTCATATCAAATTGTAGATTATTAAATAGATTCTTGAGAACTAAAAAGAATTATCTGACAGCAATATGTAATTGCATTACAAACACATGTTGATTTTATAAATAAATATTTTAGCAATGCGTCTTATCAGCTGTAACTATAACCTGTCGTTAACATCTGACATTTAGTCAAAACACATAAAGTATGCCTACTAAGTGTATATGATAAAGAAGTGTTTATCAAATTGTATGCTGTAATGGTTATTATGGGATTATGTTTCTTTAATTAGACACGTATTGATGAACCTTTTTCAGAAAATTGGGCATGTTAGGTAAATAATAAATGAAAAAAAAAACTTTTTTTAAATTAACCAAAATATAGATTTTTTTAAATACGACATTTTGGCATTAACCCCTCGATATAGAAAAATTATCACAATGTCCACGAAATGGTATGAATTTACTCCCATTTGCACAATCTCTTGTCCAAACTATAGTATTAGAGGTTAATGATTATCTTATTTTTTCTAAATATTATACTCTGTCATTAGGTAAAATATGTCGACATATGACGACGATAACTAATGTCAGTAACCCTATTGTTCCCAAAAAACACAAACACTTTGTGTCCTTAACACTCAGATTTTAATCCGTTGAATAAGTGCGTTTTACACATTTTGTTAAGTTTACAGCCCAAAAGATTTCCGGCGAAAGAACCCATAAATGCTTTCTCCTTCTAAAAATCTAAAATTGATCCATAGGTATCAGACCTTTACAAACAGTTCATTGAACTGTTACCTTTCCGGTTTTCGGGTCGGGATGTCAAATTATAGTCACTTACCATTTGTTTCTTTTCTTTTAAATCTTTCAAACTATCTGCTATCTTGTTCATGGTCTGAAAATAATATGCATAATTTTGAAAAGTATATTTATATGCAGTCCTTTTTTTCAAATTCAAATGTAGTTTGTGTTACAAAAATAAAAGTTTATTTAGAATAAAATCAACGGAACCAATTTTGTTGCACCAGATGCGCATTTCGACAAAACATGTCTCTTCAGTGATGCTCGTGGCCAAAATATTTGAAATCCAAAGCTTATATAAAAGATGAAGAGCTATAATCCTAAAGGTCCAAAAAGTATAGTCAAATTCGTGAAAGGAATCAGAGCTTTGCATGAGGGAGATACATTCCTTAATTTATAATAATTTCTAATATTTTGTAACAGCAAATTTAAATAACACAAAAAATCCGTATTTTCATGCCAGTACCGAAGTACTGGCTACTGGGCTGGTGATACCCTCGGGGACTTATAGTCCACCAGCAGAGGCATCGACCCAGTGGTAGTAATAAAATCAACGGAACCAATTTTGTTGCACCAGATGCGCATTTCGACAAAACATGTCTCTTCAGTGATGCTCGTGGCCAAAATATTTGAAATCCAAAGCTTATATAAAAGATGAAGAGCTATAATCCTAAAGGTCCAAAAAGTATAGTCAAATTCGTGAAAGGAATCAGAGCTTTGCATGAGGGAGATACATTCCTTAATTTATAATAATTTCTAATATTTTGTAACAGCAAATTTAAATAACACAAAAAATCCGTATTTTCATGACAGTACCGAAGTACTGGCTACTGGGCTGGTGATACCCTCGGGGACTAATAGTCCACCAGCAGAGGCATCGACCCAGAAAGTTCGTTAAGAAATCAAACTTAAATTCGATAGCAAATATTTCAAAAGAGTTTCATTGATTGACATTTCTTTTGATATGTACACATACAAGCTTACATCTATCATATTCTTTAAACAAACAAACAAATGGAAGTTTTTAACGACATTGACTGGCTATACAGCCCTTGCACGGTCGGTATTCTTTAAACATGTTAAAGACAGCCAGGAAAAAGGTAAAAATAACACCAATAACATAAACATTGTTTTGAAGAATACGCACAGAAAAACAGTTGTTACATCAATCAATGAACCTAACAAGATACATAGATCTTGATTTTATTATCGAAGAGTCACAATGGTCCTCAATGCTCTTCAACTTCGTACTCTGTTGAGCCTTTTTTACTTTTTTGGATTCGAGAGTCACTGGTGACTGGAGTCTTTTAAAGACGAAACGCGCGTCTGGCGGATATACTAAATTTTGTCCTGCTATCTATGATGAGTTTATTTACTTCCCACCAAATCTACTTGAAATGAGTTCTGTAAATTTTATGTCCATTGGTACATAAAGTTATTCGTTTGTTTTTAATTTCGAGAGTGAATATAGTGCATGTTTATATCAATATTAATTACCGCAATTGCGTCAAAATCTTCGAGGTCTATTTTCCTAAGAAAATAAGAAAAAAAAGTTGATCACTATACATTATAATAAAGCTTGGAGGTGATACGGAATGTTAGAAAATAGTTCATTGGTATTATAAAGATTTTGTTTTATATATTATGGAAACAGGTTTTAGACAAAGACCAACTTCATTTCAAACACGATTACAATTACAATCGTATAAAGAACCAAATAGTTATGTGTTACTTATAGATAAAAAGATGTGGTATGATAACAAATGAGACAACTCTCCGTCAGAGATAAAATGACACCACACAAAAATTCACGACTACAGGTTAGAGTACGTCCATAAGTTCAACTACCTGGATTACTGACGTACACATCTTGATAAATTAACTATCTGATAAATGTTATAATTAATTTTTTTTGGGGTGTAAACATTTACATTTAGGGGTATTTTAAGATTCATAATAATTCATCTCTTTAAAGTTTGAATCAAGTTACCAGTGTTCAAGCGTTATGTGTATGTGTAATGAAATTATAAAAAGAAAGAAAAAGAAGCCGGACACAATTGTTATTGGCACTTCATGGTAAAAACTAGAGTTATTCAAATTAAGACAAGAGGATCGAAAAGAAATGGAATGCACATCCTTAAGCCGATATAGGCACAGTCTATTGAAAAAATGATATCCTGTAGATCGATATGTTTTACTAGTCCTTGTAATCATGCAATTCAATTGATCTACAGTATCTCGTAGTAGTAATACATTATCCGTATTTGGCACAACCTTTTTGGAATTTTGGGTCTTCTAGGCTATCACCAGCCCGGTAGTCAGCACTTCGGTGTTGATATAAATATCAATTATATTTTCAATTTTATAAAATCCCTGTTTACAAATCTTTTTATTATTCCAAAAACTAAAGATTTTCTTAACCCCCCTCCCCCCCCCCCCCGGAGTAGATCATCTTAGCCGTATTTGGCACAATGTTTTGGGATTTTAGGTCCTCAATGATCATCAGCTTTGTCATGTTTCTATTTGTTTGGCTTGATAACTGTTTTGATCTGAGCGTCACTGGTGAGTCTTATGTAGACATAACGTGCGTCTGGCGAATTACATTATAATCCTGGTACTTTTGATTGTCTGTTTATATTTTGTTTGATACTATTACGTGCGATACTGAGAGTATAGGTTAGTTCAAGGAAGTTGAAAACAATAAATGCAAATAATAGTTTACATATGTTTTTCAATGGTTCTGTAATGAAAATATAAATGCAGAGGATAGAAAATTTACCCTTTGTTGTCCAGCGCACCTTTCTCTTCTGCATCTTCTGTCGATTTAAGTTTTAAATCATAATTCGTATCATACAGAAAAACTGAAAACATTAAAATTGTGTCATTAAGATTAAATGGATAATTTGTTTAAGAGTTATTTGACATTTTGATATTTTACAAAATGCATAGAAATTGAGCTTTGTGAGGGGAGGACGATACGCTGTTATAGATATGTATAACGAAGTGTTAATAAATGATTGAGAGATTCTTTCTAGCAAAAAATCATCCTGCCTGTTAAAAACCATGCATATTGTACATATATTTTAGGTAACAACCAGTACTGCCTACTTAACATATCTTATTTATGTTTTGTCAACTATTAAGTGGTTACACGTATGATGTGTACTGACGATGAATTCGTGGAATAATTAATATTATTAATTTATTTATTTATTTATTTATAAACACTAGTAAATAGTCTGTCCTAACCTACAACATGTACCATATACATGATTTTATGAAAATACATTATTTGTAAATTGATAGGTATACCTCTGACAAGCATTGGTCGATTGTTAAGCTTTGCCTTTCCCTCATGAATGTTGTATTTATTTGATAATTTCCCTCGTAAGTTCGAATAGCAAACCAATATAATTGCAGTAATTATTCCCGGTAATGCAAGTAACTGGAGATGAATTGGAAATATTGTTTTGATACTATATTCCTCAAGAAAATCAGTCTGTATCTGCCTCCAATAAAACTCAGATTGTTGTTGAACTAAATTGAAGGTGTCACTGCAAAATTAAAAGTGTATGCATTGTTAAAGATTTGCGGAAGATACTACAAGCAAATCAAATGTCACAAATCTAACATTAACTGATAACGCCATAGCTTGAAAAGAAAAGAGACAAATAGACAAATAATAAAACACATAACATAATATTGAAAACTGAAGACTTAGCATATCGAACCCTTACAAAAATGGTAATGGTCTTAACATGGGCAATATTTTGGCAATCGTTTTTTAAGATTATGACCAACACTGTTTGCATACACTTTTTTCCGTACAATATGTTTTGTAAATTAAAATAAGTGCTGTGACTCTGAACACTGCATACGATGGCGGAGAAATTATAAAAAAGGGAGAATGAAAAATTCATTTTCAAATAACACACCCATAAATGCATAATAAAGTTAATTGCTGGTAGACATGATAGACAGATATAAAGAAACAATAACAAAAAATAAATCGTGGTTTCCTTTCAATTAATTTAATGGTGACTTTATGGTGTTGTAAAATCTTAAAGTACTGCGTTCAAAATGTCTTCAATAACACATCCAGTGAAATACTCTGACTATTAGAATAAGGAATATTGTTTTTCTTTAAAATTTCGCATATAATAAGGCATATATACCTGTACAGAGCTATCAGCAGATTTAACAGTAAAACTACTGCTATCAATCCGTATAAGGCTTTTAAGTAAGGTGTGAGGTCTTCACCAAGTTGTGTAGCAGATTGCTGTAAACTATCATTATCGTCCGCAGTTCCATTGATTGTATTAGTACAGTTCTGTACTGTTACTTAAGTATATACAAAATAGGAAAATGAAACTATGCAAACAATTAGCTGTCGAGATGTAGTTTTGTCTCGCCTGTGAGCATATAATTATGTGAAAGACAATCTGAAGTACAGCAATAATGCGTAATGATTTATATGATGGAACATAATCTGGTGGCCGGGCAGGGCAAAACATAGTCGTCAAACTGATGTACTGATAAGTAATGCAACTTCACACAAAAAGATCTAATTTTACTTAAATTAGCAGAAAACTCCACTTTAAAAAATGCTTATTAATTCAAGTAAGCTAAAACATGGATTGACGAGTTTAAAAATTATAGTCGAACTAGTAAATCGAAGTAGATGAACCTTGATCTGGGTGCCTTGGCCTGCAAAACGTCGAAAAAAATATATTTAATGATAGTAATGCAACTTTTAGCGAAAAGTAATGATATGTCAAAGGTCGTTCCTATAAACATAATCTCGGCAGACATGTTAACAATTGTTGACGCCGTCGTTGTCGAAGTCATCGCCGTTACCGAAAAAGCTATCACTATGACTTACTTTCCGTGATAATGATAGCAAAAAGAAAAATAGTGTGTTTAATGATTACATTTTCTATCATTATTCTAATTGTTATACTTTTATTTGTGCTGTTATCAAAAGGAGTAGGGGCATTAAGGCCTAGTTTTGGCCCAAAAAAATAAAATGTTTGATAACCATTTCAAATTGGCACATTATGTTTAGAAATCCATAGGGTCAAGAAATATAAATTAAAAACAGAAAGATTTTTATCTGCTGACGTCACAATTACGTCATAATATGTATTGTTTTCACAAAAACGATGAAAAATATAGAATTTATGCAGTTTTCTATCATTATTTTCATTGAGGAAACATCCTGCGCAGCCGAGAAACAACAAAATAATTTAACAGAAGCTTTATTATTACTAGTGGCATAATCGCACCAAATATAAAGATGTTTCTTGGGTGCGCACATACTTTTTCAATCTCAAATATACTTAAAATTTGATTAAAAAAACAGGAAAAATCACAAAATTTAACAAAATATGCAAATTAGGTCATGATTCGTTGCCATGGTAACTTGTTCGATGTCAAATTTCTTTTGTTTTTCTTAGTACCGTATACCTTAGTCAAGTTTTCAGTAATTTAAAAATATGTATGATAACTTTTAAATTTGCAGTAATTTTTGGGCCAAATAAGGGCCTTATTGCCCCTACTCCAAGAAACAAGAAACATATAACATAAACAGTTTACAAACTAGCCTATATCTTCTCAGAATGCGGTTCCTATGCTAATTAGAGTATATATCGATGCTTACCTTTTTCCTCCTTCAAGTTTATTTCTCCAAATAACATCCAATAACCATTTGACAGAATTTTTTCGATTTCTCTCCAAGTGAACTCAGAATTTGGATATAAAAGTGCATGAAATGATACACTGTACCACACCACTATGACAGTCATAATAATCATGAAGGCAACAGTTTGTTTAATCTAAAATAAAATGCCTAACATTAATAGGACTTTATTTTTTAAGGTGGTATGGGAGTCTAAAATAGAAATGATAGAATTTGTTCATACTTTGCCAAAACGTAGCATCTATTGATACATGTCTAAGAATATAATAAAAATGATAGGTCACCGTGCATTTTCTCAAGCTACAGGACGGGACAAAATGACACATTTTGTATGGATTATACAGAAAAGCACCATTTTGTGATTAGAAACTAAACAAAATGATAGAATTGTTAAATACTTCAGGAAAAGATAGCTTTCAGACATTGCTTTGAGAATACCAAAAGAAAATATAGGGTCACCGTACGTTTTTCCCGGCTAAAATACAAAATAGGAATATTCCATGTAGAATCCTTCAGAAATGCACTGTTGAAGAGTTACCTCCCCTTAAAATGCTAATTTAAATAAAAATCAATCAAAAATAGTTAACATTTGCAAAAACATTAATATTTATAAGATATATTCTTATAAATAGGTTCCCATAAATGAAAATTCACATTAAACATCTGCATTCCTGCACATTTTGCTAACTTGATGGAAAATCTGGTCCTTTGGTTCTTTACAATCAAAGATGAAGGAAGTCACCCATACTACCTTAAAGTACTTTTGACGTGATGCTTTCAATTGAGTCCAGAGTATTTTTTATTTTTCGACAGGTTATATTTTTTGTGGTCGGTCACCTTGGTAATATATAGAGCAAACAAACGAACTTAGATTAAACACATAACCCGTGGAATTTGAAGGGAATTTTTTCTGTTTTACGGAGATGATTTCATAGAGAGATAAGTAAACATGAAGCAGTTATTTCCCCCCATAATTTGTATCGAACAAAAGCTTGATTTTCGTTCTTTAAGTTGCTCTTATTTGACCGAGAACCGTGATGTTCTACCACAAAGTGTATACATGTATCTAAGAATAAAAAATTAGTATCTCTATTTACCAAAAAACAAAAGAGAATTGCGTACGGTTAATTCAAGCCGTTAAAATTTCTTCAGTATTTTGCTTTAAAATTTTCTAAATCTAAAATTTTCCAAATTTAAATGAAATATATATTAGTTAATTTCTATTCTTAACACTTTTAACGATGTCGTTAACGATGTCGTTGTAATGTTTTTTTAAGTATGCAATTTACATTCAAAACTAATCTTGAATTTTTACTAGTTCGCTTTATATGCTATACAAAGTCATAAAACATGTGTGGAGTGTATTCAATATGTGTTTATTTGAATTGCAATTAAGAGTGAAAACGAGTAAACATAGAAATCTAACATACCATTTTACGTATGATGATCAACTTTGGTCCTAAAAACTCGGTCATGCAACATATATTTAGTATTCTGACGCAAAGAATCATAAATGCCAAAAGTAATAGACATTTTGACGTATTCAGGAATCCTGATCCGCCACCAGCTCTCAGTAGCATTCCTAGCGTGTATGATATATTAAATAACCAATCTAATGTATTCCACCAATCACTTGCGTAACTTTTTAATTGTCCTCTAAGAAAAGCAACAATTACCTAAAATATGGTGAAATTGGTAAAATATATACTATTCGAGGTAAATTCAAATCTTTTAGTATTTTTTTGTTTATGCTGATTGTTTTTTGTCGAAATTAATACAATGAAAATATATTTTGCCCAACAAATAAGAAGAACATCGAAATATGAGTACACGTATATGTTCTCGATATTTGGTTGGATTGAATCATGTATATTTCTATTTGTTGTCTTTCCGGATTTACAAAAAAATATATATACGAACGGCGGAATTCTGGTTCACTATTTATTTTCGACCAGAAAGAGTCTTAATGTCAAATAAACACAATGGCAAATTTAACCCCGCCACATTATGTATGTATGTGCCTGTCCCAAGTGAGGAGCATGTAATTCTGTGGTTGTCGTTTGTTTACGTGTTACATATTTGTTTTCGTTAATTTTTTTATATAAATAAGGCCGTTAGTTTTCTCGTTTGAATTGTTTTACATTGTCTTATCGGGTCCTTTTATAGCTGACAATGCGGTATGGGCTTTGTTCATTGTTGAAGGCCGTACGATGACCTACAGTTGTAAAAGTCTGTGTCAAGCTGTCTCTTGTGAATAGTTGTCTCATTGACAATCATACCACATCTTCTTTTTTGTATACAGTTGTCATTTACAAGTAATATTCATGTATCAATCAAAAACAATTATTTTTGTTTGCATATTTTTGTCCTTGCGTCTTTGTGTTTGGTGTCAAAGGCATATCTAATCAGTTGTCAATCTATTTCGTGATTGCATTAAAAGCACAAATTTAATGTTGTATTTGTAATGGCGGGTGTCATCTTTAACATATATGTACGATTCATGAGGCATCAGAAGTCCAGACTTCAAACAAGAATTATGCCTTTATTTTGCTTTCATAAAACAAAGTTCGATACATTCCTAAAATCAGTCTTACTATTCATCGTTTATAAAAAAAACTTACGTTGTCTTCTATTGTTTATGTCTTTCAATTCGGCATATTATTAGTTTGCTTCCTAGATCAAAGCTTTTGCAGAATAAGCGTATAGTCTAAATTTAAACATATTGGGCTGTCAATACAAAGTTTTAAAAGACTTACCTGCTTAATTTCATCTACCACAAAACTGCTAATCAAAACTATGATGAAATAATCAGAAGAGGTAAGACCTTTATCACCGTAGTCAAATAGCAGCATATATGCATATGCAATAAGGAGAACTAAGAACCCCAGCTGTCAAATTATAAACAAAACATGAAACTAAAGCAGAAATGATAAACCTCGTATAGAATATGTTTTTTAATTCTATATAACCTGAAACATATCTTACAGCATATCATAGCTGTGCTATTTTAGCGTTCTTCAGACATTTTGTAAAACAACTAAGTCACTGTAATTAATCATGTTATTGATATCACGCTGAAAAGGTTACGTAGTGTGGTACTGCTGCTTTTATTAAAATAATGTAGTGTAATTGTTACAGGAAAAGACATTTTCTTGTGTAGAAAATTATTGCTTAAAATTGGTTTTATAGCTAGCTGACCTATCACTTGTATGATAACTCTCCGTTTAATATATAGGAATCATTTTTTGAACAAAAATAACAGACATTATAGATAAAGATATAAAACAAAGGATAACAGCAGTCAACACTCAGGTTCACAAATAAGAGTACATAAATCAACAAGCAACTTCACTAGGAAAATTAAAAGTTCTAAATATTCATTCATTTGGTAAAATTAATACTATTCTGTATTATGTGTTTACTGTACAAAAAGATACAAAAAAAAAGACGTACATACCATATGTATAACTACTTTCAAGAATGGCAACTTGTACTGCTTGTAAAACCTGTATAATAAATCATGACCTATCTTGTAATATTGTGTTGTATGATACGGTTAATACGTTTATTGACTACACTTTAATAACTTAACACAAAATATTGCAAGCATCATTTGTTTCATTTTAATTGTAGAAAATTCGTAAAGGTGGTCCAATAGTTTTCGATATGATTGGAGAATGGAATCATCGGATGAAATAAGAATATAACGTTTCATCTTCTGCCTCAACTAAGATATAATGATTCATAAGCTTATCAGCTGCAACAGATGTCAAAAAATAGATAAGTGCTTGGAAAACCGCAGAATTTGGAATGAAAAACCTTCTCCCGCCAAATTGTTACCCACAGACTGTTTGAACAGCAGACCTTATAAAAAACAAAGTAATTAAAGGATTGAAAAGCTGGCATCACAATTAAAAGCAACAAACTATTCGCTTGAGACTTACCGACGTAATGGGCGTGCTTCCATGTTGATCATCAATAAGGGCAACATTATTAAGTGGGCTGCGACAAGAAATATAAAGCTGAAAATCTAAAAAGACAAAATGGATACATTGTATTTGGATTTGAATATCTGCCTTACGTTTTCTATATGTAAATTGTTTATACCAATTGAATATAAACTTCCAAAACATGTGATACAAGTGAAAATATTAAAGAATTTTAAAAATGTTAAAATCAAACTTAACTCTGTGAAAACAAATGTATTCACAATAAGAAGTTTTTGAGAAAAAAACATTTTTTAAATTCTATTACCAATTAAATATAAGACATGTTTGTTTAGTCAATTGTTTGCGAATATGAGCGAAGGGCACATACAATGGTTTTACCCAAATAATGTACATCCCATATCACTTTTTTCTTTTTAATTTTTTTACATATGTATTTTTTCAATCATTTATAACAAAGAAGTTAATGAAATATGCGTTTTGTACGTTTTGTAAAATCACAAGTTGACAGAATTATAAATTTGTTAAGAAACAAGCATCAACATATGATAAAACATTCTTATATTAACACCTATATATATCTAGATTTTTTTTAGTTAAATGTATTCCGATTAGCCACTTCAAAAGTATGAACAAAAGTTTAATTGCGAAATTCTGATTTTTTTCGTAAATTGGGTAAAAATCAATAAAAATTGGAAAATCATCATAGTTGAGTACTTTCAAATAGACCGTGGCAAAAAAGAATTGCACAACCATATGATTTTTTTCTTCATCGATTATATTCTTTTACAGTCTTATACACCAAAACAATCAGGTCAAGACAAAATCAATATTTCTAGAAATGTTTGGCTGTACATCATTAATTATATATAATTCATACAAATGATATTTTATTTTTACTTTTCACTAACCATCTGCGAATCAACTTCTTCTCTGCCATACCACTGTTTGTTTAAAACTTTCCTCACTGTGTCATTTTTCAGGAAGGTATTGTTTTCAGTATTTATAGCATCCCTTAAATATCCATGATTCAACAACAGCCGTCCAGCATGATTTATATTGTCACCGAGCTCTGTATCTTCTGTAATGTTCTCAATACTGTCGATTTTAGATTCTTTAGTTATGTTATCATCTGCAATCTTATCTGCTTCGTATATGCAGCTTGTGATACCAATGGCTCTTTCAGTAAATGCACTATAATTCAATATGCAAAATGATAATATAAGATAGTATGTCACCTAAGACTATTGTAAGTAAACACATTTAATTGAAATAAAGACTGTATGTACATGTAAACTAAAAGAGTTTATTATATAGTACAATATAGAAACGAATTACTGAAATGTTTTGTCTTTTCAGAAAATATATATTTTGATAGACCTGAATTCGTTTCGAGTGTCTACATTTACAGCATATATATTCTCATAGAAAATAAGAGCCTGTTTTATTGGATATTAATTTGTTCATTGTTTTAAAATTTGTCTTCACGAAATCGACATATGCACAAAATATTGACATGCATGTTGAAATCAACATGTATATTCTTCTTCAACGATACTGGTGCATCAAATTAAAGCTGTTGCATTGATATTGAACCTTAAATGTTTACGCTTTTTATTACATGGTTGTTGGATTTCAGTTTTTCTAGATCCATGTTTGACTGCATAGTGTTACACAGAACACATACACTTTTTTAACATTGAAAAAGGTGGTACATCGTTGATTTTTTTTCACATTACCTTTGCAAAAGATGTAGTTTTTCCTTTAAGGCTGTTGTTGTTTTCCAATTGTTCAATTGGTCGTTTAATAAGACACATCCGACAAGGATATGGTGAATCCCAACCTATATCAATACATTTCTGCAGTATATACTTTTCTGAATGCAACATAACTGATAGTTTAATAGTTGGTATATTTAATACGTCATAGATTATAACTTTGTATTTGAAATTTGATAAAACGCAATGACAGAAAATTTAGTCTACTAAATTAGATAACACTGAAAAGTGCAACAGTATATCCCCCTTTTTGCAAAAACAAAACATTAACCTTTAATCGCCTCTATTTCTTATCTTCTAGTCATAACAATTTCCTTTTCCTCTTTCTGACATGTATCTGGCTTGAATTTTTCAAATTCACAGCATGGAGTTTAACACTGCGAAAAATCTACATCGAGTACATTAAATGCAAATAAATAACAGCCACTTGGTTACAGGCTGGTGGCATTGTATAGACATATACGGAATATAGCAGGCTAAAGTTATTTGAAAATGTTCAACCGTAACCCTTTAGTGGGCAGTGGTGTTAAAGCAAAGAACACAATAACATTTTGCCACACAATGTGAATTAACTTTGACTATGCGGTATTGGCTTAATATCAACCAAAAATAACAGAATTAAAATCATGAACTTTACACGCATCAAAAGATTTACTCGTCAAATTGATATTAATCACCAACCAAGAGAGAACGCATGACAAAACCGATAATAACATAAATAACAAAATCCTTCATAAATAACAGGCACATTATTCAGTATATAAGACGTACGTCACTGCTACACAAAACGAATCAATGACACTAGAATTGAAACGATCAACAACGAAATTGCATTCGAGGTTTTATACCCTTGGAAACCAAACGTTCTGAAGATTGACACTTAAAACAACTAGCATTACTACGACTAGTTTCTCCCCATAGTATTAAAACTTAAGTGTGTAAAAAAAAATTGTATTAAAGATCGATATAAACTGTTGGGCAAGTGATCCCGTTTCAATAAATATTGATGCTTACAACATGTACAAATGTATAAGTGCATTTTTGCCGATATGTCGATAATAATATGAAATACCTTTTAGTTTGCCATTTTTTTACTTACACATCCTGTTTCCACCAGCTGAAGAGCACCTGTCCAATACTGTTTTTGCAACAAAGCAAAAAATATAAGCCCATTACATTCGGAATCCCATTCGATAAGTTTTACTCTGGTACCTGTGAAAATATGTTGAGCTGCATCAGTATTGATAAGAGAATATGCAACTGCTGATATATTGGTTGAATGTCAGCAATTCTAAACGGTCTTGGAACTAAAGTTTAGGAAACCAAAAACAGCAAACTCAATTGTGTGACTTGTTTATTAATTTCGAGGGAACAAAATCGTCTAAACGCTGCTGTAGAAAATTCTAAAACAGTCCTAAAATCAAAATACGGTCAAACAGAACGGCTCCGAATGCACCATAGCTATTTCTATTTTACGGAGGGTCTGCACTTATGGTGGTTGTGTTAAGCTTAACTGGTCGTTTTATTCTTTAAATCATCAAAATAAGACATATAAACCTGATGCATATGTGGTATGAGTGTTAATGAGACAACTAAGGATCCGAGTTACAATGTGTAAAAGTTAACCATCATAGCTTTGTATAGGTCACAGTACGGTCATCAAAAGTCTGATTCTAGTAAGATAAAGTTTTATGAAGACAATAAGTTATTTTTCAGAATTGTTTTTTGTGATAATTCATTAATGTTTAAAGGTTTGGTTTGCAGTCACTCCAGTTCTTCTCAAAACAAAATAATAATAAAGGACCAGCAAAATATGTTGTGAATTGTCATTATCACGGTTTTCGAGTTATTTATTAAGTTGTGCTTTTTTGATATAGCTTCTGATGTTGTTATTTCACATTTTTATTTCAAATTGTATTTACATTTTATTGACCGTTCCATCTCTACTGTTTCTTTCTCGTTGATGTCACAAACAATATCTACCGAAAGAAAACAACAATTAATTTCAAATGCAATATGGAATAAGGTATTCAGTTTAGCTTTTATTTTCACAATGATAAAGGAAACACGTAAAAAAAGTATATACTCGTTCCTTATTGTTTCTAATTGAGATGTCAAAACAGTACTTATAAAAAGGAAAATCAGCTTGATTTATCCTTTCACTTCACTTGCTGCTAAGTGTTTATTTTCAATTAATAAATGTTAAAATTAAGATCTTGTCTTGATAAACTGATTATATGATTGCAGTATACAATCTTAGAAAATCTTCAGACATCAGTGTATGAATTGAAGACATGGTTCAGCCATATGTCCTATCACCTCATTTAGTAGTTGCAAGAAGTTAATTCTTAATTCGAGATTTTTTAACACTTCATAGTCTTTATTTGTTTTTATGACCATTTCGGTCAACAGTTGACTCAGAGCGATACACGGTGTACCAATAGCTTCATGATGCTAATTGTTGGAACACGAAGTCTATTTGTTGTTTCGTTTATTCTTGGTATCATTGTCCTCGGTTGTTACTCATTCTTCTAAAAGTATTTTTATACTACATTTCATATCAGTTGATTCTCACCTGGGTGTTCTGGAAGTTTGTATGCCAATCTAGAGAAAGCACCTTGGTTTCGACATAATTTCTTTATAAATTCAGAAGTCAGAATCTAAAACACATAAAGTAAAAAGTGTTCACTTGGTGTTGACATTTCTTAGATTGAACGTGGTTGTTTGGACTTCGTTGCGCAACCATCAATCGAGATAAACCACGCTTAAATCTTAATTGTCATTTAAAAGTTGTATACATATGGTAGATGATGTTGTTTTGTTTTTCATTTTCTAATTCTTTTGTATTTAATTTACCTTAGGCTTCCATTTGACGACAATGTTTTATATAAACTTCACAAAGCAGTGTTTATCGACATTATATACTTTCGCTACATATTTCAAGTTTCATAAAAAAAAAACAAAAAAACATACAATATCAGAGCGAGCGTATTAACACTATGTAATCAAAATATCGACGGATAATTTTTACGACACCAGATACCTATGTTGACAATACATGTATACTTAGTGATGCTGGAGGCAATATCATTTGGTAAAAATTAAATATAAATAGCGGACATATAAACGAAAGAGAACACATATCTTAGCCTATTTAGAATATGACCTATGCTTCGGGGAGATTATGCCTAAATATTCAATTGTTTCCGAAACTGTAGAGTAGCAGAGTTTGATAACACATTATCCATATGTGTATAGAGGTACCATTGTTTGGCTAGTAGGCTGGTGATTTCCTCGGTGATTTATCAATCTTTAAAGTATATAATTGACTATTTAATCAAAGTTATATGCATAGCATCATTGATGAATCTTTACACGTTAGTTGATGTGTGCATTTTTATTGTTGTTTCATTTATTCGGACCTTGTATATACTCAAGTATTGCAAAACTGAAGGCGAATGCCCTGCTATAAAATGTATTCAAGCATGTCGGTGTATATTTCAATTATCCTTGCTAATCGGTTTGGCTTTCCGTATTTTCCCCATTGTAACTACTCTAATGTCATTTATGCATATAGCTTGAATTTTCATATTTTAAAACATTTGTCAACAACAATCTTACCTCCTCGTAGATGTATTCCAAAGATTTCTGACTAAACATTTTTTTCATATCTTTTTTGGAAATAGTCCACTTTCCTTTTTTCAAAAGGTACATCGACAATGCAGTGCCATAGTCATTGGTGTATTTATTCTTAAATTAAGAGTTATATCAAGAAGGATCTATATGTCGAACTGACAAATCATTATTTTAAACTAATAAATGATGGTAAAAACCCGTTTTGAGAACAAATACATCCGAACTAAATTATTTGTCTTTTCATCAGGCGTTGCGATATATACATAATGGCAATTATAAACATAGGGATATCGATCCCTACTTCCATAAAACACATGCACAATGCAAGAAGTGTCTTTACAACTTTACCTCCCGTTTCTTATAATTCAGGCAACGACAAAGAATATGTCAAAAAATGTAACATAGTCATGACATTTAAAAATTATAAAAAGTCATACTCCTCGTATTATGTGACTTGTGTGTTGCTTTTGTTTTATAAAGTATCGGGTTGGTTTTTTTAAAATAGTAACGCAACCTTGGAGAAATATAAAGAATCGATAATTTGATGTTATGTCCGTCTTTCTCTTGTCTATTCTATTCCTTTTTTTTGTAACTTTTTCAGTTAAAAAAATATATGAATCGAATTATGTAAGTATGTGACTGTCTAAGGAGCATGTAATTCAGTAGTTTTCGTTTATTAATGTGTTCTACTTGTTTTTTCGTTTCATTTATTGTACATAAAATAGTCCGTTAGTTTCCTCGTTTGATTGGTTTTACATTTGTCATTTCAGGACCTGTATAGCTGACTATGCAGTATATGCTTCATTCGTCATATGGTCGGGTTTTTGTTTGTTTAACACATTCCATATTTCCATTCTCAGTTTTATTTGCTCTTTGTTGAAGGCTTTACGGTGACCTACAGTTGTTAATATATGTGTCAGATTGTCTGCTTGTAGAGTTGTCTTATTGACATTCAAACCAAATCAGCGTATTAATATAATCCCAAAATATTACGAACTTAAATTTATAATTTTATAAATCTTTTAAAGAAATAATTGGCATATCTTACATCTTTTCTCTCTGTCGATGATTTTTCCTTAAAACACACTACAAATATCACAAACAAACATTTTAATATTATAGATGAAAAACCTAGGTTATATGTAATGGCTTTAAAAAAAACCTTCTGCTGATAATATAAGTCAACGATTTTGCTTTTAAAGTCTGATTAAATTATACGGAAGCGTATTAGCGCCACACATTTTTTTTCTTCCTATGTTTGCGTTATAATGCAAACCTTTGCGATATAACGCAAACCTTTACGATATAACGCAAACCTTTGCGTTATAACGCAAATATCTTGATTTCAATTATTCATTAAGTTTTGTATATATGTTCGTCTGTCATTCATTTCGGATGTGAACTACTAGCAGATATAAAAAGAAACAAACATACAAGGCCAAATCATTATAATAAATAGCATATACTTGAAGTGCAATTATACATAAATTAAGACTGATTTGTGCATCAGAAAAGTATAGAATTTAACAAGAAAATCGATATGGTTTTGTATATAGTCATATTTAAATTGAAAGATCAAAAATAATGTCATACAATTGTGAAACCTCCGGGTCAAATAGACAAAATGATCTTTCTGCTTTAAAATGAATTATTAATAAGGAAACATATCTTTTAAATCTCAGAATATGATCAAGATTCTTTGTTAGAAAGTCATTGAATTTTCATTTCAATATAATGAAGTATTTTTAAGATGCTTGGGTAGCAATTTGAATAGAGAGAACATAATTTTATTAATAAAACTTCTTCATTCTATACATTTATTGCCAACAGGTAGCTTGTTGGAATCTAACCTACTTTACACATTTCTCAAACAAGAGCTTACTTTGGAAGTATATTTATATTCGGTTATAGCTATATTAGCAGGGTTGATTTTTTTCTTAAGTATAATTAACCTCAATTTACACAATTTTCTTTGTAATATATATACTAGTAGTAACATGGATATCGTTTTGGGGGACCTTTATAGTTTGTTGTTCATCAGTGTGACCCAATGCTCCGTGTTGAAACCCGTTCTTCTGCCTATGTTTGTTTGCTTTTACGAATAGTGACTTAGATGGAGAGTTTTCTTATTGGCACTCATACCACATCTTCTTATATTATTCTGCTCATTATTAGTCATTGATATGATCTAATTATTCAAGCTTTTTACTTTGCAATAACTAAAAAGGTGATAAATTTTAATATATACAGCCTCCTCCATTAATATAACTACTGTTTCCTTTGAATCTTAAATAAGAAATAAGGTTTGCGTTTAACGCAAAGGATTGCGCTATATCGCAAAGGTTTGCGTTATAACGCAAAGGTTTCGGTTAAAACGCAAAGGTTTGCGTTATTTCGCAAAGGTTTGCGTTGTAACGCAAATGTTTGCGTTGTAAAGCAAACATAGGAAGAAAAAAAATGTGTGGTGCTCGCTTCCGTAAAATTATGCTTTATTTGTTTTTTTCTGTTTTTCAACGTGTCATTAAGTTTGAACGGAGTTTGTCTTTATTTCTTTTAAAATGTATTCAAAATCGATATCAATGATCATTTGAAATTTCCGTTTTGTCTATAATACTAAATTCTTAACACATGGTTTCTGGACATTCGTGTCTAAAAAAATGTCTGTTTTTTATTCGATATTTTAATTATTTATACTTCGTACTTACCTCCGACTAGCATATGGGAAACTAAAATATCCAGGTCACAACGGATCTCGGATAGAAGTACAATACCATCTGACGATGAATTCTTCTGTGTGCTTTTCTCTTTTATTTTTTTAACGCGCCAAGGCTTTGTAGTATCTGTTTTGTATTCTGTGATGACTGCATTGTTTTGGTCGTCGCCTTCTGAAGGCCATAGTATATTAACATCCTGTGTCTTTTTCTGTGACTGATAAGGTTAACATATTCTTACACTTAAAAGTTTTATAGTTTTTTTAGTAACGTTAAACATGTGAAAATAACTAAATCATTGTTAATATGCATATTTAGGGAGATTGTTTCATGATTTGTATACACAAAATTAACAGATAACTATTTGAATATCCATCAATCTGCTTAATTTGAAGAAAATAAATCTAAGTTAATTTGACTACACATATGTCAAACACATTTTTGGAGGGAATAATTTCGTTGGATTTTTTATTCCTGTGTATGGACACCATTCACCTTTAAAAATAACGCAAATATAAAAAAAAAAAGTAAAATCACAAAAATACTGACCACATAGGAGAATCCAATCGGAAAGTCTATAATCACATTGTAAAATCAAATGACAAAATACATGTAAAAAAACAAATGGAAAAGAACGGTCATATTTCTGACTTGGTACAGGTATTTTCAAATGTAGAAAATGGTGGATTTAACCTGGTTTTAATTCGCTAAACCTCTCACTTAGATTACGGTCTCATCAAATTCTGTTATATTTACAATGATGCCTGAAATAAACAGACATAATAAATAAAATAGTCAAAATAGGGGTACAGCAGTCATCATCGTGCAACAATAAAATACTTTACCTTGAAGTAAATGACAGGTATTTGGTAGCTTTGTGCTGTGTTTTGTACTTCTTGTTTGATTACAGAGCTTCTTTTTAAGGATATGATAATTGGCAAGACTTCTTCTCCAATTGCATCTTGTATTAAAACAAAAACAAATAGCATACAAAACAACAACATTATCTTGCTACTGTCACACGTGGCAATCTTAAAAACAAATGATTGGAGGTATATCTGCGGACGAAACGTATAAACTTGTACTGTTGGACTCAACAACTAAATATATACCACGCTTTTCAATAATATAATATTGAACCCCTTTAAGTACAACATATATAAACTCATCACAGATACCATGATTAAATTTTGTATTTTCGTCAGACGCAACGTTTTGTCTACAAAGGACTATAGCTAATCACTGACGTTAAAATCCAAAAAAGTAAAAAAAAAAAAAAAAAAAAAAGACAATGTAAGTACGAAGTGACTGTTCAATGCCGTATAAAAAGATCTGAAACAATCTTTCATGGGACCGAAATTTCGCTTTAAGAAATTCGTGCGTCTTCAAAAATTCGGTATGTTCAATAACCACAGGTAAGTCAGATTGGAATTTTTTGTAAGGAGAAAGAAGCATGATAAGCATCAAAAGAAGTTGTAAGAGAATCAAAACAGATTTGGTAGAAAAAATCAACAAAATGAGTGTTGCATTTCTAAAGTCGTTCAGTATATGTCATGTACATGATGTATATTTTTTCTATATTTTCAAAAAAAAAAATATTTGATGAGAAAATCGATTTAAAAAATGTTTTTGAATGACAGTTAACCGGAAGTCGAATTCCATATGGATTTTCGAGGTCTCGTTTCGAAATCGGTCGCGAGGACAAATAACCAACTTTGAATTCCGGTTATTAGTCCATGAAAAAAAACTAGTCCAAACTGTGTGATAATAAATATCATTATGGTTACGATGGAAACCCATTAATGTATATGACTGTATATCAATATCTTTCAATTCTGTAAAAATAAAATTGATCACGAAAGTTTTCAAATGTCAAAGCCCAGTACTTATTTGAAAACATGTAGTAACTTTTTATAAGATCTTTGGTACATTTCTCAATAGTTCCAAATTTGTGCTGTAACACTGCTTGGAGACATATTAGTGCAACTTTCAGTATGCGCCTTTTTCGAGATAAAAGCCAGAAATTCAGTTATCGTGTATCGTATTGGTTTTGCGTTGATCTGTTGATGATCCCTTTTGTTTTTTTGTTATCAAGGAATATATTTTTGATACGTAGTTCTCACTGCGTCATATTCGTCAACAGTACTGAAAAATCACGACGCTACTTTGGATAAACACTTGGAAATTTAAAACATCATTCAGGAGTCAATTTAGTTGTCAGTAGTAAATTTGTTAATGACTCGACTCACACTCTGCTATTCGTCTGAAGTAATGAATTTCGTCTTCAATATTCTCGTCCAATTTTTCAAATTCATTGAATCCTTTCTTTATAAGTTCCTAGAAAATGTTTAATTCATCATTTTATGTAACACGATACAGTTACATAAAATAAAGCAAAACGACATAGTCATCATATATTTTTGATAATTGCATGTTTTTTTTAAAAGATCGTCGAGTCTTTATAACATGAAATATCTCTTACAAATACAATATGGTTATATCTTTTATAGTTGTCTTCTGGATAAAGATAAAGTAATTCAACGTACCTCAATAGTATCTTTATCTGTTTTATAGTGAATACTAACAGTCTTTTTAAAACCACTGTGGAACAAAACTCTCTGTTTTACAATGTGGCATGGCAATTTGGTCTTTTCTGTAAGATCATAAACCAAAGAGTTACTCTCTTTAAAACAATCAATATTTGGGACAAGGTATGTGTGCTCTAATAGAAAACCCAAAGTGTCGATGTATATATGTAAATACATGTATACTTTTCAATTAATCATCATCAGCTTATACCACCAAAACAAATATGTAAGACAGCAATATATCGTGTATCAGTTCATTTAATTTATATGAAACATTCCTATTGTTTTACATTTCAGTATCAGAAGACGTCTATTGCATTTCTTGTATTATAAGCTAAAGAAAAGAGGAAAAACAGCTTTAATCCTAATGATTCTTGGAATACTTAGTAGTCATTGTTCTATTCATGTATTTTCGAGTATTACTTAATCACTTTAGCTTGTACATTTGACTTCGTCAATATGTTATTTTGAACATGTGATGGAAAAAGTTTCCATTTGTTTTACGGTTTATAATGAATTCAGTTGATTCGTTTCGATCATGTCGATAAAAAGGAAAATGATATTGTTTATATTGCCATCGTTTCAGTTCTTGGCTAAATCATTGATATCTGACGCGGATATTGTTGTTTTAAAGGTTTTTTTTATATATATTTAATGCTATGAATGCTAAACTGAGGCGTGACTATGTTCGTAAATTAATTACTTGGTGAAAATTATTTTGTAATCTAACCTTAACTTTTAAAAATAGTTTTACAAATGTTAAAAAACCAGAAACATCAACACAAAGATTTTGTTTTCTTTACGTTGAAAAAATACTAACTCGCAAAATCAATTATCTCTTCCATAAGCGAAATTGTATTGACGGTTTCGTCTTCTTCGGGACTGTCAAAAATAAGATACAAGGATGGTTTAAATGGCACTTCCTTTTTCTGCTTATCATTCTGTAATGGTCGCCATATGAACACTTTGATCTATTGAAAAAGTATCAAAGGATAAGCTGACGTTTGAAATATTTAGGATGCAAGCTCCATACCAGCTGTCTCTAAAAAATGTTCACTAAAAATCAACTCATTCTATTTACAAAAACAAACCCAAAGACATGCACTATAATATATTTTCTATTGATATTTCAGTTATTGAAAGTGTTACGTAATCTCTGTGTTATTTGTCGGAGTAGTTGATTTAATTTATTGTTACCATGTCAACATGAGGTTGTAAGTTGGAATCAATCCTGTTGCAGGGGGTTTTGAATCAAAGATTAATCAATTAGAACTTTTTCTACGGAAAGCAAGAAGTTCTGTCTGAGCACTCTTCTTTTCGATACCAATAAAAACCGATCACAAAACTCAAAAAAAGAAGGGCTGAAAAGTGCACCAAACAACAATCAATCAACCAATATTAGTTAAAAAGGAAGGTTCAATAATCCCTACCGTCAGTGTATGTCAAACGGTTTGTCAAATTGTTTTGAAAATTTACATTTAGAAAACGAACCTTTAAACATTATTCCAAGTATAATTTCTTAAAGCACTATTTTTTTTTATCTGACATGTCAAACGATAACATGACATTTTACCTTTTTGTTTGCAGATTTACTTCCACGGATGTTAACTTCGAAATAACCATCAGCACCTAATACATATAAAATAAAGAAAAAGTAAAAGCACAAAATTACTGAAATCTGAGTAAAATTTGAAACAGAAAGGTCCTAATCAAATGGCAAAATCAAAAGATCAAACACAGCACACGAATGAATAACAACTGTAATATTCCTGTTTGGCACAGAATTTTTCTTTATACAATAACAGACGAATAAATTTCCGACTTTTATGAAATTTTCAAAAGAATATTTATATAAGCCGTATACTGGATAAAAACAAGTAGTGGCAAAATCGATTTTACCGTTCTTCTTGTGTCAATTGAATTGACTAGTTCCCGATACTTCCAAATAATTTTTTTATCACAACTCTTCTACTATCGTGTTGAAATGTTTTGACCAAATATTCATTCACGATAAAGAGTCATTGATCGTCAGTTGCCTGGTTTTTGAAGGGCACAATACGTTTGCATAGAGTATTATTGAATGACGTCAATAACGAATATACTTTTGCATTCTTATGCATTCTTCTTCAAATTAGAAATTTTGTCACTGGACGTTATCAACCAGCAATCAATCAATCAATCAGCAATTAGAAAAAAAAATCATTTGGAGTCATTAATTCTCGTGAGTACCAATTTTCGTGGTTTGATAAAAGCTTGCTAATTCGTGGATATTTCATTTCGTGGTGTTGACAAATTTGGCATACATTCCTTTAACAAATTGTAGTTCGTGGAACATTTAAATTCGTTGTTCCCATATACCAACGAAATCCACCAAAAAATTATATACAACGAATATAAATGAATCCACAGTAGGCAGATATATATATATAAGTATATACCAGTTTCCTTTTGCATTATTACAAGTTTTTACTAGCTATATATTGAAACAATAACAAGTGTACTGACCCCCTTTATATGCGTTTTGTATCGGGGAATAGTTGATGTCCGAACGGACAAAAGACTAGCTGTTGTCATCACAGTTATAATTAGACTACACTTATCTTGTCCAAAAACAGTCGGCTTTAAACGTCAATATTTGCAATGGTGCCTTATTTCAATGTGTTTACTCCTTATCAACAAAATAATACGCAAAACTTTAAGTTACAAGAAGGCAAAATGCCGTACCTGTTTGTTCATCATCAGACAATACTAAATCATCTTTTCTAATTGTTTCATTTCTGTCTCTGTCATTTGCCAGCTCTACGACAACTTGGTCTGTTTTTAACTCGTTGATGACAGTGCTAAGATCTTCAGGTTTAGTGGTGTCATCCTTATTCACACCATCTTTTACTGTGATGAAAATTGTTTTAAAAAAAATAAAAAAAATTATAAGAGTGTTCCTTGAAAAATGAACATAAATTTCAGGTTTTTGATATTTTAAACTGATTTTAAAGCTGTTATATTATACAAGGAATCATTTTAGAAATTATGTTTAACATTAACATTTTGATTGTTAAATCCAAATAAATCATACAATAGACTTATTGGCATGTGTGAGGTATGTTATGTGCATCATATTACCTATAATTAATATAATGCATACCTACGTCCGGTATATATGAAGCGCTGTAACCGTAGAATGATGTATAATCTGAGAGCCTTCTGGTTAATATTGCATGTCCTTGAATTTCCTGTTCATAAAACTAATGTATCTGATAATATGAATAATTATTTAATAACTTATGTTGCTATCAGAATAAATATGGTGACTACTGCATAATTTATGCATTACAAAAGTTTAAACTCGGCCAATACAAAATTTCTCTGTCAATATTGATTTTTTTTTCTGTTTTGGCCAAGTTTCGATTCAGCCAATGCAGGATTTCAGACCATCACGGATATTTAAATCGGAAGTCATGATGAAAACAACCAGAAAGCTAGCCTGGAAACCTGTCTCGCCGCTCGACAACTCATTTTAATGTTTCTTTTGATGTATTTAGTTGATATAATGAAGAATATTAAAATGCAGGTCAAAACCTCTCATATGAACATTCAGGTCAACATATCTAATGGGAGCTCGAGATACTCGACAAATCTAGATAGTTGGCAGGTCTGTTGGTATATATAACTTTGAGATTTTGTTAATCTTTTTGCATCTGAATCTCTCATTTAATGACAGAACCTTTCTAACTACTATTGATACGTTGTATGGGTACACTAAATAGTGACCTAATAGTGTTTACAATCATAACAAATCATAGAAGACACTTCCAGACAACACCAGATCAGTTGACATTAAAGCTTGATAATTGAACTCAGATTTTGATAGTTCAAATTTAAGTGAAAATGTAAAAACACAGGCGTGAGAATATCGAACTGTTCCATTCCTGTAATATATACCAGCAACATGATGATGACCCATGTTTCAAAATCATTATCTTGTTTGATTGAAACCCTTTCAAATATCAATGAAACATTATTAAAAAGTAAAATAATATATGTATAATACCTGCGTCTCTACATGTTCTAACGCAATTGAATCTGCCATCATTGACGTTAATTCTGTAGTTATATCATCTTAAATAAATGAATACGCAGTGGATTATTGTAATAAGTTAATCATTGTTCTTGTCAAATAAATTAATACCGTGTTCTTCGCTGAAACAACAAATAAAACATAATTATGATTAAAAAAATATTTTATTTTTTTGTTGATTTCGAATGATTTTTATAATCGTCGTGTGCATTTGTTAAGATAATGAAATTTCAGTGTGTTAACTGGTATTCTTCTTTTAGTATTTTAGTATAACCAAGTTATTCCCTTTAAGTGATTTGTCGGCTGTCTCAAAACTTTAAATATGTTCATTATCTTGTAAGATTTTTACCTTTTATGAAGTGATGTAATACATGTAACAAATAGTATGGCAACACATACGGGATATGGTACATAAAGATATATGTACTATAAAAAGTAGATGTAGTACCATTGCCATTGATACAACTATTAACCAAATTTCAAATAAAGGGGATATGATTAACTAAGGGCATCTAAAAATGAGAAAAAATCATATTGTAATGTCATATATAAAATAATAACCAACTTAATTGAGAAAACAAACGTAGTTAAAGAGTAATGTGGTCCCAAAATTCAATGGAATTCTAGATTTTCGTGGATTTTGTGGGTGAAGGTGAATCACGACTTTAAATGTTTAACGATATACAAATTTTCTATAGGTTTATATCTAACAAGGATACAATTCTCAATTCACGTAAAAACTTGTCACAAAACTAAGCTAATAAGATGATAAATTTGTTGAAGTGAAAAAAAGGAAAAGCACTAGCCTTTTCATGATGTCTTGATAAGAATTTAAATAACCATTATGGTTCGATTAATATTCATAGTTTGGTCATTTACCTACACGTACATTTACTTTAAAACTATGTTATTAGGCGAAACAAGCCGCTAAATAAAATCACTTACATTGGTTATAGTATACAACTTCATTTTTATACTCATATGAAAGATTGAATAATTTCATGATCACAATTTATCAAGATTAATTTCGCCACATACACTTATTAAGTGGTCGTTTAGTTAGAATATACAGGTTTCGTCTATCATTTTAAGACACTTGAAAGCTTTTAAATACTTGTATCGTATAACACTATTAATGTTCTATTTTAATATTTACTTCATATGCTAAAATAGTTAATGGTAAAGTGATAAATTGTTTTCCGTTTCTTTTTTTGGCAGCATTAACTATTTCCTCTTTCTTAATTGCTTATGATATATCCGTCATGTAAATGTAAGTGCTCAAGTGGTATTCTTTTATGTCATTACAATTGTAAATATAATAATTTATTCATCCTTTTGATATGTAATCACTTTTCACAGGCTAGCTGAAATGATCTTCGGATAAGTATATGAAATTGAATTGAAAATAACGCCGAAAACAAATTATTGTTTTGATACTTATTTTAGATATTCTTTTCACTTGATTGTTATCCTGTGAGGAATCTATAGATATATACTTTCAACGCTGTAACTTTATCCATGTGTACATTCTATTTGAATGGCATTTAATTTCAAAAGTAGTTGAAAACATGTAAAATAAGAACAGAATATTAACATATATTCATGTAAATTAAGTGAACAATCAATCAAGTCAAAACAAAATTAAATTTGCTTTTCGGTTTGTCGGATTGTCGGTCAAATTCACACATGATCAATTTTTTAAAAATATTTCCGATACATTTATACTACAAAGAGACTAGTAAACCGATTGTGTATTAACTAGTTATTTCATCATAACATATTTGAAACGTTAAGAAACCTAAATTAAAAAAATAGTAAGGTTTAGTCTTTTATTTTATGTTCAGACCTATCCATCATCGAGAAATGCAGATCAATACCAGTACTAGTAATTAAGATCTGTTAAGCTTAATAGTTGTATATGCCTAGGGCGACTAGTAAAACCGGCATTAGAAAGGCATTAATGTTCAAGCATTAAGTTCTTTTACATTTGACGATATGATATGGTATTTAGCAGAACACCTGAAATTGACTAAATTTTACATAATTACCCTACACAGACCTAACAAATGGCAGATACACTTTGTTCATTGCAGGTCTCCACACAGTGTCCCGAATACGATACAGCATTATGATTTGTCAAATGGGTATGTTATACCGGAATACAGTATTCAATTAAAAGTCTATTTTTTTATTTTTATTTTTCAAATAGGTGGTTTTCGATCGATCTGTTGCTGTGTATATGATGACACTATAAGATACCTGTTTACCAATGCCTTGCCTACTTATCCAAATTGAGGAGTACTGTTTAGTTGTTCTAGGAAACAAGATTGTACAATTTTGTATATTACAAACATCCGAAAAAGGCAGAAATCGACTTGTGACTGAGTCTGTATACAGTGAAAAAGACCGTTACCAGGAGATGTAGATGTTGCGGATAAGTTGCCGGACGATTTATTTCTGTAGAGGTCCCATCAATCGCACTACCTGCAAACGGTTATTTTAAACATTTCTGTGAAACTCCTCCCATACATTAGCCATGTACATTTAATAATGGAATAAGTGTTTTCCTTAAAAACTGGATAAACTCAAATAAAAATAATCATTAACGATTGAAAACATAGAAATCAAAAGTCGTACTCGTTAAATGGAAACAATACAAAAAGAACAGAAAACCAAATTGAATATCACAAATTCATCACTAACAAATTTCTTCAACTAAAAAGATGAGCACTACGTGTTTAAAGCACTGATTCTAAATATAAAAGATATATTCAGATTAAGAACTGCATTTATTATTCTTTCCTCTTACTTATTTCATACAATGCCTATATTTGTTAGTCAGTGTATGTATCTGTGGCGGTGATTTGTCTGTGTAGACGGCATTCTTATATTGGCGAATTACCTGTTCACAACAACAACAGGATAAAGTGTCTGAACAGCTGCTATATAGTGCTAAAATAATATCAACCGAAACAACACTGATATACTATGCAGGGATATGTGATAATTTGCCTAAGCCTAACGTTTGGTGTCTGTTGTTGTACGCTAAAAGAGGGGAGAAAGGTACGAATGATATCAGGGTGACAGTTAATCTCATAAATCGAAAATAAACTGAACCTATGTAAACAAACTAAATAAAACTTAGCCATACTTATTCATTGGGTTTGGAAAATTCAATTCATGAATGAATGACAGGTTTTATGTCCTGCATATAACTAATCCTTAATATAATTGCTATCAACCACCCTTAAATGTAGTTATCAACATTTAAAAGGACTGACTATTTTTAGGTATTTTGACTTGTGTATTTCAAAATGGTTAAAAAGGCACAGTTATAATATGTCTTATTATTTCGAACAAATATTCAGTATCAAAAATGGCACAAGCAAAGACTTCAAACTCTAAAGTAAATACATAACTGTTTATACTCACAACTTCTTCGTTGTCGTTGTCAGTTACAAAGTACACATCATAAAATTTTAATGTTAGAGGATAATTGATTTACTGAAATGATGCATGGTAAGACATGTAGAAAGGTAATTTCACGTAATGAGTAATATGATGCTTTCAAGGAACAAATATTGATATTGGATGTATTTAAATATCTAAAAATAACCTGATCCGGTATTGACAAACAACTAGCGTTTGTATCATAATATTTACAATTTTGTTTAAATCTTTCGATTTTAATGTATAACACCATGGGTTATGGGTTCATGCATCTAGAATGTTAAAATAATCGATTTTCTTTGCACCTATTATTAGAGCTTCGTCATATTGATTATATATACATGATATTTTTGAGGTGCAACTTTTCTGACATTACGCTTTTTTGTCTGGTGCAATGGTTTTCAAAAAGTTTCATTTTGTGACAAGCAGCTGACATTTTACCATTTCGAAATATAGAATATTGTATGACTGATGTGATACATTGTATGTGTGTGTTTTCATGATGAAAATAGTTTTATATGTGTTTAACTAGCATATTTTTTAAAGATTTGTCAAAACTCATTAATGTAGTTTGTGGCACAATAGTACCGTTTGTTAGCTCCCGTTCAAAGTTATTGCGGCTGGGTCAACATGTTTGGCATCTCAAAATGATGGAAATGTAATGATTGATGTGATACATTGTATGTGTGTGTTTTCATGATGAAACTATTTTATATGTGTTTAACTAGCACATTTTTTAAAGATTTTTCAAAACTCATTAATGTAGTTTGTGGCAAAATAATACCGTTTGTTAGCTCCCGTTCAAAGTTATTTCGGCTGGGTCAACATGTTTGGCATCTCAAAATGATGGATATGCGATGCACACAAAGTAGAATCAATTGATAAATATGTATTGATATATAAACTTATTGTAACATTGACATCTACTGATAAGTTTATTACATGTGTAAACGTAACGAAACATGTTTATTGCAGTTGAATGTTTCAAACGTTTCATTTCTAAGGTTTCTGTTATTTATGAATCCTCAATACAACGGTACATTTTGCTTGAACATCCTACATGTCCTTTTGATTTTAACCCATTTAAAATATTTATGTTGAAGGCCGTACCTTGACCTAAAACGGTTTGCTTTTATAAATTGTGACTTGAATGGAGAGTTCTTATTGCCACTCATACCACATCTTCTAATGTATATTTGCATGGGAAATTTACGTCGTAATTTAAGGAACATATATTCAAAGAATACATTCATGGTAATCATCTATAAATAGTACAGTATAACAATAAAAATATTGTCATTAATAGTGTCACATGACAAACATACTACACAACAAAGGGATCTAACGTTGTAAAAGAAGTGTCTTTATGTAGACATTAAGTAGAAAAAAACGTTATCTGTTAAAAATATTTACTTTATTATTATGAAAAAAACATGACTCTTTTTTTAATGGATGTGGTATGTTATTTCTTCGCCACATGGATAAATGAAAATAAGCTTTCAACAAATTGTATTCCTTCTAGCTAAAACATATAATAATGCACACAGTGGTATATGCCTATAATTCGGCCGAGGAATTGCTTTGCTACAAGTGTTATGTAGGTTTACGTAATGTGTAAGTAATATACATGTAAAAGTTAATTATGTAATGTGTGATTTATTTATATTTTTGCATGTATTAGCATACTTATACTTAATTTCTCTTTATATTTAACAAATGTTGAGACGTGAAAGAAGGTTAACACTATGTGATTTGTTCATTGCGTGAGTTAAACTGTAGAAACACAAAACCTACTGTCACTCATGTTTGTTGTATATTTTTAGATGTTGACAAAAGGAGCAACATAGGTGATACACAATGTGGTCTGTATATATTTGACATTGCCGAATGATAACAATTTGTAGTCGGTAGCTCAAGTGTCGTTTTGAGTAATATATATCTATATTTGCATCTTCGACCTTAATGATAAGTTGTTAATAAATGCGATATCATAAGTGATTTGAATGATTTTTAGTTTATTCATGCACATCCAATCACTTATTTTGATTTTCTGTCGAATTTTTTGCTTACATTAAAACGTGTCAGTTTAAATTTCGGATGCGTTAAACGTAAATATAGATACAAGGACCACTTTATTGAAATTAATATCCTGCATAGCGATATGATGCTACGAGCTATATGGTATGTCTCATAATTACTTAACATATAATTTGTAATTATACAACATATTCGACAAGACAAGACAATGTAGTACAACTTAGGTAAACGTTTGGTGCTGAAAGAGGACACATGTAGCAAATATACATTAACAATTTAATAAATATACATTTACAAACAAGACACATGTACACTATCAATAAATTAGTAATATTATGCACATGAAATAATAATATTGAAATATATATATATAAACCATACTTGTGTGATTTGTAACTTGGGGAAAAAAGTCATTTCAATACTACATATTTAAATGACATATGTGAAAGAGATAACAAAATGACACTGATTGGTCAAGAAAATCCCGCACTCGGAGGTGGTCTTCAGCTGGCCCCTAAACAACATTGTGTAATTCATGTATTTCAGTAAAAATGGACGACACACTAAACTCCTAAACATTGTTTACATTATCAAACATGATATGAATTATGAACATATGTTTTCTAAATGTCTAAAGGACATATGTGACAGAGGGTTACCGATCGCATAAAACCTATCAAACAATGAATACCGAGTTGGAATCATCTTTTAAAGAAATTAAAAACGCATTCAAACTTTCGTTGACAGTTATGGAATATCTATAACACAGATAACGACGGATTTGTGTAATTTACAGTGACTGTTATCCTTTCCTCATTTCCGCGCATGTGATCTACCTACTAAAAATTAGCCGTATCACCAGTGTTGTACTGACATGAACAACACTACATATACCAAATGTTTATCATATGTTAAATTTCTGATGTTATGTTTTGTAGTATGTTGGGTTTCTCTTTCGACCATGCCTTTGTTATTTCTTTTCGACTAATGAGTTTGAAAAAATATGCGTTAATAGTGAAATAAATAACACATATAAATCATTTATAAGTTAACTGCGTCACTCGCTCAATCTACATCGTCAACAATCAGATCAAACATCGATGAAGCTGCGTTGCGTTAAAAAAGTATGTTACTCTTAAAAAAAAAGCCCGCATCAACATAACTACATTGTATGTTGGATAGCTATCTATAAAAGAACTGAAATAATTAACATAGAATACATAGAAATTGCCACAATTATAGCATGTATTATATTTCTTCTTCTATCAAAGATAGTTTCAATTTATGTTTTTTGCTGTCTTTTCTTACATTAAACATTTCCAAAAGCGTGTTATTCTTTTACATATACGTGATATAAGCTCTACATCACATTTATCTCAAATAAACTATTATTGACAACAGACAAGGAAACACAAAGATACAATTGAAAGTCACATATGAATATTAATGATTAAACATGATAAAACAGTAGAATTTTCTTATTATAGATTATGCATTTTGAAATTGACAATTGTGTACTGATCCTGGATGGATTAAACAACTATGTTGTACGGACATTTGATCTGGTTTATAATTTGTATCCTGCTGATAATTGGGTATATAATATCAGATACATTTTAACTTTATGAAATCATATTAAATGCGAACCTGTATTATCTTCGTTCTTAAAACAAAATGTAAACAAAAAATGTGAATTCACCCTTAAATTCCTAAATCACTTCTGTATCTATAATATTTCGTTCAGCTTATCACCCGGATTTATTTTGTCAGATATAATTCATTTCGTATTGGCTTTAATCATATATGTTCAACTGATGTGTGGTGATCCCATATAATCATCATATTGTTTTATCTTTAAATATTCTTGTACTATAGATGGCATAATAGTTCTATGTTTCATATTTTCAGATTCTGATCCACAGTATGTGAAAGGTTTAATAATCAGATACCTTCGTATGATCTTAAAAATTAAATTGAGAATATGTCAAAGAGATAAGAACCAAACCAAAGAGGAGACAACTTCCGAATTCCACCAATTGGTCTTCAACGCAGCGAGAAAAATCCCGCCCTCTGAAGTGGTCCTCAGCTGGCCCCTAAATAAAATTGTGTACTATTTCAGTGAACATTGACGTCACACTTAACTTTAAAACATTGTTTTCATTATACATTACAGAAACATATTCATGGTTTCAAGGTGACAGTAAACTTGTAATTAGATAATCCATTATGTCAAATTCGAGGTAAAAGTCCAAGAGGTTCGACGGAGGGTTTCGTATCTGTCGTGTGTTAAATTGCGAGTTCTAAAGGATATATAAATTGAATTCAATCAGAAAAGATTGGATGGTTAATGGGAAGAACATCATTAACATATCAGCATAAAAATTACATTATCTTGCTCCTTTGATCCAATGTTTTATCTGAAGGAGCTCCGATCCTTTATAGCTTGATGTGTGGTGTAAGCCAATGGACTGTGTTGAAGAACGTAATTTGATTTATAAAGGTTAACTTTGTACACATTGTTGAGTAGATGAAAATTTGTCTCATTGTCACCATAAATAACCTCATCTTCTTATTTCTATCATATGCAAAATAAACTTAGTTTTCCCGCTTGAATGGTTTTACACTAGTATTTTTGGGGCCCTGTATACCTTGACCTCTAATGATTTACATTTATAAATTGTCATTTGGATGAAAAATTGTCTATTAGACCTGATATTAAATTTATGTTATCTATTAACAAGTACTTTTGTCGATTCATTTAATTTCCTGGTTACCAATTTTCGTGCATAAAGGAAAACTTGTATGTTCGTGGATATTTAATTTCGTGTTTTTGCCGAAGTCTGCATACAAGTCTTTAGAAAATTTGTCATTCGTTAAACATTTTATTTTTTTGGTTTACCTGAATCAACGAAATAAAAGAAAATTGGTATTTAGCGAAAAATAATGAATCCACAGTATTAATAAAGGAAAAAGCGTAATGAAACTTTCGCCATTTCAGGCGAAGTTGTTTTCCGTATACTAAGAAGTTATTATTTCTAATTATTGACAGGTTCCTTAATTTGTCGAATTTGAAGCCGATACCAATAGTAAACAAGTATGTCTATTTGTTATCATAATGAGTTCCTCCGCTTTTGAAGCACTCTCGTCCCACCGGTATGAAAGCCCTTAATTTCAATGAAACTTTGAAAGAAAAAAACATATAAATTAAAATACAAAACCAAAAAAGGTATTTACACTCTTCATAACAGTATTGTCAAAAATACATGTAAACATTTAATACTATTTAACTTATTATTGCAAGTTTATAAGAATCTGGACTAAATTAAGAAGGAGTAGATAAATTTAGGCACGTAGCCGTAATGTCGGAGATTTGATCCAATAATGAAAAAAATAAATATAACAAATAGCAGGTCTGGGTATATGCATCCATTTATATCTCGAATCGCGTTTTCCTCTTATCAATTCTACTAAACGTAAATTGTATGCATTTAAAAACTCATTGTAGATGATAGTTACTAGTGTGAGATACGACTAAGTAGTTTATTTTTCTACTACGGAAATTGATTCTTAACGAAATTATACATTATTTATTTGATACTTAGTAGCAAAAAAAATTTGTATGTGTATTACAATCATTGACAAGCTTGCGGTATCAGCCATCCGTGATGATATCTATATCAATATTGTTGCAAAGGCTTTGTATTAGAATAGTTGATGATGTTTTAAATAGAAAAAATAAATAAACAAAGATTGTTTAAATAAGGCTTAACAATTGATATAAGTTATGTACCAATACTCTAGCCGACTAGAGCCATTTTTATCTCTGTTTCGAAATATATGTAGCTTAAGGAAACACATGTAAGTACATTTGCCCATAACACACTAAACCAAGCGCCAGCATAACATCATACAGATATATGTTCCGTAAAAGTCAAAAACATAATGTCTAGTGTACATTTTTATTAATTCTAATTTAAAACAAAAAGAAAATGTGTTCGAAGTTGCAAATTTACGTAACCACAACATCATGGTACCCTCACTATCATAAACAAAACGGAACGAAAACGTGTACGGTATTGACGAAACAATATACTAAAGACAATACGGACGGTAGAGAAATAGGAATAACATTTCTCCTACTATCATTGTTATTATCTTGTATCTAGCAAAACCACTTTATATCAAAATTATGACAACTATTTGAAAATACCTTGCATCGTATTTCCAAACCATAATCAAACATGTCAGCATATCTTGCTGAAATAGTTTAATAATGATAGATATAACTTACCTAACCTAATTCTAACATTATTGTTTACTGCTTCCGTGGCTTAAATTAGCCCGAAAGAAAATCAAATATTCTAAATTATCGGCAATTTATATTTTTGTCATCTTACCCTTCTGCCTTATTTTTGGTTGATCATGTACATAACTTAATACTCCAAATTTTTTGAAAATGACATCCCGTGTAAGTGCAGCGACGACGTATGTTCGTGTTCTGCTGTGTCAATGTGTAAATTATTTGCACGAGACTTCATTCATACAGTTTCCAAACACTTAATACAACGTTTTATCCGCTGAAAAGTAGTTTAAACTAACTAGTTGCATATTGAAAAAAACAACAATACATGTTAAGATGTATGAATTATAGTTTCAAAAGAATCATGGAATTTGTATTTAAGCTAAGGATTTTTAGTCTCAATTATCCAAATTAATACAATTTTTTTTTGAATCAATAAATAAGGGTTTATAAGTATAACACTTGATCATTTCTTACTAATTGCGTAGGATTGTGTGTGATATAACTAATAACAGATAACTGACATATCCTTCCTCATTCATGTTTAAAGTTTACATAAAAGAAAAATCAAGTGGCACTTGAACTTTTAAAACTGAAAAACATTATTGTACAACGCTTCGTAAGTATTAAAGTATAGTATTTCACTGCAGTACATGGTCGTAGAACAAAATGTAGTTTTGATTTGATAGTGTTCTTTACTTTTTCATTAATCTTTAACTATAAAATTCTGATTCGTTTTGCATTGAGAACAAATAATAATTATGTTTTTCGACCTAATGTCTTTATTAACTTGAAATAGGAATATGTGGTGTGAGTGCCAAAGAGACAACTCTCCATCCAAATAACAATTTAAAGTAAACCATTATATGTCAATGTACGGCCTTCAACACGGAGCCTTGACTCACACCGCACAACAAGCTATAAAGGGCCTCAAAATTACTAGTGTGAAACCATTTAAACGGGAAAACCAACGGCCTAAACTATATAAAAAAAGATAAACTAGAAACACAATCTAGGAGGTTCTGATTGTAGTTTCTTTTATTTCTTCAGACCAATTTCCGTCGATTTTTTATTTTTCATTTGCAATTAAGGAAGGTCAAGAATTTGTGTTTTACGTCTTTACTTATCCCCTACCCATCTGTTATTTATTGATGTAACCCAATTGTGACCCATTATTCACGTTTTAGCACCCAGCTTGACTCTTTTTTTTTGGTCTATTTATATGTGTCTTTTCAATGTTTTATTTTAGTTTTATTTGACACTTTTTTCGCCATTTTTTCAATTCTGGAAATCCCATCCAGAGCCTTATAAAGATATTTCAGAATTCTGCTTTCGACCAACGGGTAACATACCGATATGTCTGATAGCAATATCATATCTGCATTGCTAATTAATAGCTGATGGCAACATAGCTTTATTTAGTGCAGCAATAATTAATTAGTGTATTATGAGGACTCGTTATATATGCACCTTGTCCTAATTTTCATAAAAAATATTACATATTTCAATGAATGATTAATCAAGAAAGTATTGAGATATTCTTATAAACAAAAATGGAAACATCTAGTTCATGTTATACCACAGTGTGATTCAAATGAAATGAAAAATGGATAGGCGTTGCTATCTTTACTGTAAGAGCAATTAACAGATTCAACAATAACTATTCTGATTACCCAAGTTGTGTAAAACACTGACACAAGTCCATTTAAATAGTTTATAGTTTTCCTTTTTGTAATATTTGAAAATTTGTGTTTGTCTTTTGCTTTTTTGTCTTTTTTCCTCTTTTGCCAGGTTGTTGTCCTTTTTTTCTTTTCGACATTTGAGTTTGGGCGTCTCTTTCGGAACTTTCGCATATTTTTTAAAATTGTTATTAAATTAAAATACAATTTCTAGAATAGCATTGATTATGTTATTTTTAAACCTACTTTAAATAATCTTCAAATCTCTTTTGTCGCAGACAGATATCATCATATTCAAATTATAAATTTTAGTATTTCCTTCTGTTTTCTACGAAAAATATCAACACTAGCGATTGATTTAAACTATTTGTATTTGCCTGACGATAGGGAAACAGATGTAGTAAGTAGCCATTTTAGAAAAATAACTTTACCATTTTTTAAATTATGTTACTTTTATTCATGTTTCTTACTCTCATTTATTTATTATTTGCAAATAACAAAAACTCGTCAAACATTTCAAATATAATTTGCTATATTATAATGCCTTATATTGCAAATGGATTTTAAGAAATGTTGATGAAAAAAAAACAAATGATGACATTACAATGTACATGTATCATGTGTATGCGTATCTCAAATGTCTAGGGTATACCCCTGTTATGCTTTTTACATTTGAACAGTAGTTTTTGTGATTGTAAAATAGCTTTTTATGTTATATCCTAATCTTTTTCAAAACAAAAGATTAACAGTGAAACGAATAGGTATAGATAAATTAATATGATGATGGTATTACACTTGTTGCAATAAAATTCTGCTATATCTCTGTATCACCGTTTCCCTTATACCATTTTTATCATGTTTATGTTTTATCTGCAGAAACTGTTTCAAATGTAAACCTAACGTTTAGTAGGTCAGATGAAATTATAGCTGTCAAAAGTTTAGTAGTACCTTTCTGCATCAGTTTAAAGCCTAATCTAGGGTGCAGATCTTAAGTATTTCACAACTATATGATGATGCATACCGAACATGAATTCACAGGTAGAACTTATATTTGACAGTTCGAATACTTAACCACTGACATTATCCCTTCAATAACCGAAAACGCTGCAAAACACATATATAGATATAAGAAGATGAGGTATAAGGGTCTACGAGACAACTATCTATCCTAGTCACAATTTGTAAAAGTAAATCATCGTTTGAAACATGACCTATCAATATTGAATTTTTGATTGTTTGTTATTCCTTATAAAATAGTCTACGTTCGAGACAACTTTACACTGGACGTTTTCAAAACTGTAATTGTTGTAGATTACTTTATAATGAACCCACAATGTGTTAGTATGGGTTATTACGTTACCGTTGCATTGTCACATACAGCTCAGTATCTTGACAAGCTTATGCCTTTGGCTTTCATAACCGTGACAATTGAGAAATATCGTATCAATGTATGAACCATTATTAGTATTGTCCGTTAGTTTCACTATAAGTGTGTTGCGATGCTGCTAGTAGTTTTGAAGGCCTTTTGGTCGGTCATTTTTTTCATGGATGTGTTTATATAAGTCTAAGTATTGCTTATCTAAACTTAGTTTAGTTAATTAAATGCAAGGAATAAGATAAGGATAGCCACACATGTGAATCTGCAATTTCCCTATCATACAACTGATCCAAATCCTCCTACAATATTGTCCACGGTGGGAAAAGTAGCCGACGGTTAATAGTGTCCTGATGAGAAGACGTGTTTATAAAATATAATGTATATTAGGTTAAAGTTAGATCTTTTATTTCAGACAATATGGCAACGGACCCTCCTGGATGTTCATTTGATTTGAAGGTAATTTAAAAATAAAAAAAAACATTCTCCTTGTTTATAAGGTGCAGTGTTAATTGAGACGAAAGTCAGGAAATGGCACAATGAACTGACTAATAAGAATTATACTCATTTATATATTTCGATGTTACACGGGAAACTTCACACTGCAATTTAAGACAACGGGACGATGGTTCAATCTCTTTTGTCAATTTTCTCATTTTTAGACGATGATGTTCCTTTGGCATCATTTTACGGTGTTTATATTTCTCAGTTAGTTCGTTACGCCCGTTCTGTTGTGACGTTGTTGATTTAAGCAAACTTATTTATAAATGTGATCACCGAATTAGACTATTTATCAGATTTGTTATCACTTAAGCAACACGACGGGTGCAGGATTAACTTAACCTTCCGGAGCAACTGAGTTCACCCCTAGTTTTTGATGGGGTTGGAGTTGCTTATTCTTTAGTTTTCTATGTTGCGTCATGTGTACTACTGTTTGTCTGTTTGTCTTTTTCATTTTTAGCTATGGCGTTGTCAGTTTATTTTTAAATTATGAGTTTGCCTGTCCCTCTTGTATCTTTCGTCCCTCTTTTATCTATGTTTTATTGGTAAATTATTCTCGTTACTACAAATTACTTAAAACCTTTACTACATTCTTCCGAAGACATAACAGTGTGGTTTTGAAGTTTGAATGTACCTTATTTCAAACGGGATAGCACATTCGGGTTTACTTATCGATCCTGAAGAAAAAAATATTCTAAAATGTTACCAATTCAACACTGTATTTAGATTATTAGATATAGAATTTATTGATATTAATATTGAGTTTGTTATAAATAGATTGATTTAAAGCAAACCAAATAGTATTGTTATATGCATATACACATTTATGGGTCTACAATCTGTCGATATATAAATCTTGGTATTGTTCAAGGGCATGTTTTTCTCTGACTGTTTGTGACGTACGTATTAATACTACTTCCATTGGATGTTGAAGTTGTACTTACTGCTAATTTAGTATTGAATGTGTGTGGCTTTAATCTAGCTGTCAGTAATTGCGAGTATTCTCAAATCAGTACTTATGTGTATTTTTGTTATTGGAATATATAAGTACCCGGCCACGTCCACTCTGTGTTTTTGTTAGATATAATCCTTTTTGTATCCATCTGATAAGTTAAGCATTTTTCAACTGATTTCCTGCTTATGTTGTACTGTAACACCTATGTCCGATGCCAGGGGGATGGTTATAATCCCACTAACTTGTTTGAACCTGTCCCATTATCTCAGTATGTGATTGTCCAATGTCAGGAGCCTGTAAATTTATGGTTGCCATTTGCTGATGTGCAACATACTTGTGTTTGTTATTTTTTTTTGTAGATACATTAGGTCGTTAGTTTCCTCATTTGAATTGTTTTACAATAATTTTGTAATTTCGGGGTCTTTGATAGCTGACTAGGCGATATGCGCTTTGCTAATTGTGGTAGGCCGTACGGTTGTATATAGATGTTAATTTCGTTGACTTAGGTGGAGAGTTGGCTCATTGGCAGCCATACCACATCTTCTTTAAAAAAAAAAAGAATAATACACATTTTGGATAATTAATTCCAGAGCAATGTCCTTTATTTGTTTATTTTGTGAACGGGGAAATAAAGCTGTAAACTTATATGGTTTGCAAAAAGCAACGCAGATCGACCGGATATTCCACATAAGATGTTCACGCATTCATGTTTCTAGATTTAAGACTTAACGTGATCTTAACTTACAGACTTTTTGATTCTGCTAACGTATTAGGTTCATACTTAAATAACAAAAGGTACCAGGTTTTAAATTAAATACGCCAGACGCGCGTTTCGTTTTCACAAGACTTACCAGTGAAAAAGGTTCGAAAGTCAAAACTAGTACAAAGTTAAAGAGCATCGAGGACCAAAAGTTCAAAAATATTGTGGCTTATACGGCTGGAGTTTTCTGCATGGGATGAGAAAATTCTTATAAATTAGAACAATTCATTATTTTCCAAACAATAACGTTTCATAAAATGACTATAAAATTGCTAAACATGATAAAACCGAACTGGTGACTATACAACTACAGAATAAAAACGAATACATTACATAAAACAACCTAACCAGCATAAAAAAATTCACAGCCGAGTTAGCCAAAGCCATCAACGTACAAAGTGACGTCACATTTAAATGTTAATATACAAAAAAATCCAAAAATAAGATGGAATTAGGATAGAATTCAAGATTAGATTTGTAATACTGATATAACATTTATTTAAAACAATGGCATTACAATACTTTTTATATCAAATTGTGGTGGTTATAAGATAATAAATTGTATTATCTAGATATGTCGGTGTGTCTTCTGAATCATACTGTAAACTAAATATATCGTATATAAATGTCGTTGACCCAAACTAAAATCTAATGAATGAACTGGGTGATATTTATTTTTACCATAACACAAGAATACAACAGACAAAAAAAAGATTTAAAACTTCAAACGTTAAGACATTTGACAAAACTAAATACATGAATTTAGGATAGAAAAGTAACATGACACGTCTTATAGCAATGCGAATTCCCACTCCGCAAAACAGTCACAATCGGGAATAAGTCACGTTCGGTAATTTAAAGATTAGACGAGGTAATGGCAAACAACAAACTAACACATGTAAAAATGTCCTTAGTAGGTTTGGACAAAGACACATCGTATGAATCAACCAATTCGTGAAGGTGTCCGTATAAATTTACAGAGTGTCATTTTTAATCTTTTCTCCTCATAACTTTGTTGGAGTAGTTTCTGCGTTAGGAGCACACTCCTGTATAATGTGAACATGCACGAAAATAACGTATTAATTGAGATATGTGAACACCATACGAAGGAGCAGAGGGTATGGTACTGCTGAGAAATGGTAAATTAATAATTGGGAAGTTGAAATCATCCCGTTTATCATAGATTTTCTTTCGTAGTCGTCTATCTGTGTCAACATTGAGAAAAAGATAAATGTATGAAGGAGTCCTTCTAGTATCAGTAGTATTCTGAATTTTAATAATTTAGTCAGTTATACCATACCAGTTATACCATCGGCTTCATTAGTCATATATATTGAATATACTGCTGAATTTTTTTTCAACTTTTATTTTTAAGCTGTACAATGAAATATATATTTATCTTAACAACAGGAAATTCAGAACAATCCACGTGTAGATGAAAAGTTGTCAGTGTATTCGACCTTTCATGGTTACAACGTTAAAAAGGCATATGCTGGAGGTATGGAAATTGTATAAAAGAGTTCATTGTACATGCTAAGGGTGTTTCAATACCAATATGTACTCTGTACGTAGATGAAGATGTTCATGTCGATTTATATAGATATGACAGCACCAGCTGGTTACACTACCTTTTTGTAAGATTTATAATGCTAATTATAAATCTTATCATTACTTCAGATTGCATGTATGTCCTTACATATCTTGTGGATACACGTTTAATTTTCAGAGAAACAGTATTATGTCAACCGACATTGTCGATCGGGTGACATAATAACAAAGAAACAGAAGAAAAGCAATATGTCACCCGACATTGTTGATCGAATCACATAATAAGAAAAATAACGTAGAATAACAATATGTCATCCAACTGCGTTGAGGGTGGCATAAAAAAGAATAGAACAATTACAATATGTCACCCGACCTCCGTCAGGGTGACATAACTATATGTCTTTCTTCACTTGCACACTCATATATTTTACAGAAAAAATAAAAGTTGGACTTCGAGTTGTGAGACCAAAAAGCTGGAAACCTGAAAGTGATAACAAATTTGACAATGGCAGAGAAATTGGAACTATAATAGATTTAACTGAATCAGGTCAGGTGAAAGTTCAATGGGACGCTGGTGGAAAGGATACATTTGAGAAGGGAGATAATAACCAGTTTGATTTGCTTTTGTTTGATAATGCACAAATAGGTATGATAAGAATACTGCATTTTCCGTTTTCTACAATTGTATAAAATTCCTTCTCGATTCTTAATTGATTGCTAGCTGCTTTTATTACCGTTTACTGGTATACATTAAGAACCCAAATTATAATACCAATTTTAGCAAATTCTTCAATATTGCTTAGCGGAGATGCAAAAATACGAGAAGTCTGTGGGCCGCATTGAATATTTTCATTATATTGCTAATATGTATCGTTCTACAAAACAAAAGCTATACTTTGGTTAGTTGATATCTGCTCTAATATTTCTGACAATATACACAGTGACTACTCAATATATATTCTTAGACTTTGTATAAAATTGTTAAACAAGCTCACTTGGTCAAAAACTCTCTGATTTTAATTTTTACTTAAAAACCAAGGCGGCCATTTAAAACGTGCGTAAACAGATGTTGAATATTTGTTTTTAGCCGTACCCCTTTTTTATTTACCAAAGACCGATATATTTTGGTTTGCTGTTTACTATGAATATACATATACTACCAATAATATAAACGGTCACTGATATAAAACATAGACGACGCTCTATATATAATTAGTGTCCGTCGTGAATAGCAAACTATTGGAATTGATAGTTGATAGCAAATACACTTTACTTATGTATGATCAAAGTATAAAGAAAAACGCCTGACTTGTCCCAATGTACTTATGAAAATTTAACCCGACTTATCCAGTCGTTGTATTCTGACTCACTATTGGTTAACATTGATCGATGGAGGGCGCTGAATCATTTGAGTTTATTTTGGGTAATTTTAAAACAGTCATAAATGTTATACTATTGTTTCAGAAAAGGTAGAACGTTTTGAAACATTAAAACGTTTAATCCCGCTGCAAACGTTTGCATCTCTCCTAAATCAAGAATCTGGTGTACAGTAGTTGTCAATTGTTTATGTAAGGTATATGTGTTTCTCGTTTCTTGTTGTTTTATATAGATTATACCGTTGGTTTTCCCGTTTGGATGGTTTTACACGTCTAGATTTGTTGGGGCCCTTTATAGCTTGTTGTTCGATGTGAGCCAAGGCTCCGTGATGAAGGCCGTACATTGACCAACATGGTTTACTCTTATAAATTGTTATTTGGATGGAGATTTGTCTCATTGACACTCATACAACATCTTCCTGTATCTACTTAACGGATGTTTTTTATATGACTCAAAAGTCAGGGCGATGACGGAAACAATATCCTGACGCCTTAATTTTAGTTTTCCTCCAAAAATAATTCAAACTGAATAATGACGAGCAAGAATGATAAATGCCACAATGCATTGTACCTATAGGACACAGAGGTATAGTGATTAATGATTACGGAAAGAAGAGAAGCGACAAACTAAATGAGGTCTTTTCATTTAAAAGTATAGATTCCAAGAGAGTTAAACCTTCGAATCGCTATAAGCGTTTCATAGTCCTCCCTAGTCGAAAGTATTGTTTTAATATATTAGATGATAGCTTGTTTGCACCGCTTCAAACATGAAATAAATGAAACTGCTTATAGACCATGATAATTCTAAAAAAAAAATGTGCTTCTAGAACAATCCATCAGTGCTTTTCCTTTTAAGAGCCATATTAACATGCCAATGGTAGGATTTGAATCTCGCAAAAATTACTAAGGCTCATTTCAGGGGTGGTCTAAGGGGCCCTGATCCCGAAATCCGGTGCTTAAAACATGAAATCCCGAGGTGCGTATTAAAATGAAAGTCATATCCCATAATTTAAAAAAAAATATTCCCGCATCCTGTAAGGATCAATCCCGAAATCCCGAGCTTAAAAGTAAGCGATCCCGACGTCCCAATAAGTCCTGCCTCCCTCTTATGTCTACTCTACTTTCATTATGGCCAAATCACTACTTCCTCTTTCCACAATAAATGTTGATGCCCCATTTATGGGAATTATGTTTTCTAGTCTGTACGTCCGTTCATTCGTTTGTCCGTCCTTCTGTCCGGCTTCAGGTGAAAATTTTCTCTTTCAACAATAAACTGTTATGCCCTAGTTATGGAAATTATGTTTTCAAGACTGTTCGACCGTTCGTTTGTTCGTCCGTCTGTCCCGCTTCAGGTTAAAGTTTTTGTCGAAGTAGTTTTTGATGAAATTGAAGTCCAACCAACTCAAATCTGAGTTAATATGTTCCCAATACAAATGGAAGTTTTTAAAGACCTTATATGGCTATACAGCCTTTCATGGTCGGCCCTGGCGTTGCCTTTTTGGCATTAAATGATTTATTTTGTTACCATGTGGTTATTAACATAATTTAGAATGATGTAAAAAAAATAATTTAAAGAGCAAAAAATCTGAATACATAAATGAATAAAAAATTGAATAATAAAAAAATAAATAAAGAATATAAAAATGAATATAATAAAATAGTATAAAAATAATTTTGTTCAAATAAAACATTAAATAAATAAATAAATAGATAAATAAATGACCAATTAATAAACACGGTGCCACCAGAAGTAGGAACAGGAGGAAAGCTAACAACAGTGTATGGCAGCAATGTGTCCTGGTACACCAGCAATCAAGTAAAGAGCGGATAATTTTGATATGCAAAATTGTGTATGTGACTTTATGTGCCAAATATTTTGTATAAACCGAAATAAGCCTAAATTTGTGTATGTGGCTTTTGCAAAAATAATTAGTGAGTTGTGTTGTGTGTACTTAAAAAAGAGAAGTAAAATAAAATAAAATAAAATAAATAAAAAACCAAAGGGTGTACAATGTATGTACATTTTTACTGATTTGTTCTAGCCTACCGTAGTTGCAGGACTTTATAGTGCTAGTACACTGGAACACTATCCGCAGGACGAATGCGCCCCACGCTAATTAAAACTGGGTTATCGCAAACCAGAATATGTTCCCTACGATATGATCTTTCTAATTTTAATGTCAAATTAGAGATTTTACCCCATTGCACGGTCCACTAAACATAGTAAATGATACTGCCAATGTGGCATCCGTATACTATGGACGCATTCTTGTTTCCACACGTTTTACCTATTTCAATATATATGCAATGTTATGATCCCTTAAATAGTAAATATATTTTCTAAAAAAAGAAGACAGTCTTCTCGTTTAATAGTATAGATAAGAATGACACACTCGAACGGGATATAGACAGTCTTCTGACAATACTTGCAAGCACATATTAAAGACTTCTAAAGTTAAAACATGATAACAATAGGATATGATATATAGTCAAATTCTTACAATTGTTGTCTTGTGACAAATTTACACGTATTAATACTGATGTTACACAATCTGTTGTTTTATTTATTTTGCAATATAGGTGTCAAGCATACCTATGTTCAATGTGATGAATGCGACGTGTACCCATTACGTGGAATAAGATGGAAGTGTAAGATCTGTGTGGATTATAATCTTTGTACCGACTGCTACATGAATGATGAGCATGAGCTTTCACATATATTCAAAAGAATGCTCAGTACTGATTCTAAAGGGTTAGTTGATAATATCCCGAATTAACACATGATAGCATACGCATTTAAAAAAAAAAAAAGTAGCTACTTGTTAAAAAAAAAGAAGCAAAAGAAAACATCATACGACAGTAAATGGAAAAAAAGGTTACCTCCTACCAGAACTACAGACAAAATATAACATATGATCCAATGCATATAAGGAAATAACCATCACTTGAAGTTAACAAATCAAATCTTACCCCTTATTTAACCTGTGTACAAGCTTTAGTGTCCTTGTAACATCAAGTTTCCAAAGTATTCTATAGGAACCCAAAATTATAAAAAAAAAATATCGGTGGTTTGAAATACCAAAGCTATATATTTGTGACCCAGAAATGTTTTACTGCCATGAAATGGAGGGAAATAGTTGTTCGTTTGCAACCGGATGTGACGTACAATGATTTGATGATATTACCCCTAAAGCAACATGAGTCTCTTTAAGATCTTATTGGTAGTTTTGAGCGTTTCAGAAAGCTGACCTAGTCGCACCAGTTCTGTTGATTCAAGTGAGCAAACATTTTTTTTTTCAGTCAGTTATGTTATTTGGCTGTATGTTTACACAGTTCTGGTTGATGGGTGATAATTATTGGTATTTAACATTGATTAATATATATTCAGTTTTTGACAATGAGGATCAGTTCAAAACAAAACTTTACGACAAAAGAGATGATTTCAACTTTCCAATTGTGAACTTTCCATTTCTAAGTAGCAAGATTCCAGCAGAAGTTCCAAATGGTGAAGTTGAAATCATGCCTTCGTAAATTTTACGGACGCCAATGGGAGATGGTTGACCGTTATGGAATAACAGTTTCACAAATGATATCGGATATGTTCCTCACGTCGTAACGACAATCCCCTTCCCTTTCATGAATGTGACCTACCGAATTAGACTATTTACCGGATTTATTATCACATAAGCAACACGACGGGTGCCACATGTGGAGCAGGATCTGCTTACCCTTCCTGAGCACCTGAGATCACCCCTAGGTTTTGGTGAGGTTCATGTTGTTTATTCTTTGGTTTTCTATGTAGTGTCATGTGTACTATCGTTTGTCTGTTTGTCTTATTCAATTTTAGACATGGTGTTGTCAGTTTGTTTTAGATTTATGAATTTGACTGTCCCTTTGGTAACTTTCGTCCCTCTTTTAGATTACTTGAGCTGTGTTTTGCGAAATATTTAGGCATTTTTGGTCCTCAATGCTCTTCATCTTCGTACTTAATTTGGCCTTTTTAACATTTGTTTTATTCGAGCGTCACTGATAAATCTTTTGTAGACGAAACCTGCATCTGGCGTAAATATTAAATTTCAATCCTGGCATCTATGATAAATTTATTTGAATTGTTCACCTACTTTTGCCCATATAACATGTATAACGGATCTATAAACAAGACGAATATGCGCTAGCTATAAAACAAGGTTTAAGCCATTTTTTTATAAATTTTCTGTTGACCAAATTTTAAATTTTTCCAAAAACTAAGGATTTTCATATCCCAGGCATAGATTACCTTAGCCGTATATGGCACAACTTTTTGGAATTTCGGATCCTCAATGCTCTTCAACCTGTTTGGCTTTATAAATCAGTTGATATGAGTGTCACTGATTATTCTTATGTACACGTAACGCGCGTCTGGCGTACTAAATTATTATCCTGGTAACTTTGATAACTAATTAAGCAACAATTAAAGTTAATTGCTACCTTAGTTTGCTATTAAATAAGCATAAAAATGTACATCGTTATTAAATGTAATATCAGTATTTAGTTTAAATATAATCTTAAATCAATTCTTATTCTATCTTATTCATTCAAATGTGACGTCTTTTTAAAAAAAATTATGATCTGTTTTACATATCCAAATTTGACGTAATTTTTTTTTCATTTTTTACAATTTCAAATATTGGCGTTGAGGTTTCAACTTATTCGGATGTGTCTATTTTTTTGGTGTTGCATTGTGTCGGGTTAAATAATGTATTTCGGTTGTTTTTCTGTAATTAGATAATACTTCAGTTTTATCATATATCTTTCGTATAGTCATTTTATAAAATTAACTGTTTGCAAAAGTATAAATTATTCTAAATAATAGGGATGTTTTGGTATTTAACAGAAAACCCTGGCCGTTTTTTGCACATCTTTTTTGAACGATTTGTTTTCGATGCTGTTTAACTTTGTACTTGTTTCGGCTTTCAAACTTTTCTATGCGGGCGTCACTAGTAAGTCTTGTGTGGAAAAAATGCACTTCTGGCGTATTAAAATTTCAAACGTGTTGCCTTGTATTAGCTATTATTCGTGTGATTCTTTGTCAATTGTGTTCTCCTTTTTATTTATACTGTAGTCCTGTAATGTTGTGTTGTCATTTTAATGTTATGTTTTACATGTCCAGAAAAGAGAGAGGTTTGGCATGCCACAAAACCAGGTTTAAACCACCATGTCCTTTACCAAGTCAGGAATATGGCCATTGTTATATTATAGTTCGTTTGTTTGTGTGTTACGTTTTAACGTTGTGTTACCGTTGTGTCGATTGTTTTCTATTATTTTTAAGTGTGAATTCACATTACTATAAGACGTGTCACGGTACTTATCTATCCAAAATTCATGTATTTGGTTTTGATGTTATATTTGTTATTATCATAGAATTTTGTGTAATGCTTAGTCCTTTTCTGTGTGTGTTACATTTTAATGTTGTGTCGTTGTTCTCCTTTTATATTTAATGTGTTTCCCTCAGTTTTAGTTTGTTTCGCCGATTTAGTTTTTTGTCCATGGATTTATGAGTTTTTATAAGCGGTATACTACTATTGCCTTTATTTCTGTGGAGCATTACTGTACCAAGTTTAGTAATATGAACATGTATTTATTTCATTTGTTGGTTGATATTGTCTATCGGTTATTTTTGTCAGCTTTCTTTGACTTTATTTGATGGACTTTCTTTCAGAGTGACATACTTTTCTGATAAAACGCTTTTTATTCGTCTTTCCTTTCCAGTGAGAGTGTCTATCTAGCTATAAAACAAGATTTAATTCACCATGCACAAGTTGTATATATCTGCAGTATCAAGTCAGAAATATGACTTTTGCCTGCTGTTTTACTTTCGTTTGGAGTGTTTCAGCTTTTGATTTTTCCATATGATAATGTACTTCCGATTAGGATTTTCTTAGCGTTTTGTATTTTTGTTATGTTACCTTTTGTTAGACAAACTTAACTGTATCCTTGGTATCTTCTTTTTATACTTAGTTGGTCAATTTCTCTTAAGCTGGGGTCACACATTCACGATTTTTACTACCGTCCTCGACAGGACCATTCCCGATTAAAATTTATCAAAAGTCTGATCAAGATCCTATGAATCGTGGATGGAAATTCAAACTTAAATCAAAATTTGTAAAAAAAATTAATTTGATCACGACAACAATCAGATAGTGTTCAGGAAGCGAGGATATTCAGCCGTTTCTAAGCGAAGTAGTCCCGATAATCCCGTTCTGAATCCGCTTCTAACCCGATTTGTATTTTTCGCCAGGTAAAATTCGACCGAGTATGTCACGACTTCGTCCCGACTCTACCGAACATAATCCGACAGAGATCAGACAGTGACCAGACAGCGAACCGACGCTGACGGAAGATATCCGTTAGAAAACTGTCGGCATATTCGGGATGATCAGGTACTGTCGGAACGTAATCCTATCACGGTCCGCTCTATCGCATTGCAAACGGCTTTGTCTGGTCTCAGTCGTATTGTATTCTGTAATTGTCGGGACTTTGACGTGGGTATCATTGATTAATTTCGTATTAATAACGGGACTGTTTCGGAACGGTTTCGGCAAAAAACGGTTCTCAATCGACAAGATCTGGATGCAATCTGGACTCAATCGGCAGAAAAACAACTATGAAAAATTACTCCAGATTATTCCCGTTCCACAAGACACCGTCCAGAATACACAAGACATTGTTCGGAATTTGATCCGATACAGCAGAATCTGTCACGACATAGCTACGATTGTAATCCGACTAGACAAAATCGGCTGAGTTGTCCCGAATGTTACGGGACGAACTTAACTGTCGGGGTGCTTTGCCGAACTATTCGGACCCTTCCCGACCCGTAAGAATCTGTTACGAACTAAAACGACTGCGTTCAGACAATGATAGGACATTCCAGATAATTGAGGATACTAATCCGACTTTTACACTTTTCGTGTCGTATTGCTGTCTGATCTCAAACGGGAGCAATAATCGGCAATGTGTGAACCCCGCATTATATGTAACAGATATAATATAAAATTAGCAAATTATAAACCTTTGACATTTTTCTTTATCGAAAACAGGAATTAATGACTCTCCCATCCTTTTGTTCTGGATTTTGGCACAATAAATAATAACTTCGTTTGTATTCCATATACGGTTAAAGGTTATACTTTTAATTTCATTTTAGTGAACAAATGCCACCACGAGAAAATCAGGATTACACCCTTGCCGTGGGAATTCAACCAAATGCAATTGTTCACCTGTGTGGGGACACTAAACATAAAGGTAAACGATCGTCATTACGTAAAATCATCAAGTATCATAACATCCTAACAAACGTCACAATATTGACTAAATTACAAATAACAAACATTAACACAAAATGTTACTCACTTTACTTTTGTAAACGAAACGCGCGTATGGCGTATATACTAAATTAAGTCCTGGTATCTATGATGAGTTTATTTACCTTGAATATTGAATCATTTTTAAATTAATTTGATGTAAGTAATATTTCTCATACACAAAACCATAACAACCAAGAGCATAAACTAGTTTTAATATGCATACGTAATTGATTGGTGTGCAACACGTTCTGTTTGCAATATATTTGATTTAAAACCACTCTGGGTGTGCCTTTTTCAGATCGATATGGTCGAGTAGAACAATTCCTTGAAAACACTTTAGAAACATACAGGTCTGATGCAATAGTACACTGGAACGACAATTTGACAGGAAGCTATCGCGTAGGAAGGAATGGACAGTGTGATTTAATGTGTATAGATGCAGCAAAAGGCCCTATGTATTACGAAGAACATTTGCCAATTGCAACAGATAGTGAGTAACTTTAAATCATAAGTAGTAGTCACAGCTCTTGCAGATACATGTTATTCAAATTTCCATTTGTTTTATCACTACTTCATCTTTTCAATAATGCTGAGCAAGCATTAACAACATGCATGTTAAAAGTGAGGAAATTAGTTAGTTTAAAATAGAAAGTGACACCATATTTAAGATATAAAAATATCAGTAATCAAACGACACACCTCTACATAATTTGTGTAAGTCAGTCTATCTTCTTTTCGTATAAGAATTCTTTTTTTCAGACGTGATGCATTCAATTGTATTTGCTGTCGTCAATAAAGCCAGCCCATCTTGTCCTTGCTTCAGATGTCAAGATCAATAACCATTACCGACCATTAAAAACTGTGTTCACCTAAACGAAACAAGATTTACCGTTAAGTTACGAGAGTTTACAACTTAATAATCTGAATACCCTTGTTTGCATTTCAAAAACAGTTTCTCAGATTAAACATATATTTTCTCCATCTACTCGCCATAAACACATTTAGTCACATGTGAAAAGCGCAGAAGTAAGCAAGTCATTATTTCACACCAAAAGTGGTAACCCTTATCAGGTGCATCTCGTACAAATACTCCAATACTGTGACTCTCACGCATGTATCATACTGTATTTTACGGCAGCTTCCTTTTACAAATAACAAACGACACAAAAAGCCATCACATATGGTATTCTGTTTATTTATATTTCAACCTTACAATTTGATTGGTAAAATAAATCATACTTGATTTATAGTCACTTTTATTATATATTACCTAAATGACGACGTTGTCAAAGCGTTTCCGTGTAGTTTTATGTATGTCAAATCAGAATACAAGGTTCCTGGATCTTTATATCGTCCGCTTCAAATTAAAAAAAGTTTGTATCACAACTATACATTACTTGTTAAAGTTGTAAGAGTTGAAAGATATACAAATTAACTTTATACCATTTGATGTGAACCAAGGCTCCGTATTGAAAATCGTACTCTGTCCTATAATAGTTTGCTTTAACATAGTATGACTGTGATGGAAAGTTGTCTCATTGATAGCCTTACCACATCCTCATATATCTATTGTCTCGAAATGTAACATGTATGTGTACTCGGCTCATAAAAGGTTTTATAAACGTGTTATTTGCCTAATAAAAGGTTTTATAAACGTAGTGTTTGCCTCATAAAATGATTAATACATATCATTTTCCATATGTGCCTGGTAATAATAGTTGGACTAAGCCTTGAATCATGTCTTGGTTTATTATTGGATGTTTGGATGATACCCATGCCGGTCAAAATAAGCCATGAATGCATATTGTGAACATAAAATTGAAAACGGATATGGAGAATGTGTCACCCCAACCAAAGAGCAGAAAACATCCGGAGGCCGTCAATGGGTCTTAAATGCAGAGAGAATCTCTAGAACCTGAAGGCGTTCTACAGATGGCCCCTGAAAAAAACCCGTATATTAGTTCAGTGATAAAGGACTTCATACTTAACTCCGAAATATACAGAAGAAACTAACATTTAAAATCATACACAACTAACAAAGGTTACAAACTCCTGATTTGGGAAAGGCTAAGAAAATGCGGCTGAGATAAACATGGTTTTGCACATATATAATACTTTGTGGTGTAATTTGTAATACAGAAAATATACAGAGAGGTGCAAGAGTGGTTAGAGGTCCTGACTGGGATGACAGTAGCGACTGTGATGGTGGACTAGGACATTTAGGAACAGTAACACATGTAAGATTTCGACCAACAAATTGCTTCTTGTAGTAGAGCTTTTATGTGTCCAATATATAAAAGAACTATGCGTATGTTTTTTTTTTTTATTTTTGATGAATAAGTTTTAATTTTCATATATTTAGTCGGATTTGTGTTTTACGGTTTCTATTTTTATTTGATTATTAAATTTGTTTATATGTACTTGTTTCATTGTTTTTTTATGCATTGTAAATCGCTAAGAGTAAATGTTTATTTATATAAGCGCTATATAAGCACTGTAAATAATAATAATAATGTTTTTATTTTATTATTGTTTTGTTCATGTAAGTTATCATCTTGATAATAGCAAGTGCATGTTTTGTGTACTTAAAGTGACGGTAAGTATCAGAGAACGTCTCCGATTTTAAAATTGAAAGTGAAGTGGCATGGACAGCAATTTTTTTAATTGAGCAAATTTGTACTAATAAAGCCACTATTTTAAAAAGAGACTCTTGAGAGGAACCTGATATCATCCCTGGTATTTCTTCGGGTTTTTGTCTTTTTTTGTGTTTTGTTTTGACTTAACTTTTATTTCTCGTTTTGAGTGGTGTTTACTTTTATTTTTCTATGGCGTTGTCAGTTCATTCATGATTGATAAGATAACATATAGCTTAAGTATTGTTTGCCTCTAGTATTTTACTTTACTTTTGTGTATTTGACGAGACATACATGTATCTAATTTGATTGTTTCGAGATGAAAGATAAAGGTAAAAATGTCTGTCGGGATGAGTTCACCAATACTGCTTATTCGAAATGAGCAGTTTGAAATAGCTTTTTTTTTCTTTAGGTTGGAGATTTGAGTAAAATAGAAAATATAACATCACAAGATGAATCAGGAAAAAACAAACACAAAAAGCCGACGTCCACAGTCGTCATGGAATCACTTAAACTTGATGTAAGAGTACAATGGGATAATGGTAAAATGGAGGATTACAGTTTGTCAAGTAATTGTTTACGACTGTTTGACAATGGACCATCAGGTACTGTTATTTGACAAATGTAACTTACTACTTAATAACATGTATAAATTAAGCATGTTAGGCAAAGCCAATTAACATATGAATAAAGTGATGGCCTTCCTAAACAGTAACAAGTGGAACGCTTAGTTTTTATTTTACTTTTACTTACGTTTTGATTTAATTATTCTGTGTGAAAAATGAATTAATATATCTTAAATTAATTTACAATGTTTTATTTGTTCAGTTTTTGTTTCATAATACATATAGTTGGTCCTTTTTCGTTTTAGATTTTTCACATTTTGTCACAACGGAGACTTGTATAGCTTACTATAAAACTGCATGTTGTACATGTTTGTATACATATTTACGTGGAATGTCTTCTGTTTCCTACACTATGTTATTTTCCTCAAACAGATACGTCGTAGCTTATCATTAAATATGGTATATTTTAGTTTAAACATTAATTCACTTTTAAGGTCTTTGCATGCATCAGAAATACACACTTTTGTAACTTAATGACAGAGTGACACTAAACCCCTAACGGGACAGATTGTGTCTGGTATTCATATAATGAAGAGATAATCTTTCAAACAGTTAATTTGAGGTCTGGAGACTGCATGTCAATCACTGCTAGTAGTCATTTGTTAATTTATGTTTCATTGTTATTTTGTTCAATTCATTTTGTTAAATTTTCTGACATTGGACTAGGACTTCTGTTAAACTGCGGTTTACTATGCGTATGATTTGTATTTATTTTGTCTACATTGGCTAGAGGTACAATGTATAATGGGAGGGTTGATATCTCAAGAATCCTGTTTCACCCTACATCATTGCGCATGTCTCAAGTTTTGTCAAGGGGTAAGTTGAAGCACGCATCCGGATTCGGCGTTATCCCGCTGTATTGAAGACCAATTGTTAAGCTTAGGCTGCTTACTGCTCTCTGGATCGGGTTTTCCTTTTTGACACTTTCCCCGTTTTAACTTTCTCTTGTGGGAGAAATACTCGTAATGCGACTCATTGTTAGGTACGGGTTGGAAACAACAAATGAGCAAAGTGGATCATGACTTATCTAGCGAGATATGAAACACACACAGAAATTAAGCAACATTAGTATACGAGTCTTCGCAGCAACTGAAAGATAGTTCAAAGTTATTTGATATAAGAATATCTTATATATAAATCCTGATCTTCAAGACTAAGTATCAAGCAGTATACATTAAAGGAGAGTCGAAAGACGTCAAAACTACTTTTGACATGCTTAATCGTGTACAATGAAAACATAAAAGAAAACACCTTAACAACAACCGGTTGGATCATGAAAATTGAAACTATGCATATAAAGCAATATATAAGGACATGCTAAATGTTAAGAACTGAAAAAGTAGTTTCGATTAAATACGTTCAAAACTATAAAAGTCCAGCGAAACTTCCGTATCAAATGCATATATTAATTTAATAAATAGGGACATTTTTATTTGATTTGTTGTTACAAAATCGTTAAATTCATGAAACATCATCTGTACCCAAGCGTTTAGATTGTTATTAAGCGTAAATGGTCGCCTATATTATTTAATAAGTTACCAAAGGTACAAGGATTATAATTAAGTACGCAAGACGCGCGTTTCGTCTGCATAAGACTCATCAGTGACGCTCATATCAAAATATTTATAAAACCAAACAATTACAAAGTTAAAGAGCATTGAGGATCCGAATTTCTAAAAAGTTGTGACAAATAAGGCTCAGGAATTCTATGCCTGGAATATAAAAAATAAAATTGAGAATGGAAATGGGGAATGTGTCAAAGAGACAACAACCCGACCAAATAAAAAACAACAGCAGAAGGTCACCAACAGGTCTTCAATGTAGCGAGAAATTCCCGCACCCGGAGGCGTCCTTCAGCTGGCCCCTTAACAAATATATACTAGTTCAGTGATAATGAACGCCATACTAATTTCCAAATTGTACACAAGAAACTTATATAAAAATAATACAAGACTAACAAAGGCCAGAGGCTCCTGACTTGGGACAGGCGCAAAAATGCGGCGGGGTTAAACATGTTTGTGAGATCTCAACCCTCCCCCTATACCTCTAACCAATGTAGAAAAATAAACGCATAACAATACGCACATTAAAATTCAGTTCAAGAGAAGTCCAAGTCTGATGTCAGAAGATGTAACCAAAGAAAATAAACAAAATGACAATAATACATAAATAACAACAGACTACTAGCAGTTAACTGACATACCAGCTCCAGACTTCAATTCAACTGACTGAAAGATTATGATTTCATCATATGAACATCAGGCACAATCCTTCCCGTTAGGGGTTTAGTATCATACCATCATAACATATATGAGAAGCACATAACCCGTGTCATGCCAACAACTGTTTTTAGAATAAATGTCTTTAATTCCGACGCAAAGACCTTATCAGTGACTCAATATTAACGCCAAAATATGCAATCTTTAATGACTTGACAACAGTATCGTAATTATATCCCTTCTTAATCAGTCTATTTAAAGGTTTTGTAAGTTTCTGAGGTGAATACTGACACCTTTGTGCTTTATAAAGAATATTTCCATAAAAAATTGGATGTGAAATACCTGAACGTATAAAAAGTCTGCATGTTGAGCTATATTTACGAATGATGTCTTTATACCGATGATAAAATTTAGTAAAAGTTTTGACTAGTTTGTGATATCGAAAACCCTGGTGTAATATTTTTTCAGTAATACATAAATTTCTCTCGTTAAAATCTAAAACATTGTTACAAACACGAGCGAATCGTACAAGTTGAGATATATAAACACCGTAAGATGGTGACAAGGGAACGTCACCATCTAAAAACGGATAATTAACGATAGGAAATGAAAAATCATCCCTTTTATCATAAATTTTAGTATTCAGTTTTCCGTTAGTGATATAGATATCAAGATCGAGGAAAGGGCAGTGGTCATTATTAGTATTAGCTTTATTTAAAGTAAGTTCAGCAGGATAAATTTCATTAATATACATACTGAAGTCGTCATTATTGAGAGCCAAAATATCATCCAAATATCTAAAAGTATTATTAAATTTGTTTATCAGATGTTGCTTTGATGGGTCTTTGCTTATTTTTGTCATAAATTGTAACTCATAACAATACAAAAAGAGGTCCGCAATAAGTGGTGCACAGTTAGTCCCCATTGGAATTCCGATAATCTGACGATATACGGAATCCCCAAAGCGAACAAAAATGTTATCTAGTAAACAATCAAGGGCATATATATTATCAAAGCATGTCCAATTAACATAGTTTTTTTGTTTATTGCTACAAAAAAATGACCTAAAAGAGTTGGAGCATATATATTCACATTCTGATTTTTTGAATGCCCATTTAATTAGGTGTGTGAATTTTTTCAATATACATGTATAATAAAATCCTTAGTTTTTCGAAAAAATTAAACTTTTGTTAACAGGAAATTAAAAAAAAAATTACCACATTATTGATATTCATGTCAACACCGAAGTGTTGACTTAGATCTAGCTTGTTTTTATTCCAAGACACTTAACGCTCATTTAAATAGCTTTATATTCGTTGCTACCCTCAAATGTAATATCGGTTTAAAACACAAATTAGTATCGAATATTTCATACTCTACAAGTATGAACATAAAACTTTTGTATTTCTATTTTAGATAGCCTTAGTCAAATGCTACGTGTTTTCTTTTTCGACAGGAGTTTGTCATGAGGGTTATGTTTGTGATTGCTGTTCTTCTAAAGAGATTATACGTGGTATCCGATGGAAATGTAATATGTGTCATGATTTTGATTTGTGTAATATTTGCTACATGTCCGACAAACACGATCTTGGTCATATATTTCAACAAATAGTTGCTGCAAATGTGAGGTTAGAGTTTTGCTATGAGTTCCAGAAGTGTTTTAGCATTTCTAATGATTTTAGATAGTAATGATAACGAATACTTATTTGACGCATTTCATTTCTTTATTTCAATATACCATTTAGATAAGGCTTCTCTTACAGCCGCAAAGCGAGTTTTTTGTAAATACACTCTTATTTAAATATTGGTATTAAGAAATGTTGACCAAGAATCTATCTAAAAATAAAGTGATATTAATTACTAACATGTTTTTTGTCATTACAAACTAATTGAATTGGTTTCTCGAAATAATGTGAATCGCTGCGTCATTAAATGTTTAACTTCTTCAGAGAAAATATGCAGACATCAAGAGAACACCCACGGTCATCAGTAAAAAGGCAGTCCTCTGGTATATTCAAAGGTGCAACGGTGGTTGAAGTATCTCTCGATAAAAGCGGTAATTTCATTTATAGAATAACAAGATATTGCCGATAAGCCGTTACAGTCAGCAGGCATTTAATTGTAATATTATAAATGGACATTCAATTTAGAATGTAAACAAAAGCTATATATTGTACCTTTGCATTCAAATCGTAAAGCCATGGAAACATTTCAAACTATGATTTTTTTTAATATTTTAATATCAAAATAGATCTTTACTCTAATAATGTTCTTACATCTCTTCTGAAAAAAAAATCAACATGCTTGTTATCAGATGTTCTCTGAAACTACATGTTCAATTGATACCAAAATGTACATCCAGCAGGCTATACTGTATTACATCTTCAGAAAACAACGTGGTGCAGATCTCTCTCAATAATTGTTCTAGAAAAAAAAATTGCAATGCTGTAACAATTGCTTGCTAGGTTCGTAAATGTCTACAACAAAATTTCTGTTCCTAGATGACAATCCAAAATTGTGTAATAAATTGCTGCTGAAAACTGTACAGTGTATGAAATTAATCTATAAACGTGTTTTAAAGTTACACCGGATCCATTAAATCCAAAGCATGCACTCCTCGTGAACTGTAATATGTGTAATCGAAACGTCAATTTCCTACACTGACAAAATAAATACATTATGTGTATTACCTCGCTATACAAATGTTAACTCTTCAACGTCGCCACTTTAAAAGCAGTTTTCGTTATTATAAACCCGCGTCACGTGATGTCTGTATCCTCAATATAGCGCGAGAGTCGCGCGCGGGACCTGACATAAAATAAACCTTTCCAAACTAAACATGATACTTCCCCGGTAACACAATAATATAGAATATAGACCCCTTACAGAAAGAAAGAAACAAACAAACAAACAAACACACACACATACACACACACACACATATCAATCAAGTGCTGTATATAAAGTTATTTTTAGATTTAAAACAAACGTGCTTCTTTCAATTAAATATTAATTGTTAAAAGAGGGACGAAAGATACCAAAGGGACAGTCAAACTCATAAATCTAAAACAAACTGACAACGCCATGGCTAAAAATGAAAAAGACAAACAGAAAAACAATAGTACACATGACACAACATTGAAAACTAAAGAATAAACAACACGAACCCCACTAAAAACTAGGGGTGATCTCAGGTTAAGATTGCTATAAATAAAGGCAACAGTATAGTGAATAGTTATTCGAAAATCATAAATCGTTTGATATAAAACAAATCCGGGTAACCAACAAAAACTAAAAGAAGTATATCAACATTAAGAGAAAACCAACAGAACAACAGAAACCCTGCCTTGTAACAAACATAAACGCCAATGCAATATATATAGAGACGAACTTTTTAAAAACAATGCCGTATTCCTGACTTGGTACTTGACATTTTAAGAAATCATTGTTTGCTAAACTTGTTTTTTTGCCTAGCAAAACTGACGTTGAACATGTATGGCAACGTTAGAATAATATTGCTAACATGACATCACTTCACGATAGAAATATAGTAAACACGACGTAAAAAACACTTAGCTCTGGGAAACAAGATAAAGCTTCGTTTGAATATAGCCCTGGACTTAAAAAGCAGCAACAAATTTATTATATACCTGGAATGCATACAATTTTTTTCATAATAATAGTCCAAACATTTAGTATTTATACATATTTATATATACTATAGTAGCTATTGTCAATAAACTATGTGACGAAGTCATGATTATTAACAGTAACATAATATTTTATCCATGAAAACGAAAATTCACTCGAAAATTCATTCGAATATACTGACCAATCAGACATGAAATAAGATAACAGATTTTTGAAAAAAAGTGTTTATTGTGTTTTGGCCAGTACAACCAACAAAGATAGAATTGGTTGAGTGGCTGTTGAACATTTTCATTTTCCTGTTACAATACATTAAATTATTCGGAAAACTTAGGATTTTCTTATCCTATGAATAGATTTCCTAGGCCGTATTTTGGCACAACTTTGGGGAATTTCTGCTCCTCAGTGCTCTTCAACTTTGTACTTGTTTGGCTTTATAACTATTTTGATCTGAGCGTCACTGATATGTCTAGTGTAGACGAAACGCGCGTCTGGTGTATTGAATTTAAATTGTAAATCAAATGCATTTTTAGAACGAGTTCATAATAATCAGTAGTAATACTGCTCTGCGTTTTACTAAACTAACTCCCGGCCTTGAAGACATTAAACTTTGATCAGTGCTCTGAGCACAAACAAAAAATGCTCGAAACATAAAATCCAGCAATTTGATTGGTTGATTTTCGAGTCTGAGTACAAAAATAATGCTCGAAAGTTTTATGACCGTGGAGTCGAATTCGTCAAAGTGAGACTTCACATGATGACAGACTGACAAGACTTTGTTCTCACTACATACAGTTGTTTGCTTAGAAGAGAAGCAATTTTTATGATTTGGTTTGACTTGGGTGTACATGACTTTGCGATCCGCTGCATCTTATGTGGTATTATCTCTAGAAAAACGTGGAGTATGAATATTAACAACAGTGGATATACATATTAGTTATGCAAAGTAGTTCCGTCGCCATACCAAATTTTCCTATTTATTTGTAACTATTATAATTTGAAGACAGATACACTGCTGTTGAAGTAGCTGTCGTCAATCGTACTTCAACATTTCGTTTTTAACACAATACTCTGATTTGTAGTTTATCATGTTTTCAAACAATATATGGCGTTTAAAAGACATACTAGTTGGTATCATGTTTAAGGTGTTGTCATGCGTTTTTGAAATATTTCTTAAAGTACGCCACACTTTCATGCTAAATAGTAGAATGATATTTCTAAATTAAAAGATTTCAAACATTGAATTGATCAAATTTAGTAACAAAAGAAAATACTAGTTTATACATGTAAACATTGAGCTACATGTTATGGTACAATAATAGAACCGAAGGCATGACAATATAATAATAATCAATCATACATGAACAGTGTGTATATGATTTTTTTTTTATATATATTTATCAGTTTAATACTGACACAGAAATTATGCTGTTGCATTATTACATTGTAGTTTCTATAACAGATGAGAAACGAGGCATCGTCAAAGACATTTGTGGATGTAAGGAAGACACAGGTCGAAGCGAAGTGGAAGTACTGTGGTCCAAGGATAAATCAAAAAGTTCACATCGGATCCTAGATCTAAAATATGTCGCAGGAGGGGCCTTTTTCTATTACTATGATCACCTCCCTGCTTTAGGAAAAGGTACACATTTAAAAATGTTATCAAATGATGCAATTAGTCTAATTAAGAATTAGATGAAAAAGCCACATATATTGACTCATAAGCATAGATTTTTTTATTACAATTTTATTGAATGATAACATTAATCTGACTGCATTGTCATATCAACATCGATTATCAGTTCAGAACATTGATACGTGAATTTGAATGACATCGGTGATTTTGTTTCATTAGATGTATCTCTGTTGATTTTGGATTGAATTAGTGTGCGGAAAAAATTTCTTAACGATTCTGGTAAAAATAGGATAGCCGCAATGGTCGATATTTTGAAATATGTTGTGTATGTTACTTTCGATAAACTATGTACAAGATAAGCTTATTTGAAAATCTAATAAAATAAGACTTTTATACAATAACCCATAGTCATATATTATACATTTATCAAGTCTATGAGACCTCACCTTCTTAATACAGTTCTCTATTTTGGACTATCAAACCAACCTGCACGATCTAACAAATGGTTGGTAATAAGTTAAACATGATAAAAAGTATAGTTCTCTAATATGGATAATGCAGTTTCATATTTAGACCAAAATGCAAGATCGCAAATTCAAATTCAAATAGTTATCCAATTCTGCAGTTATGTTTGAAAAACACAGGTAAAATCCTTCGATTAAATATAATATAAAAAGTACATATACGAAGGATAGCTTTCATTTCTTCTATATGTTTGAGCATTCATTTAGTTTGTGTGTGTTATATTTTGCGCCCTTTCCACTTTTTCACTGCCAACCCAGATCCTTTGTTTCTCGTCAAGTCTTGTGTAACCGATTATACCACTTATATATTCTGTTCAACCCACCCGGTCCAGTTCCTAACAAAACATTCAATGTTAAAGTTCATTTTGAAAGTACCTAATCTTATTTTGCTATATTCTATTTATCAAATATAAATTTCAATCTGAGATAGATTCGATTGATTTTCTTAATTTGTTTGTTTAAAAACGAGATGGTTTAAAGGGGCATTTCACATCAACAAACTCGAAAAAAATCAGACAATTACAACAACGCAAGACGAGACAACAGACATTTGAGTCTTCGAAACATGACACAAACACAAAAACCTCCACTATCACGAACCCCATTACGGTGGTTGGTGTAGATGTAGCAGAGAGGTAAACAGATCTTCCATCATTAATGGCACACATCATAATGCGCGTGATTTGTACAAATTTGGTGACAAGTCTCATAATGCGATTACTGTTGTGATGATAGAATAATTTCCGAGGTCATATATGAGTCATATGATTAAAACCGGTCAAACAACCCGTGTTGGAATCCGTAAATCTTTTTAAGAATATCGGACAGCTGATCACAGCTAACTTGTTAAGAACACGGTTTTCTTGTAACCAGCTACCTTTTCCGAGCATCGAAACCGAATCATTGTGACATACCATGACAGTTATTTATAAATGTACGCCAATATATAAAGAAACTTAACTGTATCTGTGTATATAAATAAGCTAAATAATTTTTTTAAGTATTGTTTATAACACTAGTGTACGAAATATATACCAGAGCTTGTATTTTATATGATTTACAAAGGATTTTGTTTTTCATCATTGTCACTGTATGTTTATTGAAATAGTGTTATTTACTAAACATAAAGTCATGTTCATTTCAAATTATATATATATGCTGCATTATAAGTGACTATTAATCTTATGATCAACACATAATATTATCATTTTTAAAACACAATACATGATAATGCAGACATCTTCATGTATTTTTGAACATATAATCATTGCGACCGATTATCTTGCTTTGACGGAAATATAAATTTACGAATAGTTGACGAACTTGTGACGACGATAATACATATATACTAGGCTTTCGAATGTTATTTGATTCATCCTTGTGGTATATAGGTTCATATCCGGAAGATCCAATGTTCAAATGGAATTCGGTTCATCTTCCTTGGCCCGATCGTAGCCCGGATTTGAACCATATCGAGCATATTTGGGTTTTGGGCGGAGAGTGCGCGTAAGGACACCCCAGTTCAAACACATCATGAAATAAACAATGCCCTTCAACAGAAATGGTTGCTGCTACCTAAGCAACAAATTAGTCGATTTATGGCAGGAATCAGAAGACGTTAAGATGCGGTTATCCGTTTGAATGGAGGATGCGCACAAAGCACGAATTCTTTGGCGTACAACGATCAACCATGATGTGAACAGTCATCTGAAGATTAATTTTTAAATGTCTGACATTGTAAAGTTCGACTACAGTAAAAGTTGTAAAATGCATTTTTTTGTACAAAAAAAAACTTCATTTTGTTATTAAAATTGTGGTTTTATAAATCAATTTTTTTTTCAAACATTTTTTGTTCGTTTCAATGCCAATGTTGTCATAAATAATGTTTCAATAATATTATACACATATTTTATTATATTTCATCCAAAAAAGAGGCTCATTTTTCAAGTTTTAAAAAATCAAGGTGTTGCAATACTTTTATATATATATAAAGAAACTTAACTGTATCTGTGAATATAAATAAGCCAAATAATTTTTTTAAGTATTGTTAATAACACTAGTGTACGAAATATATACCAGAGCTTGTATTCAATATGATTAACAGAAGGATTTTGTCTTTCATCATTGTCAGTGTATGTTTATTGAAATAGTGTTATTTACTAAATATAAAGTCATGTTCATTTCAAAGTATATATATATGCTGCATTATAAGTGACTATTAATCTTATGATCAACACATAATTTTATCATTTTTAAAATACAATACATGATAATGCAGACACTTCATGTATTTTTGAACATACAATAATTGCGACCGATTATCTTGCTTTGACGGAAATATAAATTTACGAATAGTTGACGAACTTGTGACGACGATAATACAGATATACTAGGCTTTCGAATGTTATATGATTCATCCTTGTGGTATATAGGTTCATACAATATTTGATTGTATGGTTGATGTCACTTCAATATTATTGTATATATAATTTAACACCATCTTAACATTTGATGTGGGTATTTTGACACTTATATGAAATTGTTATTTTCTTAATTATATATTTTTAGACTCCCGGGGTTACTTCGCTGTGAATTTTATTCTTCCTAATAATGCTACAAGAAAGGTAATATTTCTGATAGTTGGAATTTTTGTTATATTTGCATTAACCTGGCATTGTATAGTGTATATATATGCCGAGTACATGTTGTTATTTTGTACAAGTTATTACTTGTACAAAAATTACATACAAGTAATTACTTGTATGAAGCCATAATACAGGTTGTTACTTGTACAAATATAATTTTAAAAGTAATTACTAGTACCATTTTTACTCAAAAAAAGATAATAGCTTGCACAAATCATTATTCTTCTATGCCTTATTTGAAGTTAACATGAAATCGTTTTCCGTTTAAAAACAATAATGTATTACTCAGTATAAATGATGTTGAACTGTTACACAACTCTCCCAGTTTGGCAAAGTAAGATCTACATATAAGTCAACATGACCAAAAAGTCAGATTTTACATTTTTTCGTAAATTTGTGTAATATTTGACAAAAGTCTTCTAAAACAAACTTAGACAAATTGAACCAAACTTAGCAGCAAATAAGCAAAAGGGTATTAATGTTGTCCAATGACACTGCATGCCAACCAAGCGGCCGACATGGCTAAAAATAGAACACATGGGGAAAATTCTCTACAACTAGAGACGGTTGCATTATTTCATGCCTCAATTGTAAAGAAAACTTATCATGTGAGCGACACAGGCTCCTTGGAGTCTCTAGTTAATAATTACCAAGATGGTTGATTTTTTTATCGACAACTTATTTTTTACGTTTGGTGGACGTGTTTTTCAACAAACTATCGGCATTTCGATGAGAACAAATGTAGACATCTTCTTGCCTACTTTTTATTGTTTTTTTATGAGGCTAACTTCACAAGGGAACTTCTTAAGAAGAAAGAAAAGAAGTTAGCAATATCCTGTAATTTTACTTTACGTTATATAGATGATGTTCTCTCACTAAATAATTGAATTTTACATCAGGAAAGCTATACAATTGCAATTGCAAATGGTGGCCAAGGCCATGTTCACCACAACTATAAAACAGGCAAATGTATTTCTGTTTAGCTAAATTTACCAAAAATTGTATGTTAGCTTGTGTTTTAATAATACAGTGCATTCGTCTGAAATCTTTTAACATTCAAATTTACACACATAAACATTTGAAAGAAAAGAAAAACAAACACAAAAAAAATGTCAAAATACATATACTGAGTGATTTCTACAAGGAAAAATAAACAAACAAATAAATAAATAAAAGAAAAACAAAAACAAAATCTGACAAATGACAACTATATTCGGAACAAACAAAGCCAACGAAAGGAGTGTATGAATAAAACATTTGAAACAGAAGAAGTTACAAATACAATTCAAAGATAGTGACTTGTACAAGTTATTATCTTTTTCTCCGCACAACATGTACAAGCTATTACTTGCATGCATAGTTCTATTTGTATATGTATTAACTTGTATGATGGCATCAAACAAGTAATTACTTGAACAAAATAATAAAACGTACACAACATATACATCATTAGTAGGGGTTCCATGGAACCCGGTGTATCGCCCACTTTTGCTGTATTTCGCAGGCTCAACAAAAATGGAGAAACATTATTCATAATTTTACAAAAATTCTTATAGATACATGTACTATCTTAAGATTGTAAGAAGCTACTGTCCATTTTGGTAAAAATTCAAGATGGTTTATGAATCTATTAACATGACGAGGTTTAGTATAACATCATCATATGAAATGGTTTTCCCGTTTAAATGGTTTTATACTAGTAATTTTGAGGTCCTTTAACGCTTATTGTTCGGTGTGAGCCAGGGCGCCGTGTTTAAGACCGTACATTGACTTATAATGATTTATGTTTTTAAATTGTTATTTGGATGGAGAATCGATTCATTGGAACTCATACCACATCTTCCTATATTTATGTATAGATTCAGGTTGATATATGGCGTACTATTAAGCTAGTCAAGAAAGACATATTTAAACCAAGCTTGTATCTGATATTTGCAAATCATACAGCTGTAGACAAAAAAGAGTCAAAAGGCGATAAAAAGGACAACATGGTTCTTATGGAGGAAGTACTTGAATTTGCAAGTTAGTATTATATCTATTGTTTTTATCATTATCAATGCTAAAAAATTATAAGCTAAACATGTATATGTGTCAAAAAAATATTTAACTTACTATAAAAATGGTGCACCTTCTAATGATACGTTTTGAAGGAACAGTTAACAGTTTACCCAAACAAACTACAACATGCTCATTACCGTTTAAATTGCAAATAATTTTATCAACATAGGCACCACACTTCAAAGGGGACCTAGTTTTTTTTTAAAGTGGAACTTGAAGTTTAATGATACTGACAGCTTCCGTTAAAAAAATATTATGACAATATGTCTTCAAAAATTATTTTTTATAAAGGAACCTCATGTCGAACCCGAACCGTTGATTATTAAGAATATGTCTACTTTTTATTTTTTATTTTAAACACATTTAATAACTTGTCGACTACAAAGGGAGCACATGTTAATCCAAGGAGTTAAAATGTTTCTATCAAATACGTCAATATGTTTTATGCATTCTAGTAAACATACATATATATAACAAATATGGTGTTTATGACTTTACAGAGAAGACCAAACTTCCCTGCCACGTTGTGGGACAAAAAGTTTTATTCCATAGCGGTTCCACCCATACTGTCTTTATACACTATAAGACAGAGAAGGATACTGTTGAGGTATTTGAATTTCATTTTCGAGATCTTTTTCTATTCTTTTTTTATTATAACTGTTTTAAATATTAAAATACTAAGTTTTCTTTAAAAATGGTAGTACGTCCAGTCTTAAGTTTGAACGTCAAACTAATTGCAACAGAAAATGTTCTAATCCATAGTATTAGGCCACAAATAAACGCCCAATAAAATCTAACATGAGGAAAACTCAAAATCAGCAAAATAAAATTTCTTATGGAAATTAACATTGAAAAGGGAGATAACTCTGCAAAAATTACTCTTTTTTGTCAGTTTTTAGGTGATTATTTTAAAATTCATGTAACATATGATACTTTGATGGGAATAAAAGTTCCTATATGACTATATTATATAATCTTCTGCTCACGAAATGTACAAAACAGAGGTGTTATAAAGAAATTGTAAATGTATGGCTTTGTGACCATTTTGAAAAATAATGTGAATATTTGGTATTGTTTATATCTGAGTATTATATTTGTTTAACATCTACCTTGTTTAAAGAAATTGTAAATACAAAAATTACGAATATATGCTAAATTAGTTGTATCAATTTGAGATTCTTTACTTTGACATGTTGAACAATCTAATAAATGGTAAAATAATGAATTATGAAATCTAGGTTGTAGCTTGATAAAAGATATAAAACACATATAGAGTTGTTTGTTATACTCTAAGGTCGGCTAAAATATCAAGATTCAAAACATTCTGTTGGATAGAAGTGGTAAAGTTATAATTTTGTATCAAATCTTATTGATATGTCTGCCTTTTTTGCCGAGTTATCTCCCATATTAATGCAAATCTCCATTGGAATTTTAAAATCATGATTTTTTTAGTTTTCCTCAAGTTAGATTTTATTGGACTTTTCTCTGGATATAATGCTAAAGATTAAAACTTAAAATTCTTCTGTTGCAATTATTTCAAAGTTAGGGTAAAATTTATGCTAGATTGACTAGACTATATTTATTCTTTCTTTAAAAGGTCACAATAATAACATTTTCTAAATTTACTACTTTTTATAAAGCTTGTACAAAACAATTGTGTGTGATATAATTACTTTATTGTTATGTTTTAGAATTTGAAGTCAAATAGTATCATGACCAAATTCAACGGAGTTTGTTAATGATTCCCATGTCCACCATTATTTTCCCGCAAAGTTACGAAAATAAGGAAGTCTTTTAGAATAATTCTCAAGAATAGATTTCAAAATTTAAATCATAAATATACACACTGCAGTTATTCATGAGTAAATGAAAACAATGTTATACTATATGACCCCATACACCATTAAACTATCTCTCTGACACCATACACCATACACCTTCTACCAAATTGAATGCACCATATGCCATACACGTTTTTGTGGGAAGTTTACACCATCCAAGGACTGTATCATAAATCCAAGCGCTCCTCAGTTGACTTTCTCCTAATGGCTCTGGTACACGAAAGTCCAACAGAACCTACGAACATATACTACTACTTGTTTCCATTATGTGTCATTCAAAAAAATAAACACCAACTTGATAAATGATTGTACACGGTAACTATACGTTCGTCGAATTGATTACAAAGGAATATATAACGCTTCACATGAATATAAATATTAACCGGTGTTTTGTATCGTTTAAGACACCAGCTGAAAAGTCAAAATTAAAAAAAAAAGTGAAGTCTTATTTAAGATTTCAAGCTGTTTCATATAATTTCTATACTTTTCCGTAAATGTTGTGTTGGTTTTTTTCATGTTTAGAGTTAAGAATGTTGTTGTACCGAACAAGTAACAGCTACTCAACAATCTTGGCATAGACTGAACAGATCTTAATTCCCTTGTGAACCTAAAGATAGTACATCAATTAATAAAAAAAAATGTCAGTCTGTTCAGGTCAAAATGACTGTGAGAGTTTTTGTTTTACCAGGAGCTAAAGTCATTTAGATTTGTTATAATCACAAAGTTATTACATATTTTATTAGCTCAATACTCAGTTTGACTTCAATTATAAATAATTTTTTTGATATTACAATGACACCGGCTGTTTCAGGAACTTGTAGAGAAAGGCTTCTATAAATTCGAAAGGGGTGACATGGATACGAAAAATAAAAAAGACGAGATGGATGCAGAAAATAAAGAAGACGATATGGATGCAGAAAATAAAGAAGACGAGATGGATGCAGAAAATAAAGAAGACGAGATTCAGTACTTCCTACGAATGGCAAAATGTAACTATTATTTCTGTTCAGTTGATGAAAACTACTAGTACCTAAAACTGCATCATGTGCACATACGTAATAAATTGTCGTTAATTTAACAAAACAAAGCATAACAGAAATATTGACAATGACAAAGGTAAGATTTGTCTTTGACTTGTAAGTTTGTGTTTACAATAAATATATTTGATTGTTTTATGTGTACTGAATGATACGTATGTCTTTAGACCATGATTGTTATAATAGTTGTTACTTGCTTTAAATTGAGAATCTTGTTAGATCAGAAATGTTTGGCATGTGTGTATTATTTTATTTGCGTTAATGCTTTTAACCCCCTTTTATGTGAGTGTATCGGTGGTTCAAATGTGTTGAACTGTTACGCTATTGTCCAAAAATAGGTATATTGGACGTCAGAAAATATGTTTCAGTCTGCAACATTCTGTATGCGTCTGTCTCATACAAAACCCTTGTTGTTCAGTGACTTTTGTTTGTTAATTTTTATCATATTCGTTTTTGGTAGTTTGTTTTGTAAATAAATTAGTCCGTTCTTTTATTTAGGGGAAGTTAGCTGGTTTATCATTTTTAATCTAGATATAAAAGGTTTCACGCGCGTACTTTAAATAGTATTTATTGTTCCAGTTATTTACTGCTAGTTTGTCTTTTTGTGTTTAAGCCATGGCGTTGTCAGTTTATTTTCGATCTATGAGTTTAACTGTCTCTCTTGTATCTTTCGCCTCCCATTACAGCTAAATTCATAGAGTAAAAAAGGTACCTAAACTAAAACTAAAATGATTCTAATAAATAGACGTTAGTGGGGAAGATGTATTGCCGGTCGTCATATCCTTGCGTAATGGTGGAATGACAAAGGAAGTGCTGACATATACAGAAAAATCGAAAATACCTATAATTCGATTAAAGGTAAAGAACCTGTTAAATGATTAAAACGTTATGATATAAACATATGCATTCACAGTTCGTATTTTTGTTTATTGATTTAAGCTTTTTCAAAAATACACATTTTATCGACGGTGTTCGAAACTGCACATAGGTTATTGAACAACGATTACGTTTGTTTATCAAGTAAGTTGACGTTAGTCCTTTGTGACTTAACTCGTGGTGGGAATCTTAATATAATGTGTTTTTTTTTCCTTTTGTAAGCAGGTGGTACAGTTTAAATCAAAATATAGAAGATCAATATCATATGTATTTAAATGAGAAAACAATTAGATAATCATAATTAGAATCAACCTACATGAAAAGTATCTTTTTGATTTTCTAAACGATGAACAACTTTGATTTATAAAGCCTCCCGTTTTTGAATATCGATAATTTTGATATAAAAAATGTAGTTTTTGTAATTTATCCCTATATGCTTCTATTAACGATAGACATTTTTCTAACTTATAACATGCATAACTTGTAATATGCCCATTTTGGTACTGCTAGATAAGCAAAGAATTAGTCATAGATTGAATTTAAACTAATCATAGAACTGCTAAGATAATTTTGATAACAATTATTTAACATAAAAAAAAAGTGGAGATAAAACACTATAGTTTTTTTTTCTGACTTAACCATTGTATTCAACAAATTATATGTCATTAATATGTTCATGGTCGTACAGATATTTAATAGAAAGAAAATAAAGGATATTGGGTATACTGTCATGGCAGACAATCAGTACACGCATAGTACAAAATTCCCAAAAGCAATCAATCAGCGCTTTCATTTCTGTTCTTCTTCAGCTCAAAATCACACACAGGCCTTCAATATGGGGCAACAATTTATTTTTTTCTAAATGCATTGCGAGTTACAGAAGGCGCCTATTACTGTATTGAGCAGAATCCTGGCTGAACAATTTAAAAAATCTTTGTTCGATGTAACACTACTTAAAAGAGCCTAGTAAAAAAGTAAATACTGGAAAGCAGTACCCCCTCAAAGCAAATTAGTTCCTACGTATAGACAATCACAGTATTAAATAATAAATTGGAAATATATTTTATGGAAGGTCGCAATGTTTATGTTGATAAAAATTTATATGTGTAATTGTTCATTTTATATATCAAATTTAAAAATCTTAGTTAAGACTTTTGTTATAAATATATGTTTAATAAAATATCACAGAAACACAGCTTGGATGTGAGTGTTTTAACCCATCAGAACATAGAAGTTGACTCTAGATATGTACAGATGAAAGAACACATAACAGATATAAAAAATCCATGGAGCATAAAGACATCCAAAACAAAGGATTACCCATTAGGAAAATATGACGGAGAGGATGATCCAGATGAAATAGCTCTTATTTCCGAGATTCAGTCTGATTTTCGAGACAATTTAGACGCTTTAGTTTGCAGCCTTTTAATCGGAGGTATTATTTTTTCTGACAAATGTTATACATCAATGCAAACACGTCTTCAGAAGTTCTTTTATTTTCATGCTTTAGTTATGGTATTATTCTTTAAGACTAAAACAGTATGTAACTCTTTTCATGGCTTTCAAAATATATACATGTACTACTGTACTAGACATGGAAACCGCTGATTGACTTGATATTAATACGTCAACAGGAATTTCCATAATTCTCATATAATTAATAATGTATTATAATTATTCATAAAACATTTAGAATGCAAACTTTTCAGTCCGTCAATTTTATCAATATTCATGTTAGTTACTATAATACTTGCAGTGTCGATGGTAAAAGGGTCAATTGAAGACAAAATATTTGTAAGTACATGATTATATCATTAAATTAGCATATTAATCTATTGCAATAAAGAATCATAATATCTAATAAAATTTGTAGATTTAGCTTACAAAGTCCTTATATTTATATAAAGTGACATTCGTTTATAGTGGAAAATTGTGTTAACGTTGAATAAGCTACAATCAAAAATTGATTGCTGGTCCCTCTCTGTGATAACCATTAGGTAACGTTGGTTCATTTCCCAATCAATTTATTATCAAGGGAAAATAAATAATACGATTTCCGTTCATAGTATTTTTCAAATATGATGAACGGTTCTTTATATTGGTATGTAATCATTTTAGACGTTTCATATTTATGAAATTATATTCGTACATCAATGTTTTTGATACACCAATAACAAAAACTGAAATATATTGAATTAAACATTTTGTAATTATTCAAAATTATATCAGAAACCTAAACTTAATTATAAAATAATGAACCTGTTAAGGGGAGAGAATACTCGCATAACTTTTTCGAATTCGCACATAATACAACGGAATGTCACTCTTGCATACAAATGGCACATCAATATAATTGATTGACTGTGCAACCGTCCGCCGCCTTCAATGATGATTCTAAATTATAGATATAACCAAAAGTTGATAATCTATAGATAGTGAAGACTAATGAAAGCTAAACCACTGTAAACATATTTCTTTGCAATTTTTTTTAATTTCCATAGAAAAATGCTCGAGCCACTTGACTTTCATAGCTCAAAAGTAACGTTTTTACACAATTTTTGAATAAAGTAGTAAAAGATTATCCGCTTCTTAAAATGTAAGACGCAATAAAAATCGTATGCTTGCACCATCCTTCCGAAATACAGATTTTATTAAATTCTGAACATTTCGACATTTCTTAGTATATTTTCATCAAAACCGGTTAAAACCAAATCACAAGTACGTGTTAAGATCCGACTAACTACCTATTTTCCGTAATGGTCAGGTGAAGTTGCTAATTAAATGAATGATATAACTTCATAACGCTTTTCTCTATATATCTTCATAATATATAATTCAGGAAAATGAAAAAATATAACAACAATCACTCAGATATTAGTATGATATGAGTAATTTTCTGGCTTTCATCCCGAAGTTATCACAAGCCCATTAGTCAGCACTTCAGTGTTGACACAAATATCAATTATATGGTAATTTATTCATAAATTAAATGTTTGTAAAAGTATAAGTTATTCGAAATACTGAGGATATTCTTATCCTAGTAATAGATAACGGTAGCCGTATTTGGCACAACGTTTTGAATTTTGAGCTATCAATTCTCTTCAACTTTGTGCTTGTTTTGCTTATTTACTAATTTGTTCTGAGCGTCACTGATGATTCTTATGTTTAAGCTATAAGTATGGTACCTTTGACAACTGTTTAGAAAATTGAAGTAAAACATATTTACGACCCACTTAACAAGAATGTGTTTGATGTTCCGGTATCAAGTAGATAAGAGTAATAAATTGAAAATCAATGATGACCTATTTACTTTTAAAAAGAGAAATTTATATTTTAAAGTGTCAAAATCACACAAAATTAGTATAACCGCTTGTTTGAAGTGATTATTTCCTTACGAGGCACGTAAACAACAGGGTTAAATATTTCATACTTTGGTTAAATGTTTTGCTAAAAAAAAAATCAAAAGTATTTGTCCACAAGCAAAATTAAATAGAAATAGTAAATCACGTTCAGCTTTTAACTGTAATTGATTTAAAAAAAAAAACAACTAACAATTTATCTTATTCTTCGATACTGTCTCTTTAGAAATATTGATGTAGGTTATACATGTAATACATCATTTACTGCTACTTCGTCTCCTTTATTTTTTGGATCACTTATTATTCTCCAAATTTCTTTAAATCAATAAACGTAAGAGTTACATGTATGTGTGTTACTTTCAATTTGTCTTTTAGCAATCAGCAATACTAGAATCTTGTAAATCTGTTATGCTTTTTGTATTGATTTCTTTAATACTATTTGGAGTACAACAGCCAACAGTTACAGACCCGTAGCCAGTAATTTCCAAGGGTGTTCGTTGGACTCACAACATCGACTTTAACACTCACAATTCGAACAGAACATTGAATTTAACAGTGCTTATTTTTTTTCAAGGGGAGGTTCGTCCGAACCCCCCTGGTTACGGGTATGAGTTAGTATGTGCAGGTAAAATCGTTGAGCGGCATGCTTTTTATCAACAGGTTAATTTCTTTTAACTCCTTTCAGGAACTACAAGCATAACTATATAGTGATATATAATTGTGGATGTTCAAATATTTTGACATATGTATTGCAATGACAAAATTGAGGATATTAAAAGTAAATGAAATTTTAGGGACCATATACTAAAGTGTATCCGAACGCCTTATCGATGTACCTTTTAAAAGAAGGAAAATGGAGAATACCAAAAGAGAATATCAAATCGTCTTTTGATTATAGATCCCTAGAATACATTTTTGAAGTGGTAAGAATATAAATATTACTACAAGATTAAGCATGTTAAGGTTAACTTTCTTATTATGAACAGCTAACAATAAAGAAGGGTAATATAAAGTCGTCAACATGAGTGTTGTGCGATTAATTGCCTACAAACGTAGCAAAGACTTAACGTATATGTATAGGATGATTTCCTATGAAATAGCACCATAGATGAAGGCAACACAGTAGCACAAATCATCAACCACAGCATGTTCACATCTACAAGTCAATAAACACTTGTCAAAACTGTATCATGCATTGCAAACAAAAGAAATTCGAAGTGTTACACATACTGTAAACAATAAAAAAAAAAAACTAAATCTAAAAGTTTTGTCTTAACAGAAGATATTTGCATTTTCCTTGTTGTATTTTGAAATTCTTTGCGTTTTTGTTCTCCTACTTGTCGTATTGTAATTATAGTTTTGTCTGCTTTGTCTGTTTTCTTATAGTGTGTTTACCATTATTTTAATGAAGAATATTTTCCCTCCATTTATTTCTTCATTTTTATGATACGTGTTTCAGTTGGTAGGTATGTCATTGTAAAGTACACTACAGAAAATATGGTATAAACCACAATCAAATAAATTCAGGTATGCAAAAACACATGAATTAAGTGAGAAAAAAGGGATGAGAATAATCGGGGGCCAACTATTTTTGAGTATATTTTTGAACTATATTTTAATCCCAATTGATTGAGATCATTTGATTTTAACTTACTTTTGCAATGAGGGTATTCCAATTAATATGATAATAAGCCGACATATCTATGCATGCACTATTATATATCTTACACTCAAATATGATGTCGTACAAGTGAGAGGTTTATCTAGCTTTAAAACCAGCATTGACCAGGTTTAATCTACCATTTTCTAGAAAATTGCTTCTACCAAGTCAGTAATATGTCAGTTGTTATTAATTTGTATAAAGAGCTTTTAATCTAGCAATTGGATTTGGAACTTTCTGTTTTGAATTTTCTTCGAAGTTCCGTATTTTGATTATTTTACTTTTTGCAGAAATATATTTCAATTTATCAAAGAAAACAGTTTTACCAAATTTAAAAAAGAATCATACACTAAACAAAGATTTTCCGATTGTTATTACGGATGATGGTTCACTTGTATTTGCTTTACTTATTTCAGATACAATAATTATTCAAAAGAGCTTTATATTGATTATCATAGTTAAACTTATGTTTGTATTTTTAATTAAAGGATATGACATCAGAAATTAAAAACGGCCTATGGTCTTATCTACAATCCATGACCAATATGGCATACAAAGCTCCTGATTTTCGAGGTATCAATATAGTTATTGAGTTGAATCTGTTTCGAGTGTATAAACATAAACATATCTACAGTATAACTTTGAAAACAGTGTACACATAGATACTTCGACTATATCAATAAGGATGTGATCCTTTTATAACTTTTACTACTTACATTTCTTGAAAGAAAAGAAAACATTATCACAGATACGGAGGGAAAAGTTCTGAATGTTGTAGCCTCCATAACGTCCTTCTTATTTTAATGTGACTACACATTTAAATTATGACTGTGCACGTATCAATAACATTAACGGTACCAATTTTCCTGCACAAGATGCGCATTTCGACAAAATATGTCTCTTTAGGGATACTTGTTGCCGAAATATTTGAAATCCAAAGCTTATATAAAAGATGAAGAGCTGTAATCCAAAAGGTCCAAAAGGTAAAGCCATATCCGTGAAAGGAATCAGAGCTTTGCATGAGGGAGATACATTCCTTAATTTATAATCATTTCTAACATTTTTAACAGCAAATTTTAATAACACAAAACATCCGTATTTTCATGCCATTACCGAAGTACTGGCCACTGGCCATGGGCTGGTGCTTCCCTCGGGGACTAATAGTCAACCAACAGAGGCGTCGACCAAGTGGTAGTAATCACATTAACGGTACTAATTTTTCTGCACCAGATACGCATTTCGAAAATATATGTCTCTTAAGTGATGCTCGTTGCCAAAATATTTGAAATCCAAATTAAAGCTTATATAAAAACTAAAAAGCTTTAATCCAAAAGGTCCAAAAAATAAAGCCAAATCCATGAAAGGAATCAGAGCTTTGCATGAGGGAGATACCTTCCTTAATTTTTAATAATTTCTTAAATTTTGCAACAGCAAATATTAATAACACAAAACATCCGTATGTACATGCCGGTACCGAAGTAATAGCTACTGGCATGGTGTAACCCTCGGGGACTAACAATCCACCAGCAGAAGCATCGACCTAGTGGTAGTAATAACATTAGCGATACCAATTTTTCTGCACCAGATGCACATTTCGAATCAGTGTTGCTCGTGGCGATAATATTTGAAATTCAAGGCTTATATAAAACATGAAGAGCTATAATCCAAAAGGTTCAAAAAGTATAGTCAAATCCGTATAAAAATCAGAGCTTTGCATGAGGGAGATACATTCCTTAATTTATAATTATTTCTAACATTTTGTAACAGCAAAATTTAATAACACAAAACATCCGTATTTTCATCCCAGTACCAAAGTACTGGCAACTGGGCTGGTGATACCCTCGGGGACTAACAGTCAACCAGCAGAGGCAACGACCCAGTCGTAGTAATAACATTAGCGGTACCATTTTTTCTGCACCAGATGCGCATTTCTACAATATGTGTGTCATCAGTGATGCTCATGGCCAAGATATTTGAAATATAAAGCTTATATGAAAGACAAAAAGCTATACTCCAAAATGTCCGAAAATTATAGCCAAATCCGCGAAAGGAGTCAGAGCTTTGCATGAGAAATGAAAATTCCTAAATTTATAATAATTCCTAACATTTTGTAACAGCAAATTTTAATAACAAAAACATCCGTATTATCATGCCAGTACCGAAGTACTGGCTACTGGGTTGGTGATACCTTCGGGGACTAACAGTCTACCAGCAGAGGCGGCATCGACTCAGTGGTAGTAATAACATAAGTGGTACCAAATTTCCTGCGCAAGATGCGCATTTCGACAATATATGTCTCTTTAGTGATGTTGGTGGCAAACATATATGAAATACAAAGCTTATACAAAAGATGGAGAGCTATAATCAGAAAGGTCCAAAAAGTATAGCCATTTACGTGAAAGGAATCAGAGCTTTGCATGAGCGATACACATTCGAAGTCCTTAAGTTATAATAATTTCTTACATTTTGTAACAGCAAATTTTAATAACACAAACCATTCGTATTGTCATGCCAGTACCGAAATACTGACTACTGGGCTGAATACCCTCGGGGACTAGCAGTCAATCAGCACGGGCATCGACCCAGAGGTAGTAATAACATTAACGGTATCAATTTTCCTGCACCAGATGCGCATTTCAACAATTTATATCTCTTCGGTGGAGCTCGGGGCCAAAATACATGAAATCCAAAGCTTATATATATAACAGATGAAGAGCTACAATCCGAAAGGTCCAAAAGGTATAGCCAAATCCATGAAAGGAATCAGAGCCTTACATGAGGTATAAACATTCCTTAAGTAATAATAATTTCTATCATTTGATAACAGCAAATTTTAATAACACAAAACAAACGTATGTTCATGCCAGTACCGAATCGAAGTACTGACTACTGGGCTTGGGATACCCTCGAAGATTAACAGTCCACCAGCAGAGGCATCGACCCAGAGGTAGTAATAACATTAACGGTAACAAAGGCATAATGCTTACTCGTTATTTTTTATGGTGTGTTTTAGATAATGATATTTTAAAGTGTTTTTTGTCTATTGTTGTTTATCGTTTATTTTCTACTTTTGAGTGTGAATATCCCTCACGTATATTTTGTCTCTTTTTGTAAATTATTGATCTAAAGCAACATTGCAATGAACTATTATTAAGAAAATCTTAATTATCGGATACATATCTAGTAAACAACATTGTACATACTTAAAGCGTTGTCATGTTACCGTTAAACAATGTTGTATGCCTTCACCATTTTAAAATTTTCCTTGACAGAAAATAATTAGAGAGATATTAAGATATTGCACTTTACTATTGAACAATGACAATTACAGAAACAGAAACACTAGTTCGCACATGAATGAATGTTATCATAAAAGAACAATTGGTATGGAGCAATACATTTTTAAATTGACGTGAATAGACTTAAGCAATTGCATTTATTTACTGATAAATGACGTCATAGTCTAATATTTGCGAGCATCAAGTCATGCCAATGATTATTAACATATGAGGCAGGAGGGTCAAAGTCTAAATGTATAAATGTATAAATTGACGATAAACCATTTAAACACATTTGATATGAAACATCTTTGTTTTATTTCAAGTAAAAAAAGTAGACGATTCCGAAGATGAAGATGAACCAGCAAAAGACGACAGAACAGATGAAGACAACAAAATAACTAGTAAAAAAGCCAGAGCCAAAAGATTTTTGAACTTCAAAAAGGATAAACTAAAGAAAACAAGTAAGTGCGAAATTTTTTCCAGAAAAATATTTTAATTTAAAATTCCTGTATACGCAAAATCACCCAAAACGTCACATGATATTTAAAATGAATTTTTTTTCTCAAAAAGTCAATTCATCTTTTGGAAAACATCGTTAATTGTTTGTTTTGGAAAAGGGCACATGGAGAGAATTTAGAGTGCTAGATGAATATACATCTTGCTGCTGAAACAGGATACGTACATGTAAACTACGTAAAAGAAGTTTTGACTATCAGGAGCTTTGTTCAGAATTTTATACCGTTGTGGCTTTAGACGTAGACAGGACTAAATATTAAAAAATCTCCACTCCATCATTATCTTGTTTGAATTAAAAACAAGATTGTTGCCGCATTTTATATGGGATAACTACCTGGATAGTTCAGAACTTAAACAGGGTTAATGCTAATGATTTCTTTGTGTACTGTTATTTAAACATTATTATGTTTATTTTTTCTAGTGGTTTAAAATACTTAAATGTTATCATTCATCTATTCGATTTGCTCTTTTTTTTTTTTTTTTTTGATGGGCACACATAAATGAACTTAGTGTATTCACATTTTTACACAGAACGCAAACAACTAGAACTCAAGGTTTCAACGTCTGAGTTGTACGGCCTAATTTTATACGCCCTGTTGAAAAAACAGTATTGGGATGGTGCACAACAACTGATAGAAACAGGATGTGTAAGTTGAAGTATTACCAAAATTGGGTATAATTGTATGAGAAAATAGATAAAAATTGTAGACAACTAACAACTGTCAGGAGCTCTTGGCTTGTGACAAACGCAATGATGCGATGAGATTTAACATGTTTTGTTTGATCTCAAGCTTCCCTATTTACCTCTAGCAAATGTCGACTATTACAAAAACACGGTAAAACACACAGTCGGAATTAGTAACAGACGAAACTACGTAAAATGACAATATATCATAAGTTAACAAAGACATGCTAGCTACAAACCTCAATTATACTGAATAAAAGAATAAATGAATATGAAAAGCGAACACAATCCCCCCGATAGGTGTTAAGCATCATAGATTTACATTTTTCAGAATCAGAAAACCTAAGAATGGATACTTATTACGACAAAAATATGTAATCCTAAATGACCTGACAGCATAGTAACTATATCCCCTTGCTTTATTTTTATGGTTATGGCCAAATGTTTGTGCTTTGTTTATAAAAACACCATTAAAGATTCAATATAAAATACTCGTCTGTTAACGATTTATATATACGAATGATGTCCTAAATCTATTCATCTGTTTAAAAATAATAATCTTCAAAGGAAGAGTTTGGAATATTAAACCCAACTTACCAGCTAAAGACTTTTATCATTGATATGTTTTACAATTCAGATTAGGATTCGTTATATTCTAATCGGTTGTGTCATCTTAGAAGATGAAATCAGCAACTGGAGAACAAACTCATGCCTAAAGGAAAAATTGCAACGATTCAAAAGGTAATTATAATTCAATCTTCAGCAATATTGGGTCGTATCGTTTATTTTATCATTAACATAAATATTATTTCCCTGTTCTAAATATCCTTGCCTTAGTTTACTTCCCTTCATGTGTTTGCTTCATGAATTACATCAATATTGTACCAACGTTGATTCACGAGTAAAGACTGCAATAACTATATACAGTGTACACCACAAATGAGCAAACACTTTTTGAATCTCATAAAGTTAATGTTAATCAATCCATGTACAGCTTTTATACAATTAGAGATCTACGAAAAATATCATCAAATCTGTTTTTCTGTAAGCATTATATCCCTCTTTTTTTCAAAGTGCAATCACCCAGCGAGCAATTCGAATAACAAGCTGTATCAACGAGGCTGACAAGAAAAAGAAAGACGTATCCGCGAAAATAAAAGAGAGCAAATTTCACAGTTCTAAAACAGATTCAGAAATTAAAGGGCAACAATTGGGAGAGCATATTAACCATGCTGGACGGCTATTGGTAAATCATGGATACATAGAAGATGCCATAAAGACTCAAAACAAGACTTTTCTTGACAACAGCACAGTGAAGAATATCCTAAATGAAATGTGGTATGGTACAGAGAAGTTAGATAAGCAAACGGTTAGTTTAGATTTATAGCATCTCTTTGTAGATTTGTAAGGACTGTGACAGAATCGTGTTTCATAATATATGTTATAACGCTTACTTTACGACTAGACTTGATTAAAGCTGCGAAAAAAACCAGATTCACATATCAAATAAAGTGCGTTTATTTTGACATATATTTTTTTTATTCCAGCGTCACTGGTGTGTCTTTTGTAGACGAAACGCGCCTCTGGCGTAAATACAAAATGTTTTTAGTGGATTTTAGAAAAAAAATAAGGAAAAAGTAGAAGATAATTTCGTTGTTTTTTTTTGTGGCTGTTTGTGTCTATCTATTGAAAAATAAACATTAATTTAATTTACAAGAGGAATAAAATGTAAACAATTATGTAAAGCCATTTAGTTTCATGCAACAAAACGATAAGTATAAGACAACTGCATTTTGAAATTATCGAAAAAAAGCACATATTTGAGTGACAATGTGGAAAATTTGTAGATAGCTGTATGAGTTATGTGAACCTTGTGAGCCCATCTGAATTGCTCGAAGTTACTTATTTGAAAACGATAATAATTAAGACAAATAACGTTAAAGTAAGTTGAAAAATTATAAACATACCAATGATTGGATTTAAGTATTCATATTTGTTATAATTATATAGAGTGTGTGCTTCTTTGGTCTTGCTGTTGTGCACATGATTGTGTTGCCTTTATTAATGATAAGTATGGAAGCAGGTCCTTTAATTTGGTAAGTGAAAAGTTTTCTTTTTTTTAATTGTGTGCTGTATTGTTAATCCTTTTAAAATACAAACCAACTGCTCACCCATTGAAAGCGATGTACACAATTAAATACTTAAAACTATTACCAATACATTAGCAACCTAGTGGAACTTTCAATTTGCAAATATTTTAGTGACATAAAAAGAATATTTAAGATCAGAAAAAATTACCATTGACTTATTCTGAAACAATTATAAGAAAAATTAACACTGTCATTTAATCGTTTCAGGTTTTACAAGAAGTATAACCTTCCGTTCATTAAAGTGTCCATGCAAATGGTATGACATTTCATATTTTACATTTCTATAGAACAACTCAGTACTTTAAAGTTTTACTTTTAGTTTAAACATACTTATTATAATGGATTGGGAAACAATTTATTGCAACTTCGATTAATCTCTTTCCACTTTGCGGGTGCGAGTATTAGCCTGCTGTTTTGCAAAATCTACAAGGGTGTATTTAACGTGCAAGATATGTCTCTCTCTATACACGAGTCAGCCATTTATCGTCCCCGTCCGGCGGACAATAGCTCTCGCATCGTTTCTCAAGATCATACTCGCAAATGGTGTCAAAAGACAGCCAAACATTAAGTACCTGTTATTTTCTCACCGGAACTGGGATCGAAGCAAGAACCTTTGTGTTAAAATTCCGATGCGCTAACAATAACATCACGACTCTCTTTTATCATTTTAAAGCAACTGTGCTATTTTCAGTCGTTTTTGGTACAGTAACGACTGTTACTTCCTTCCTTCACCCAGGTTTTGATGGTTCATGTTGCTTAGTCTTTAGTTTTATGTATTGTGTCTTCTGTACTATTATTTGTCTGTTTTTTTTTAATTTTTTAGCCATGGCACTGTCAGTTTATTTTTAATCTATGAGTTTGACTGTGCTTCTGGTATTCTTGACCACTTTTTTTAGTTTCTTGTGTTTGTTTTGGATTGATTGTACTTACATTCCACAGGCTGTATAATACTAGAGCAAGTTTATCACATCTTTGAATGCTTTTATTCATTACGACTCTAAAAAAAATAAAAAGATTTGAGCATTTATGCTGTTTTAACATTGCCTTATGATCATGATAATGTCTTATGTTCCTGTTCGTGGTTTTTTTTTCTCATTTAGCATTTCTAGTCGAAAAGTAGAATGTTATGATGTGAAACACACATTAGTTAGTCGGATTCGTAAGTTAAGATTATAGTTATAATTGACAGGATTTCAAAGTTCTGTATTTAGATTTACAAATGTATCTCTTGATTTATGTTGCAGTTTGGCTTCTTAACGCTCAATACCGCATATGCATACATGCTTCTTTGTGGATGAAACCAAGCAGGTAATTTTTTGAATACTTATTTTTATATAAGAAGAACATAAGCCGTGTCATGCCAACAACTGTTTTTTAGAATAAATGTGTTTAGTTCCGACGCAAAGACCTTATCAGTGACTCAATATTAACGTCAAAATATGCAATCTTTAATGACTTGACAACAGTATCGTAATTATATCCCTTCTTAATAAGTCGACTATTCAAAGGTTTTTTAAGTTTCTGAGGTGAATACTGACACCTTTGTGCTTTATAAAGAATATTTCCATACAAAATTGGATGTGAAATACATGAACGTATAAGAAGTCTGCATGTTGAGCTATATTTACGAATGATGTCTTTATACCGATGATAAAATTTAGTAAATGTTTTGACTAGTTTGTGATATCGAAAACCCTGGTGTAATAATTTTTCAGTAATACATAAATTTCTCTCGTTAAAATCTAAAACATTGTTACATACACGAGCGAATCGTACAAGTTGAGATATATAAACACCGTAAGATGGTGACAAGGGAACGTATTCTCACCACTTTACTTTTACATTAAACATGTTAAACGTTGATCAAACACGTAATTTATCAAATCGGGAAAAAAATGGCTAGCAATTTAAACCAAGAGGCATGTGTCGCTCAAATTGGTCTATGTGCATATTAAATAAAAAGTAAAATCACAAAAATACTGAACTCAGAGGAAAATCAGTTTGGGAAGTCCATAATCATATGGCAAAATCAAAAAACAAAACGCATCAAAAAAAGACACAGATGGAGTCATGACAAAATTGTGTTTTGGTGATGGTGATGTGTTTGTAGATCTTACATTCCTGAACATTCTTGCTGCTTACAACTTTCTCCTCTATCTATGATTAACTTGGCCCTTTAGTTACAGAGAAAAATATTTTGTAAAATTTACGAAATTTACCAAATAAATGAAAAATTGTTAAAAATTTACTATAAATGGGATTATTTCGTTCAGGAGTCAGCTGATCATTTTTGGTCATGTTGAATTATTTGTAGATCTTACTTTGCTGAACATAATTGCTGTTTACAGTTCATCTCTAGCTATAATAATATTCAAGATAATAACCATTAACGGTAAAATTTAACAATTGGGGGCAGCAACCTCACAACCAGTTGTCCAATATTTCATCTGAAAATTTCAGGGCATATATATGTTGACTTGATAAACAATTATACCCTTGTCAGATTTAAAATGCTCTAAATGCTTTGGTTTCAGAGTTATAAGCCAAAATCTACATTCACCCCTATGTTCTGTGTTTAGCCATGACAGCCATCCTGGTTGGTTGGCTTGGTCACCTCACATATTTTTTAAATTATATACCCTCATAACGATTTTTGGATAAGTTTGGTTAAATTTGGCCAACTAGTTTCAGACAAGAAGATTTTTGTAAAAGATCACAAACATTTACGAAAAATTGGTAAAGAATGACATAAAGGGCAATACTCCTTAAGGGGTCAACTAACCATCTTGGTCATGTTGATTATTTGTAGATCTTACTTTGCTGAACATTATTGCTGTTTACAGTTTATCTCTATCTATAAAAATATTCAAGATAAAAATAAAAAACCAGCATAATTTCTTTTAAGTTACCAATTCAGTGAAAGCAACCCAACAACCTGCTGTCTGATTCATTTAAAAATTTCAGGGCAGATCTTGACCTGATAAACAATTTTACCCCATATCAGATTTGCCTTAAATGCTTTGGTTTCAGAGTTTTAAGCAAAATTCTACATTTCACCCCTATATTCTTTCCTTAGCATTGCGACCATTTTGATTGGTTGGATGGGTCACCGGACACATTCTTTAAACTAGATACCTAATGATGATTATGACCAAGTTTGGTTATATTTGGACCATTAGTTTCAGAGGAAAAGATTTTTGTAAAAGTTAACGACGGCGACAGACTACGGGCGACGGACGCCAAGTGATGAGAAAAGCTCACTTGGCCCTTTTGGCCAGGTGAGCTAAAAATGATTTTCGGATATTTTAAAAATTACACTTATATCAAATTGTAATTAACTTTGTTTACGAATAAAAGGGACTACATGCTATCCATTATTAGCAGTGTAAAAAATGCATATCGTATATCAAACCTTGTAAAAATATATCATAAGAGCAATGGCTATATATGTGGAGACCTATATAGCTATATATGACTGAATATGTCACAATAATGTTTTGTTTGACTATCTTATATTTCTATATTGAGCTTCTTTTACATGCTTTATAATTGAAATAAATGTTTGGTGGGAAGATAAAACCAGGTCTATGTATTTGGAAAAAATAATAAATCTTGAATGGTTTTTTTATGTTTTTTAAGCTCATCGTTTCTATGTTAAGAAAAAAATGGAAGAGTTATGCAAGTGATTGTTGGAACCAATTAGACTGGCTTTCCATGATAGTTTATGCTTCTGGAATGTTGATGAAGTTATGTCAAGGACCCCAGTGTCGAGATGCATCCAAAGTTTTGTTGGTGGCAGCATTTATTTTTTTATCAATAAGAATTTTAAATCTGTTCTGTATGTCAGCAATGTTAGGACCAAAGTTAGTCATGATACGAAAAATGGTATGCATTCCAATTTATATATGACACTTCAAATTGTTCAATTTTATACCATACGAAAAAGTACTACTTGGTAATCGTTTACACTCAGCATAGCTTCCGATAAGCTATGCGGTAAGCTTATGGAGGTAGATATCGTTTTCCTCTTTTAAAATTTCGAGGCACACATTTTGTGATTTTTTAAACAAAGTCAAAAGATAAGTAATTTAAAATTGTTGAATGATGTTTTCTTTCTTTCATTGACCATTATTCACCAATTAGGCGAAACAATCCTAAATAGAAAAGTTGTCTTAAAACTAAAGTATATGACAAACGTGATATACACTTCTTTATTTGTCAGAGTTTAATTTTCAACGGTTCCAATATATTCATGGATATATATTTAACTGTTTGTCGTAGTTTTCAGTACTTTGTTTTTTTGCAGTGTTTTAAGTATATGCATGATTGTGGAGTCAGCCAGAGTTGTCAAAAAAAATACTCTACCTTATGTTGAGAAAAGTGTTCTTCAAGAGACTAAATGATGTCGATATAAGCAACTACAAATATTCGTATTACCACAACATTGTGTACAATCTTTATCGTAAAGTAAGCTACAAAACACTCTAATATAAGAGTTTTTAAAACTTTCTGAAGGAGTTAACCAATGGCTCCATTTGTTTTTTCAAAGAATAAAAAAAAAACAATTGCAATGTTTTATTAGGTAAGCGAGCTTTTGTCATTGGACAGGCTCATCTAGAAGGAACTTTGGGTAAACATTCCTGCGAGCTCTTTCTACTAACTTTAATAGATATAGGAAGATGTGGTGTGAGTGCCAATGAGACAACTCTCCATCCAAATAACAATTTAAAAATTAAACCATTAAAGGTTAAAGTACGGCCTTCAACACGGAGCCTTGGCTCACACCGAACAACAAGCTATAAAGGGCCCCAAAATTACTAGTGTAAAACCATTCAAACGGGAAAACCAACGGTCTAATCTATATAAACACTAATCTATATTAACACAAGATAGTGATTAAACACTATCTATGATATATTTTACGGTATCGTCTTTATTTCAGGCTCGGGATACTGTTTCATTCATGATTATAATGGCAGTCATAATGATGTGTTACAACATATCGTTTTATGCTCTTTTGTATCCTAATTCTGAGTTAAGCTGGCTTCAGATTGAAAAGATAATACAAAATGGTTACTGGATGTTATTTGGAGAACTTAATCTAGATAGTGTCACACGTAAGTTTTACAGCCAGTATTTGAACACATTTAACCATTAGTCATCATTGTGCCTCTACTTTGAAATAATGTGATAATAAAAAAAAAAACAATTGCACGAAATAGAAATTAATTGAAGCATATGAATAATAAGAAAACAATACATTCGATGCAATCACAGATCATTAGCTATAGAAATGAATTCAACTCCTTTGCAAAGTAAGGCAACAGTAGTACACTTCTGTTCGAAAGTCATAAATCGATTGTAAAAACTAATCCGGATTTCAAACTTAAACCGAGCGAAACACGTCAAGTATAAGAGGAAAACAACAAAGCAATAGAAACAATGAAGTGAACTAAAAAAAAAAAGGACAATGCAACACACAGAAACGAACTATAAAATAACTGCCATTTTCCTGAACTGGTACAGGACACTTTCAGAACATATGGGGCGTTAAACATGGTTTCGTGGCCAAAACCTCGCACTTTAATGGCAATATTAAATATAACATTGAAATGACACTATTACCTGACTTATATACAGTACACACAAATGTAAAACTTATCAAAGGACAACGAACTGTGTAAATTCCATGTTAAAAATACTCTTTTGGTGACAGCAAAACATTTAAAGGAAAATGAAGAAAAAAAATATTCAAAGGGCTAAATTATTACCATCCTCGTTTAAGCTTTGGAAGTTTCGACTGCGTGTACATCAAGAACACTGCTAATTTTACTCATCTCCATTATTTTAATTGTAGCTTGTTTACAATGTGTACATTATTGTTGTTGACAAAAGTATAAAAATCAAAATCAAACAGCCTTAAGCTAGAACTAGTATGTCATATTTGAACATACATCCTCATTTAAACAATACATCAACGAAACATTTGAGGGAAAAAGTAGTCTTTCACATGATTTGTATAATAGTATCTTGTGATTTTCAACCAATGACTTAAGTGTACACCTTAAATGATATTAATGTAAAGATGTCATGTTGATTATATTATCGTAAACTTACATGGGATATAATCAACAAAAGATTATCTTTCAGAAAAATAGGTAAGGGTCGAAAACTGACTTATTCCTATAAAATTTCAAACAGTTCAAACTTCTCCTGTCTGATATCTTGTGTACATTTAATTTTCTAACAAGAGTGCTCTTCTTTACGGTCATACTTTACTCAAGGGTAACACCACAATTATGTCTTCGTAAGTCGGTTGGGGAACAACAGGTATAAATTCTTATAACTTAAAAAAAATTACAATAATCAGATCCAATAACGAATTTAAAGAATCAAACCTTATGATTTGACTATATTACCAAATTATTACCAAATATGCTAGCTTTTTATGAATGCCTTTAAAAATTCATTTAATTTCATTTTAGTATCTGAACCGCACTGCACATTTAACCGAGCAGTTTATGAAAATACTGATGTACCGAGATGTCCTGCGAAGCTTGGTGTATACCTTACGCCTTACTTGAAAGCCCTCTACGGATTAATAGCAGTTATCTTACTCCTGAATCTGTTGATAGCTATGTACAGGTACATGTTTAGCGCACTACTTAATTTAAATACCTTAAAAGTGCAAAAAAATCAAGTAGATTTGTTTATTTTAATGAAAAGTATTGAGGCAGTGTGTTTTAACAAGGAAAGATTTTTCCAAATATCAAAAGAAGATGTGGTATGATTACCAATGGAACAAGTATCCACCATAGTTTGGAACGCCACAGCTGCCTTATGCCGAACACTGATATTACTTTCTGTTGGTTTATTATTACTTGATGATTGTTTGTCTTGACATAATATGGTTTGACATTATAGAATGATGTTTTGAAATAACTCAATATGGAATAGTCATTATTTAATGATATTTCGATATTACATGATAAAGTTTCGTATAGAGTTGTCATTATTAAATTTAGTAGTAAGACCAAGTAACATATATATATATATATATATATATATATATAGATGCGAAAGCCTTATCACATAGTAAGCTAAAACATTCCAAAAATTAAAATATAAATCAATTCAAACGAGAAAACTACTGGACTGATGTATGTACAAAACAATAATCAAATAGCAATTATAATATATAGCAAATAAAAAAAACCCACTTAATTACGGTTGAATTATTAATAACCTTGTATGATGAGAAATAACCCTTGACTTCTGATTTAAAAAAAAACTTAATATGGAGTCAATATGTCTTGAAGGCTGCAAGTAATATAGGATTAAGCACAAACAAACAATGATTTCACTATTCATATTTTCTAAAAATAAATTATGATTTTATAAAATATTTGAGTATTTTGTGTCCTTATAAACCTATGGTCATCGCCTATTTCTGTTAAGCTAACGTTTCGAAAAAAAGAAAACTTACGTGTTTCCTTTTCAATTTAATTTTCTTTTCTTCATTAGGAAATAAAAAGAGAACTTGCTCATTGAACACATATGTTGTCACCGCTTGTATATTCTATTACATAAGGGTACCATGGTAAACCGTAAAAATGACGCAATTAAATTTTAAGTTACATCTGTGCTTTATAATTATTAGCAGTGTGGATAAGTTTCAAAGAATTAGGGTGCGGCATAGTTTTCTTAGAGACGGAAACTCATTTGAACGTACGAACAGACTGAAGAGTGCTTACACAAAAATGCTCACTTTTTTCTTTCTTTCAGTGATACATTTCAAAAGGTTCATAAAGAATCTGAGTTTTACTGGGCGCAAATTCAGACTGACTTTCTTGAAGAATACAGCATCAAGACAGTTTTTCCAGTACATCTTCAATTACTTGTACTGCCAGCAACAATCGTGCATGCCATATTTTGGTTCTGTTGTCCTCATCTGTGTGGAAGACTTTATAAAACATGTCGGGACCAGGGTTATGGAAAAGAGGATACAGTTACCCTTAATCATTGCCCTATGTTTGTTAGAGGTAATATGTAAATTGTTGCAATTGTTTTGAATTGTACGCTTTGATATCTATATAAATACTGACAGAGTTAAAGAGTTAAAATATAGTTCATGTATATATAATGCAAGTTAGTAAAGGTTATATTTAATTCGAGTAAGTAAGGGCGATTTGATTCACAACGCATCGTTTTGCAAAATTATTACAAGGTTTCATATCATGTGTTTCTATTCATAAAATAGAACTATTGTATTGGTAAATGCGATGAACCAATTTGTTTTATATGTATGTATCGTTATATTAATTTGTTGATCATTTTGGAAATTTATGAAACTATAAACCACACAATTAGTTGATATTTAAATGCACTTGCTTTATATAATTTCAGTTTTTTTGTACAATACAAATTTTGATTTGAAGCTGAAAACAACAAAAGAAGCAGAGGGCAATGGTGCACTAAAAGCTAAAGGGTAAATTAACAATAACTAAAATGAAATTGAAAAAAATGAACCAATACTACCAAAAAAAATTAAGTATTTTTCAAATGAGTTTTAAGTAAACATATGAAGAAATAAAGGCCACATTGGTATATCGCAGTTAAAAAAACGATTGAGATAAAAAAAAAAAAAAAATCCGGGTAACAAACTTAAACCAAAGGAAACACATGACCTAAAATTTAAACGTAAGGTTTTTGTTTACATAAAAATATGTTTTTTTTTTGTATTTTTATCTTTTGTTATCCACACCGTATCAATTCTTATAGTGTGATATCAAAAGGACTGTTACAGAATGACATACTCATATAATATACAGATTTGTAGACAGCAATTCAACGCACAGTCTTCATTGACAGATATGACTTATACAATTTGTTTAATCATTGAAATTAAAAATCAAATGTAATCATCACTCTAGCGAACATCATACTTCTTATATTCAGTAAATCGTTACTTATTCAGACGTTAATATTTAACTCTTGAGAGGGCTAAGTTAAAATCAACTTGTTAGATACATATACTATGGTTGTCGAGACTTTAAACACGTTTAACATTGTTGAATACGTTGAACGAGTTTAACCTTTTTATCAAAGTTTTCGAATAAAATATATTTGAAAAAAATGCCGACATATATACCTGACCATCATCTATAAAATACATTTAGTTAAATGTGTCAACATTTGAGTCTACCAGTCGCATATTTAATTCTATTTACCGAGTTTGTAGTAGCATGATCAACACGACGGGTGCCACTTGTGGAGCAGGATCTGGTTTCTCTTCCGGAACACCTGAGATCAGCCCCATTTTTAGGGAGGGTTCATGTTGCTCACTGTTTAGTTTTTCGTGATGTGTCTTGTGTATTATTATTGGTTCGTTTGTTTTTTCCTTTGTACGCCATGGTGTTGTCAGTCTATTTTTTATCTGTGAGTTTGACTGTCCCTCTGGTATATTCCGCCCTTCTTTTTCTGATTGCCGATGCTGTAAATAATACAGTACTTTTATCGCCATGTGTTAGGTTTCATTTCGTTATAGAGCTTGTTTTGGTCTTATATGCATCCTCGACTTTAAAATGTTTTGTTCAGAATTTTTCCAAAAAATCGCTTCAGAAGCGCTAAATCTATCAACTGTTATTTTCCGTTTAACTAGCTTTATGTCGATATCATGGCTAGTGAACTGTTAGTTACCGAGAGTACATATATGGAGCACTCAGCTATTTCATGATTTAGAACAAATTTTCATAATTTCTTCTGGGATAAATAAAGAAACTAAATACATTTAAAAAATACCACTACAGCTCTTTATTGTTTGTGTTGAAAGGCCTCGCTGGCCGAGTGGTCTAAGTAGTTACTACCATAATCATTAGCCAGTCAACACTGAGATTGTGAGTTCGAACCCCTCTCGCGCGGGTGCACTCGACTCTTATCTTAACTGACTAGGATATCAGGTTTCCTATCGTAGGTTGGTGGTTTTCTCTGGGCACTCCGGCTTCCTCCACCAATAATAACTGGCCGCCACAGAATAGTTTAAATCCGGTGCTTAACAACAAAAGAATCAAATCAAATCGTTCGTGTTGATTGGGAGACAGTCATAGGTTACTTCAGACACATATATTTAACTAACTACTCGTTGAATGACTGTGGCTAAAAATAGAATAAAAGGGGAAAATTCAGTTTTTGACTCGTATCTGACATTGTCTTAGAAACTACAGAAACTGTATAACGGTTGCATTATTGCATGCATCGATTGTAAATAAAAATTTCATGTGAGCGACACTGGCTCCTTGGAGCCTCTAGTATAGAAACCAATTCACTTTTTCGAACACCTTGTATAACGAAAAGTCGTATGCATTACACGACAACGGTATATTCTCGTCTATATGTTTTTTTTTATTTACGTGTTCCAACTTCTTGTATTTAGTGACAATTCCATATAAAAAGACTAATCTACAAATTTGCACGTTTCATCAACAATTATTTCGCTTTTAATCGAATTACACGTTATTTGTAATCTGTTCTTGAACAGATAACAATGTCAACATTGAAAACTATTGGCCGTTTTCATTTTAAAAACAGAGTCGTAACTTCAGTAAAATGGAATTGTCCTTTTATTATACTCCAAATGAAGATACGGTTACAAAACTAGATTGTCAGCACATAGAGACATATTTTGGGGATAGAATTTTCGGTGGGGTACAATAACAGCGGTTTTTAGCTCACCTGGCCCAAAGGGCCAAGTGAGCTTTTCTCATCGATTGGCGTCCGTCGTCCGTCGTCGTCCGTCGTCGTCCGTCGTCGTTAATTTTTAAACAAACTTCTCCTCTGAAACTACTGGGCCAAATTTAACCAAAGTAGACCACCATCATCATTGGGGTATCTTGTTTAAAAAATGTGTCCGGTGACCAGGTTATCCAACCAAACGGCCGCCATGGCTAAAAATAGAACATAGAGTAAAATGTAGATTTTGGCTTGTAACTCTGAAACCAAAGCATTTAGAGCAAGTCTGACTTGGGTTAAATTGTTTATCAAATCAATATCTATCTGTTCTGAAATTTTCAGATGAATTGGACAACCGGTTGTTAGGTTGCTGCCCCCGATTTTGTATTTTTTTTAAGAAATTTTTCCACTTTTGGTTATTATCATGAAAACTTTTATAGATAGAGATAAACTGTAAACAGCAATAATGTTCAGCAAAGTAAGATCTACAAATAAGTCATTTGACATCCCTTAAGCAGGTATTACCCTTTATAGTCAAGTTTAACAATTTTCATTAATTTGGTAGTTTTTTAAATTTTTACAAAATAATTTCTCCTTATAGATAGAGAAAATCGTAAGTAACAAGAACGTTAAGTAAAGTAAGAACTTCAAACACATCACTATCACACAAACACAATGTTATCATGAATCCATCTGTGTCCTGTGTTTAATATGCACATAAACCTAGGTGAGCGACACAGGCTCTTCAGAGCCTCTAGTTGTATTCTTCGACCAAACTAAGTAAAAAAAAAGACGCTTTGACATTTCCAATTGAGATTTCGCTCTACAACTCAAGTGCTTTTCATAGAAATGAGCACAATATTGTTTTATATTATTTCCAAAAAATGTTTTAATAACACATTAGTTGTATCGATAAAGGCAACAGTAGTGTACCGCTGTTCGAAATTCATAAATCCATAGAGAAAAACAGACTCGGGCTTCAAACTTCAACTGAGGGAATATATACAAATATAAGAGAGCTACGACAAAACAAAAACACAACATTAAAATGTAACACATAGAAACGAACTATAACATAACAATGGCAATTTTCCTGACTTGGTTCATGGCATTTTAAGAAAAAATAATGGGTTGAACCTGTTTTTTTTGCATGCCAAACCACCTGCTTTAATCATGTTACTGCCAATGCTAATTATATTAGTCAAGATAGGAAAAGACCTGGTTGAATGTAAATTTCAAACAATATTTATCAATTCCAATTGACAACCGAAGGAGGAATTTGAATAAAAAAATAAAATTATAAATTTAAATTTGAATTATCAATAATTTCTTGGATGAATTATTGAGCATATTGTTATTAAACAGGAACATACACGTTTTGATGAGTCAAACTAGTTTTTTAAATATGAATTATGAAAATTAAACAGTTCACGGAAAGCATTTTAAAAGGTATACTCGCATTGAACACAAAATAAGTGTCAAATACTCCTTATGAAAGAAAGAAGAAATATTGCAGTCGCTGTCTAAGCAAGTCAAATCTAGTAAACCTGCTGATTAAAAATCTTAAAGTTTTAAACTAGACATGACTTGTTGTTTACTTTTTTTACAACATAGTATCGTGTGTACCAAAATCATTCTAATCATCTTAGGTAGACATGATCTGGTGTAATGCTCAAAACTAAAACTAAAAAAGAAAAAAATATTATGTCGTTTCAAACTTTGATTTAACAAATCGGTAGCTTTCCGGTAAAAGGCAATAATGATTGCTTTGATTAAAAAATATAGAGTAAATAATGTTTGCTATATATACAAATATCAACTTACAAACGTTCCTATAAGATAAAACACTCTCATTCGTTTATGGTACCATAGTGAAATTCAATAATTTTATAAGCACAACGGAAATGTATTTTGGTGTTCCAATTTCATACGTTTATGATATCACGAAGGACTGATTAGTATAACATTCTATTGTTTTCAGGGAAATAGACCTTTCTGAAGTTGACAGGCTTACGGTAAACCTATATCAATGTATTTTAATTTTGTCGTTGTCCATAGATCTGCATTATATTTATGCGTTTTATAAGCTATTAATGGTTTGCTTGAAAATATTTCGTTGCAAACTGCATCCTGTTTTAGTAAATCCCAATGTTTACTAATGCATTGTTTTAATTTATGAATGGTCCCTTTATAGCTTGCATTGAACATAGGCTCCGTGTTGAAGACAGAAGAGAAACATATTTGACAACCAATATTGCATATAGTCTTTGCCTCACAGTTTACAACCAGACGTTCATGAGGACAATTTCAGTAAATTAATTATCACAAAATGTTCGATTAAACAGTACAACTATTTTTAGGACTAGAATATGTATCCTATATGTATAATTTTAGCCATGTTTTAAACTGATATGTTACCGTTATATTTATGAACTGATTTAAAGCTGTTTAGAAAAGGTATTGACAATTTTTAATGTAAATCAATTCGAACAAGAAAATCAACGACCTTAGATGTAATAAAATAAGCGAACGATTATTAAATATGATTAACAGAAATATAGGCCCCTGACTTTAAACTCAGACATACAGACTGTTGCGGGTTAAACATATTTGATGGAGCCAAACCCTCCGAAAAGCCTAAAGTACGGTGACCGAGTAAAGAAAGGTCGCTTATTTCAGGAGTCTAATTGTCATTCGAACTATATTCCTATAAATTACAGTATTGGTAGTTCAAAGGTTAAAGTTAACATTTTGACTTGTCGTCAAAAATTCGTACGGTACAATTTTCAAAAAATAGACTTTGAAGTACTTTAATTTGCTTGAACGAAAAATTTACTTAGAAAAGTGTTGATGTATACATTGTAAAAGAACATCCGTGTTATGATTTCTGTTGTAATGAACATTGTTGTTACACCTTATTTTAACGATTTCAAATAAGTTTAGCAAAATTAATCCGTTATTGAAGAGTTGATGTAAAAGATTACCACTACGAATATTTTGCATTTAATAGAGTATGTTTTAATTTCATTTCTTCTTTTTTTTCTAATGCAAAATGTAAAATAATTAACATTTCTATGATATTTCATACCTTTATTAATCAATAATATTAAATTGATATATCCCAGAAACATTATTTCAGCAATTCAAGCCAGACACAAGTCCTAATGTTCATATGAAGGAGCTTTTTGAAGCTCATATGCAGCCTCTTATAAATACATATATAAGCAATGATGCTGTGCTGTATCACATACATCCAAAAACTAGGGTGTGTTTTTCTTGAAGCAGTAGACATTTTGCATTCAAATGTAAGTGCAGAACGAGAGGGAAATGATCAATTCCTTGAGATCGTCATCCCAAATGTATCCTTACTATTTGTGTAACCGAAACGTACCAATTACTGAAGGTGGATGCCAGTTTACATACGCGATATGTTTCAACTTTCTGAGAATTTTTATAGATGGCTGCTTTGATTTTCGTGGATAGAGAAGAAAAGACGTTTCGTGGTATACGTAAATGCGTGGATCGCTGATTACATAAGAGGAAAAATATCAGATACTTAATTTGTGAACTTCTTTTTGATTTAGAAGATCATATAACTTCCTTGGTTTGATCAATTATAAAACAAACAAAAAAGAAGGAATTCATTGAAAAAGTTTTGAATTGTCCAAATCCTCCTCGCTTGGTCATTTTAGGTTAAAGTGTTCATTGAAAACTTCTATTACAATAATGGACAAAGACAACTAATTATTTGTTTGTTTTACAATTTATAAATGTCGGGATTCTATAAGGCAATCAAAACTTTATGATTGAAAGCTCATTTCCCTAATCACGATATAATAAACAGTCATATAAGTAAAAGGTGTGAAAATAAATGTTCCTGTCATAAACAATACTTCCTACGGGCAATATCCCCGTACTTAATCCTATTGATTTTTAATCACTAGTAAACCAAACTATGACACGGTAATCAACAACTTGCAATTATTTTCCATGAACATTTTTATTCAATTTTAAAAAGTAAATTACCACTGATATTCGATAAATTTATTATTGATTTAATTAAAATACTTGTATCTTCTTTCAATAAGAAAACACGTGTTATTCTTCGTTGAATTCTTAAATTCGTGGTTCGCTGTGACCCACGAAACCCACGAAAATTGGTATACCACGTATGAAAATTAATCCACAGTAATGCGATTTCACAAGAGGAAACAAAACCAACAGCAATGAAAAGAGATGAAGAGCATGTTATTGCCATAATATTGTGAACTAGTTGAATAATCCATGACTGACCCGTTTGATATCTTCTCCATGTCTTGTTAATATCTCTTCTAGAATGCATGCTACAAGAGATTTTCGATTTCTCTGCTCACATGTACAGCTGTAGATGAAGGCTTGAACATGTCTAAACATTGTACCACTAGTGCTCTTTCTTTATATCCAGTCAAAAGTTTTTATAATCTAATATCAAAGTCAAAACTAAAAACTAAAAACGTTTGAACACATGACTACGAAAACATACCTTAAATCAAAATAGGGGCAAATTCTTTTAGGTCATATAAATCCATAACTTGTATTTGGACGTGCACTGATTTTGGCAAAATGTAGAAATGATGTTACCGTAGAACATGTTCTGTCGCACCCTTTAGGTCCCATTCAAATTTACTTTTTTTTTCAAGATGACGGCACCATGAGAAACTCATGCACGTCTGATTAGTTGAAGCAATAAGAATCTGAAGTCGCTTGTGCACTTTCCTTACCTTCCTTTGTAAAATCTCTCTCAACTTACATTAGAGATGGTATGACATTGGTTCAATGTATTGATATTAGGCTTCCACCAAAGTGTATCAGATTATTGAGGGGAGAAGTATTCCTGACTGCGAAACTTTGAAATATCCCGTATGATTCCAACTAATGTGAAATTGTCAAATGCATTTATACTAACACTTTTAATGGCTGTCGTAACTTGTTTAGCACTCAATGGGAGACCTAGGTCGATACTCAATGAACTTTGACACGAAGTTTAGAGAAATGGGAAAGAGCGGAAGAACAATCATACGGACCTCTAATACAAATGTGATTGGTATGTGTGTTCACTACTTTTTAAAAATACATGAATCATTCAAGCGAGTTGTGATTGCAGATGGGGAACATTAGCAGTGTAAAGAATGGGCGGAGATTTTCACCTATTCACTGACTATGTGTCTGATTTCCCCAATAATTTATTAACTATTAACTGCTGTACATGTAGTTACCGGATGAAACACAAGTTTGTCTCTGTTCAGAGTTTACAAGATTTTGAAGGACACGCACGACTATTTCAGTGGTTTTTAGAGTTTCGATAATATTGACAAAGATAAACCCTCTGCTTGGGCATTAACGTTAGTGTCAAAGCTTTATGATCATAAAATTCTCTTTAAAACTGTAAAAATGTGAGTTTATTTGGGTCACCTCCCTGTGAGGCGGCAGTGAAACAGGACGTTTCGCGAACTTCGTTTCAAACTACAAATGTGGACAGCAGTACACATTGCTTAACCTCTATTCCGTAAATTTTACAATACGGTTGAAGAAAGTTATATGATTCATTACACCCTGTGTATTTTAAAGGGCATATGTAAGCAGAATTCCTGCAAGATTTTGTGTTTTCATTGAAGGGAAAATCTCCATGTAAAAAAGGCAGGTTTTTGTTAACAACAAAACCCTACATGGGTCAGCATTATGTTGCAATTCTAAATCATGTTCCTTGACAGATGAAGCAGACGATACTACTGGTATAATTCTGTTGTGTGGATCTCTTTGATTAGATTTTTGAATTGTAATTGTTTTCGAGGTATTGCATGCTTTTTCATTTTAATGAGTTATATAAATGTGCTTAGGCAAAATACGCCTTCATTATAGAAAGCTTCTTTTGGTAAAATAATAATATTTATCTTTTATTGCTGAGGTGGAATGTCAGCCGGCAAGGTAACTACTGTAACTTCAACATAAATTGTGTAGATTAGATCAAGTGTTTGAAAAACCCCAATTTCAGGAATAAATCGATTTCCTAATTATTATTATTATTTTTTGTTTTACATTTTCGAGATTACTCATTGTTTATTGATTTAAAAACATGTTTGTATCTAAAATTTAACCTAAATTGGTGTATATTACTTCAAATTTCAAAAGTATGGAAGAACAAAAAGGAAAACACAAAATTTGATCTTTGACCTTATTTCATGCAAAACATTTACCACATTTCTTTTTGACGACATCGTTATTATAAAAGTACTCATTTTTCCAAATCCAATGATATATACTGTACATATATTATGTTTGACGATTAAATTTATTGACTCTGGTCACCGTACTATTAAAGGAGGGTTCAATTTCATAACAAACAGAACAAAAACAGTTCAAATAAGCTTCACTCAGCATCATTTATAGCAGATTGCTTCAAGACATAAACAGTACAAACAAAAACAATAAAGACAATGTGACTGTTGTTGAAGAGAAGAAATAACGCAAGCTATGAGCTTGATGAGATGTGTCAACATCAGCGTTTACATGCGTTTTAGTTTTGTTGTTTATGTTTCATCATATATCATTTCAGCATGCAGGCTAACTCCTTGCTTTTTATTTTTTTCTACTTCAACTTCAATTTTATGTCATTATGTGGCAATTCAATTGTAAAAGACGGTGCGGTGCATATGTTCAAAATACATTCACATTTCAATAAGTAAACTTTACAATTTTTGTCGAAATATCCAACAGATGCTACAGAGACACATGGATACAAATAGCAAAAAACAGGACAAACAGAACGATAAAAATGGCAGACGACACCAAAAGGTAAACTAAACAAATTCTTGTTCATCACAAGGTGCATATTTACCTGGATCTCTTAGTATCATGTCATGTATGTAAAATGTTTAAGAATCGCACCTTTCTATGTTTAATATTTTGCATTACGAACATCTGGTTTCTGGAACAGATGCGTCATTAATAATTAGTTTTTTCAGTTTTTTATTAATCAAATCTTGTTTACAACATATATTGTGGAATAAGATCAATGCAAGGATTACTTGGTACACAAAAAAAGCTGTTTTTAAAATATTGAACAACACATTCAAAATATGGTCCAACTTTCTTGTATATTTTTAGAATTTTAATTTAAACCCAACATATATAATTAACGTTACAAAACTAACTATTTGGGTTTATGGTCAAGAAAAAAGATGCTTCTCTAAAATTCACAAAGAAATATGTTGAATTCTGTAATAGTTAATATGAGATAGTAACGGTGTTTATTTCTTTGTAACAGCTGTGTGTGTTTGATAGTAGTCAGTGAGATAATATTTTTAATCCATGTAATCGGTGATGCCTTTGTGAAAGTCCAGTTTAATATTGGTATCTAAAGCACTTACCTGAAACAGATTGGAAATAATCAATGTAACATAGACGCTTACAATATATTGACGACAACAGTTGACATTAACGTACTGATGTTTTAAGAGTGGTGTCCTCTAACATTGGTTTACCTCCTTAAATACAGACTGTTTGAGAATTGCAATGAATGTTACAATTATCTAATGCATGACAGTAATTACAAACAACTGTCTGATTGGGGCATACACACTTTTTTCAATCCATACAGTAATGATGGAAGTTATCAACAACTGAAAATAATGCCGGAATATTTTTCTCTTTTTTTAGATAATGGAAAGCCAGCACTGTATGGATAAAAAGTTAAAAGGAATAAAGACAATGGTTGGTATTCCATTCTACTTACTAGTCCTTTCTTTTACCTTTTTACTTTAAAAAAAGAACATAAATTAAATGAGAAAGATACATGTACTCTTTTTTTTAAAAGGAATAAGTTATGTTTTGCTGGTCATCGATAGCCTTATTTACCTTAAAAACGACCTTTTTCCAATAAAAATATTGATTCACTGGTTTTTGACATTACTAAACTATGCTACTGGAGTACACATTTAATTTTTTAAAAGTTAGCATATTGTAGTGATCATGCTTTGTATTTAGAATTCATGAATATATGTTTGTTTTCAAGTTAACACAGTTCAGAGTCAGTGCTGTTATTCTGCAGTTGACTGTTACTTTCTCCTGCAGTTGTATTGCACCTCTTCAATGCAAGTAAACATTTAGCATAATGTTTCAGTGGAACTGATCCAAGTTAATGCAAAGAGTGCTTCGTTCGCATCAAATTTATAAAATGCATTTATTTCTATTTTGAAGTCGTTTGTACGAAACACACACATATGCTGCATTTTGTAATGACGTTAAGCATTCCTTTAATATCAACTCATTTAAGACATGACATAATGTAAAATGTGGAGATTATTCAAAAGTGTTATCTATTGCTTAACTCGATATTTAAAAACGAAATACTTTATAGATTGACACCACATTCAAATATATCTCTTATAGGGACGATTATTCCGTTCTCATTGTACAATTAATTTTAAAGAGAGGAAAACAATACCAAAGGGACATTCAAACTCATACGTCCATAATAAACTGACGAAGCCATATCATAACAAGAACAAGAAAAATGAATAATGAATAATAGAACACAAAACACATCCTAGAAATCTTAATACTGGGCATTATGTTCATCGTTTTGATTGTATTAATACACATTAAAACGTCTTTACCATAACTGTATGACCATCTTTTATTTTCACCGACATAGAACGTAAGGAGGGTTTTACTTCCCGATCGTATATACATATCTTTTATATTTCAAAATACTATATCACAGCCTCATGACCTAGTAGTTTTATTTATAGAATCTGTATAGCAAACTGGTAGTTTCTGAAACTGATTTTTTTTCTTTTTTAAGTGCACAATACTTTATCAATGTAAGTTGACATTGTATCGCAACTTATTGAAATGCATACAGTGTATTCTTTTAAAGATAATACATTTGAGGGTAAAACACTTGCATGTGACTTGTTCGTGATTTTGCTAAAATCGTATAAATCCCTAACGTATTGAAGATGTTGATAAATGCAAGTTCCTATTAACACTTTGATCACTCTGATAGGCCATTTTTTTCTTAATGCCACATGTTAAGACAGTCAGTTTCTTACAAAGTATGTAAGTGTCCTAATAAGATATATAGGTCACTAGCAAACTATTTGACAATTATGTTGGATGTAATATATTTGCACTTCAGTTATCAAAAATTGCCAAAGCTCTGGAGAACTATGAATACCAAACGGAAGATGAGGACGATGATGATCCATTTAAATATTCATCGTCAGATGAGGATGAGGATGACAGTCAATCTGTGTCATCAGATGATTAGAAGTAAGTATAACATTATAATATTTTTACGTATTTATTTCCGTTTTAATTTTACAGCAAACATAAGAAACTATGCATACATTGGTATCGATACAACGATAAATATACATTTGCCTACGGTAACTTTTGAACAATCACATGCAAATTGGATTAAAATCTCAATAGTGAATGCAATACTATGATAACCAAAATAAACCTAATTCACTTAATGACATGCGACGTATGTTTTCGAGCGAATAAATTTATTTGACCATATTGTTTGTTTTTTTGCATGAAAGACAATAAAAGAGGAACAAAAGATACCAGAGGGACATTTTAACTCATAGATCTAACATAAACTGATAATGCCACGCCTATAAACAATAGTACACATGGCAAAACATATAAACACAAATGACTTAGCAACACTTACCCCACCAAAAACTCGGGTAGATTTCAGGTGATCCGGAAGAGTAGGCAATTCCTGATACACATGTGAAAGCCGTCGTATTGAGCATGTTATTACAAACCTGTAAATATGGTTAGTTCTTTTTGTTGAAAAGTGAAGTTTATTGACGGATATTCCCAACGGTCAACAAACAGATGTTGGCGTCCGTAAAATTTACGAAGGGATCATTTGAATTCACAATTTTGAACTCTTGATTTAATCATTTCCTTATGAAAAAGATTAATTGATTAATTGAATATTAATAATTAACTTTTTTACATTCTGTGATTGTTCTGCAAAGTTAAATTGTAGATAGATTTCAGATCCGAAATCCTTGTGTGTAGGATGTATACAGTATGTTCAATTAGTTAATCAATACGCAATACGAACAAAGCACTAATCATACATCAAAACAAACTTGACATGGCAATTTAACAATTTCATAGACGAAAAGAGTCCATAAAGGTTAATATAAGAACATGTGCTGACTTATGTTTCATTAGACACATAGTAAATTATCACAACCTTTTATTTTGAAATTTCAGGACCACATCTTAACTGGTAAAGCATGGAATTCAAGTTAAAATATTCGAGAACCAAAGCAAATTCTTTATGTACTTTGATATTGTGTCGCCATTACTATATTATACTGTGTCACAAGTTCTCGATTCTACTGTTTACAAACTCTAGTCCATTATTGACAATATTTCTAAAACACATTATTTTATGTGTAAAAGACATACATTTGAAGTAATCATTATGTGTTGTTTTTGAGAAGAAGGCAGTATAAAGATTGTTCTTTTCAATTAAATTTAATAAATTGTAATTGTACCATTGGCAGATTTTTTAAGACTAAATTAAATGTAATCTTCCATTTCAAATTTCTCAACTTTTTAAAAATATTTATGTCTAGGGACTTTATGTGTGAATTTATATCTTTTCATTGGCGTCATATGAAAGAGAGATTTTTACAAACTAATGTTTGGTAAAATGTTTGTAACAAATAAGGTACATGGCAGTTGTTTTTAATATTTTCCGTTGATTGATACCGTTTTTATGGATTTCCTTACATTGAATTTCTATTGGAACATGTGGAAGTCGATTATTTTTTCATTTTGCAATACATTGATTTCGATTATCTGTATTAAGAAAGTAATTATTATTTTACATAATCACTGACCAATTTAATAATTATTCTACAAATTCCCTAATATGGTTTCAGGGATTATCAATAATTTAGAAATCCTATGTTTGATAGAAATATAGACAAGTTTCTACTAAAAAAAAAATTCCTTGATGGATTAAGTAAACGGTTGTCATTCCTGATCTTCTACTTTAAGGTTAATCGTCAATGAACAGTGTTGCCAGTGATATATTATTAAACTGTCGAACCTCATTATTTCAAAAAGAGAATATCGTTTGTCCACAAAACATTTAATCCTGCTCGAATCTTATACAAGAAAAAGGTTCGAGGTTGCAGATTCCCTTTTCTGGGTACTGATGTGAATCAAGTAGATGTGCTTGTAGAAAAGCAGGGCAAACATTCAATAGTCTATGTCATCCAAATTAAGTTTGTAAAAATCAATTATTGTTCTTGAAATATTGTTCCTAACATTTTACAATATCGTGTATAGTCCTAACATTCTTATATTTTAATATACTGTGCTTATCATTTTTTATATTGTGCCTAACATTTTCATATATTGAGCTAATCATTTTAACATATTTTGCTTAACATTTTACAATTTATGTGAAAAATCATGTTTAAAATAATTATATAGAATCAATATTTTTTTATAAATAAAACAAATTCTTCATTTTAGTTATTATGTATAATCCTCGGTATTTTTTTCTAGTTATTATACATAATATCTGAAATGTTTAGTGATAATATGTAATCCCCAATGATATAAACTAACCAATGATTCTACATAATTCCTGAAAATTTGAGGGATTCTACATAATCACATATTATACAAATTCACTATAACATATATATATATGTGTGTGTGTGTGTTTGTTTTTTATGACTTTTAAACACATTTATATGAATTAATAAAAGTTGCATCCGGGAAATATGGATGTACTTATTAGCTTTACGTCTGCAGTTATAATGATGATTTAATGGAATTCATAATCGTTTTTCTTATTTTGTTCTTAGTGCTTATGTTCAGCTTTTTGATAGCTGTCAGCTTTTTTAAACACATACGCATCATATTTTCATTGGGTTTCTTTATCAACTTTTAGTATTACAAGATCATTAATACCTTTGTTATCAACGTTAATGATACGCGAGTAAGCCAATTTAAAAACAAAACGATGTATAACTGTAAGAGACATTTGATACGATGATAGCTTGCAAGTCAACAATTACTTAAATTCGTGTTCACTTGCAAGGAACCCTTTCTTGAGGAGATTAGATGCGCATTGGTTTCAGTTTTTGAAAACAAAAGAATGTCAACATTGACAACAACCACCAGAACAACTGTTTTGTTGACTTCTGTCTCAAATAAATCATTCACAAACAAGTAAAACACTGATTTACACCATTTGAAATCTATGCATGATACCAAATAGATATAGACAAATTGTCCATATGAACTTGATTTGACCTTAGAAATTATTCGGAGATCATCACGATGATTAATTATACGAAGGAAGGGTTAAGTATGACTTCATGATCTGTATTATTTCTTAATGACTGTTTTGTAATTTTGATAATTGTTTTAAAATGTTTTTGTGAGGAATAGGTGAACATGAATTGGACAGCTTATTCCCCTTTAAAATGGATACAAAAATATATTTGTATTTTAAATTACGTGTATCGAGTGAATCCCGTTAAAAATACTATTGTGTTCTTGACGATTTCTGCGGGATGATTGGAAGAATTCATATTTTATTATAATGTATGTCAACAATCGGAAAGGAAGGATGTTACTATTTGGCGTGTACTGTGGATTCATTTGTTTTCGTGGATACCTATTAGACTGGATAAAGGAAAACTTTCAGTTTCGTGGATATTTTATTTCGTGTTTTTGCCAAAGTCTGCATACATGCTTTCATTAAAAAAAAATGAAATTCGTTGTACATTGATATTCGTGATTACTAGGTAAACACAACATTCACGAAAATGTATATTCAAGGAATAATAAAAAATTCACAATGTCTAAAATAATAACTTTATTTTACTTACATTTGTGGGTATTTTTTCTTACAATGCAATTTGTTTATTTTTCCAGCTATCATCATATCAAACAACAGTTCAATACATTTTCATTGTTTTTATGCAAAATTTTAATCAACTATTATTATAGCTTAGTCGTTAATATTATTGTCATTATATTTTACATTTTGCTTCTTTTATAGGTATACTTTGTATTGATACTATCATAAACGTTTGCAATTTTTCTCCAGATGTCAAACATATCGAGGAAGTTGTTTTAGTATTTTCATAAGTTTTTTATTTATAATTTCTTTTATACTGCCTATCAGAGAAACATTGTCATATTTTTGCTTTAAATAAAGAAAAACAAATAATTGTGGAATCATTTGTGTTGCATTAAGTTTACACTTAAAAAAGGGGGACGAAAGATACCAAAGGGACAGTTAAACTCATAAATCTAAAACAAACTGACAACGCCATGGCTAAAAATGAAAAAGACAAATAGAAAAACAGTAGTACACATGACACAACATAGAAAACTAAAGAATAAACAACACGAACCCCAATTTAATATAGTAGCAGATGGGAGAGTCCAATATATAAATCAAGAATATAAACAAACACCACACACGTCCCCTAGAAAAAATTTAACAATCTAAAAAAAAACATTCCCTTCGATAGCCAAATAAATTAATTACACTACGCCAGCCAAAAAAAAGAAGGAAATATCCTTATAAAGCACATCATGGTACAGTGTAACAAACTACAAAATCAGTGAATATTTGATACATGGAGAACCGGAGACTGAGCAGCATGAGGACAAATGATTACCACATCAGAAAAACGTTCAAAGAGCTCCAAGCAATTTACAAATATGAAGCATTTCATAGCTTTCCTGTATGCAACAACTCTACAGCAAGTAGTTCATGATAACAAAATCATGCCCTGGAATGTTTTATGAACTGTTAGACGTGCTTACACTGACATAACACAGTGTTTTGTCAGTGTAATTCACACGTAAACTTAACACAGTTGTGTACCCATTGATAAAACTCAGTGTTTACATGAAGTTTAATTCAGACTTGTCTACATGCAGTCGATAGTAAATGTAGGCCTTGTGTGTACAAAAAACAATGTATTCAAAAAAGAATTTTTTACCATATTTTTAAAGGAGAAAGGTGTTTTAAATAACATTATTAGATATTTTTAAACAAAATATTAATAAAGTTCTTTAGTAAACCTTTATCAAGACGTAAAGCATCATCATTGCAAAGCACATACAATTCAGAATGGAAATGGGGAATACGCCAAAGAGACAACAATTCGATCAAATAACAGACAATGGGGTTTTAATGCAGCGAAAAACTCCCTCTCCAGGAGGCGTGCTTCAGATGGCCCTATATAAAAATGTATACTGGTTCAGTGATAATAGAAACTTAATCTTGAAATCATACAAGAATAACAAAGGCCACCAGAGGCTCCTGACTTATGAAACAATATGAAGATTCTACAATATGGTTGTGAGGCGACAAGATTGAACAGGTGTTTACATTTACATATAAATCTCTCCATGTATTCGACATGAAAAGATTAAAGAAATTAACAGAAGATATTGTGAATTAATTGTCACGCTTTTATTTCCCCTTGCTTAACACTTTAATTTTTTCTGATTTACTTTTCAAGGTTAGGTATTTGTGTAGATACTTTCAAAAACATTTGACTGTGTGAAGGTTAAAACTATTTTAATGACAGGTCATTTTAACTAAAATTATAACTATTGTTTCAAAAAATGTTGCTATTTAAGAATAACTATAACTTTGAGCAATGTTTGTAGAGACCGATTATATTCAGATAAGGTTGCTACTTCAACTTACGAAAAATAATTTGAAATCTGTAATCAATCAAAACTGTAATCTGCAAAAACGAAAGTGAACATCATTACATTTTGACAATATTTTATGACAAACGGTTTATTTTCAAAGATTTAAACTTAAGCAATTTCATGTACAAATATATCTTATAAACTATATGAAATATCTTATAAACTATATAAGATATCTTATAAACTATAAGAAATTGTTTATAAGATATCTTATATAAAAATTGATTATAAGATATCTCATATACTTTATCAGATATTTTATAAACTTTAGAAGATATATTATGAAGTATATAAGATATCTTATAAATTTTAGGAGATCTCTTATACAACATTAAACATATCTTATATAATATATAAGATATCTTATATAATATATAATATATCTTATATAATATATAAGATATCTTGTATACTATATAAGATATATTTTATAATATATAGGATATCTTATATAATATATATAAGATATCTCATATAACATATATGATATCTTATATAAACGAAACTATATAAGATATCTTATATATAATAGGCGATATCTTATATATTATAGGAGATATCTTATTCAGTTTATAAGATACACATAAAGTTTGAAAGATATCTTATATAGTTTATATGATATCTCCCAAAATTTATAAGATACCTCCTAAAGTTTATAAGAATCTTACATAGTTTATAAGATATCTTTTATAGTTTATAAGATATCTTATATAGTTTATAAGATATCTAATATAATGTATCAGATATCTTATATAATTGCCTTTATAAGATATCTAGATATCTTATAAACTATATGAGATATCTGTTAAACTATAATATGAGATATCTTATAAACTATATAAGATAACTTATAAATTATTTAAAATGCATCATATAAAAATTGTTTATTAGATATCTCATATACTTTATAAGATATCTTATACAGTTTATAAGCTATCATATAAACTTTATGAGGTATCTTATATAACATTAAAGATATCACATATAACATTAAAGATATCTTATTTAATATATGAGGTGTCTTATAAATATGAAATTATATAAGATATCACATACGGGTGCCACATGTGGAGCAGGATCTGCTTACCCTGCCGGAGTACCTGAGCTCACCCATAGTTTTTGGTGGGGTTCGTGTTGTTTATTCTTTAGTTTTCCATGTTTTGTCATGTGTACTATTGTTTGTCTTTTTTCATTTTTAGCCATGGCGTTGTCAGTTTGTTTAAGATTTATGAGTTTGACTGTCCCTTTCGTATTTTTCATCCCTCTTTTAAAGGAGATATGTCATCTATTAAAGGAGATATCTCATATATTAAAGGAGATATCTTATATATTATAGGAGATATCTTGAAATTCGAATGAAAAGTAAAACGGCTTGCCATAGATAACTGTATTGCATTTTAAGCTCCGACAGCATCAACTGGTTATTTTATGGTCGCAAATTAAGTTTACTGGCGACAGGTTCGCGGAGCCAGTAAACGGGTGTTTGCAATCATCAAAATACTTGTTGATAAATACTTATATCGTATATAAACAACACCTTGAATTACTGCACCTTTTATATTGCTTACACTAACACTCAATCATCCAAGAGTAAATGGCAGCTGAACATTCAAACAAAGCTGTAGACACAGCTGAGTTTTACCAGCAGCACCTTTGATATTGCCTACACTTACACTCAACCCTCCAAGAGTAAATGGCAGGTGCACATTCAAACAAAGCTGTAGATACAGCTGAGTTTTACCAGCAGCACCTTTGATATTGCCTACACTTACACTCAACCCTCCAAGAGTAAATGGCAGGTGCACATTCAAACAAAGCTGTAGACACAGCTGAGTTTTACCAGCAGCACCTTTGATATTGCCTACACTTACACTCAACCCTCCAAGAGTAAATGGCAGGTGCACATTCAAACAAAGCTGTAGACACAGCTGAGTTTTACCAGCAGCACCTTTGATATTGCCTACACTTACACTCAACCCTCCAAGAGTAAATGGCAGGTGCACATTCAAACAAAGCTGTAGACACAGCTGAGTTTTACCAGCAGCACCTTTGATATTGCCTACACTTACACTCAACCCTCCAAGAGTAAATGGCAGGTGCACATTCAAACAAAGCTGTAGACACAGCTGAGTTTTACCAGCAGCACCTTTGATATTGCCTACACTTACACTCAACCCTCCAAGAGTAAATGGCAGGTGCACATTCAAACAAAGCTGTAGAGACAGCTGAGTTTTACCAGCAGCACCTTTGATATTGCCTACACTTACACTCAACCCTCCAAGAGTAAATGACAGGTGCACATTCAAACAAAGCTGTAGAGACAGCTGGGTTTTACCAGCAGCACCTTTGATATTGCCTACACTTACACTCAACCCTCCAAGAGTAAATGGCAGGTGCACATTCAAACAAAGCTGTAGAGACAGCTGAGTTTTACCAGCAGCACCTTTTATATTGCCTACACTTACACTCAACCCTCCAAGAGTAAATGACAGGTGCACATTCAAACAAAGCTGTAGATACAGCTGAGTTTTACCAGCAGCACCTTTGATATTGCCTACACTTACACTCAACCCTCCAAGAGTAAATGGCAGGTGCACATTCAAACAAAGCTGTAGACACAGCTGAGTTTTACCAGCAGAGCTCTCCCCTGATATTTCTGTTATACCACGAGATAATAGTCCACCAAGTAAAGCTTCGTCGATGGATTTACATTCAGTTGTCAATTTCTTCAATATCAGCTGATTAGGACATTTTGTTTCCCAAATGTCCAACGCTATTAAAAAGCATAAAAATAGAACATATCACTGTATTAGATGAATATAAGAATTTCATATGAAGGAGAATTGTTTTCACCTGTTTTTTTATTGATTGTTATAATAAAGACTGAAAGCCTATGAGAACTTCTATTATCAATAAAACTTAAAAGTCATTGCAATCATACATCAGAATATAGATATTAGAATAGTTCAATAGATATAACTTGAAAAGTGCTGATTTAAAATGAAAACATGAACCATAACATGTCAGAGTTAGAATATGACTTAAAAAAATACTTCATATATCTACTGTAATTCAGAAATTAGTGATTTTTATTCGAAAAATTGATTGAGTGATAATAAAAACTTGCATTCTGATATTTGATGCATAGACCAGCATGCAGATTTTCCTGTAATCACAATAATAAAATTCACATTTTTATTTATTCTGAAAAAATCTCAAAAATCAATGAACGCATTGACAATCATGCAATCTTTTCTGAATATACAGTTATGCGAGCAAAAACAAAAATATTCCAAATTAACAAAACAAGAATCCATTTGGAACTAACCCAAGGAGGTAACCCCATTTCCAACATTCCCATTATCTCCCCTTAAACATGTAGTGGCACCATGAAATCTTTGCACAATCAAAGATAAACCACAAACTGCATTAATTGTTTACCTGAAACACAATGCAGTTAAGGAACTGCTCTAGCAACTGCTTTCTTTAGTAACGACTAACCTCCTGAACTTAGTCCTGTTGACCTTTGAATATCTGGATTGGACAGACTCAAAACAATGTCAAACTTGTTTATATTTGCTGAAACGAACAAAAAAGATAAAAATAAACAAGGAGGTAATTTGTACATTTGTACCTACATTCCCAATTTGTAAAATTGTACATTTTAAAAACATTTATATTGACTGTGTTCTTAGAAAGATACATACGAATTTTGTGGACATACTTGATTTATATTTAGTAATTTATCAAGTCTTTTTTAGATAATATTGTGTTAGCTTGTAAAACTGAAATTTAATGAATTCCAATCTTACAAATGTACATTTGTAACTGCATACTAATAAAACAAAATCACCAATTTTTGGAGTTCCAAATACTCTGATTTTTCACTCTAAGTTTTTATGTACACTGGTCTCCTGTTGCAGTCTTAACAATTAACCGCAAGGGCCATGACCCAGGATTGTTCACTCTACAAGCTAACAGAATCCAACTTAAATTCTTTTTTAAATTGAGCTTGAGGCTTGTGGACTCAAAAGTTAATCGAGAAGGCTGCTCGTCACGTGCCAAATTCATGGGACATATTGTCTTTTCATTAATATAACAATATAAAAGTCTGTTTGTGCAAGTTAAAAAATTTAAAGATAGATATTCTTACTATAATGTGGACGTCTTTATATACGACTTCTTTTTAAATCTGAAGAAAAATTGTTTCAATTTTGGTACAAGTATTTACGATCTTCTCGACCTTAGCACATTCAACGTTTACATTGGGATAAGGTTCATTTGATTTTGGTTAGCAACTTAATCATAAAAGTGTCAATCTTTGCTGCATTAAACAATACTCATAGTAATTAGTTTGTTTATATCTTATTCATTTCTAGAAAGTTCCTACGGCAAAACTTTTGTCCACACTAGGTACACTCGATATACATTTGCCAAAGGTTGCCTGGACCCAAATACCCAGGTAGGTAAAGTTACGGAACTTGTTATTTTTAGGTCCAAAGTTGGGGTCGGGTGACCCTACCATCCCCCTTATTTAATTCATAGCAGAGTCCCTACGGCAAAGCTTTTGTCCACACTAGATACACTCGATAGGCCTTTGGGACCAGACAACCTTGGTCACGTGCCTATTATTTGTACCTAGTTGACAAAAAAGCTTTGCCGTAGAGAAAATTTTATACAGAAAGACGGGGTATGGAAGTATCACCCTACCCCAACTTTGGACCTCAATAAAAAAAAGTTCTGTAACTTTACCCACCTGGGTCTTTGGGTCCAGACAACCTTGGGCAAGTGCTTATTATTTGAACCTAGTAGGTAAAAAAGCTTTGCAGTAGGGAAAATTTTATGAAGGAAAGGAGGGGGTGGTAGGGTCACCCTACCACAACTTTCGACCTAAATTAAAAAAATCCTTAACATTAACCACCGGGGTCTTTGGGCGCAGGCACCCTTGTACAAATGCCTATCTTTTGAACCTAGTGGGCAAAAAAGTTTCGCCGTAGGGAAAAATTAATGAAGGAAAGAAGGGGGATGGTAGGGTCACCCTACCCAAACTTTAAACCTTGATGTAAACAGTTCCGTAGCTTTACCTTGGTCTTTGGGCCCAGATAACCGTAGGCAAGTGCCTCACATTTGTACCTTGTGGGTATAAAAGCTTTGCCATAAGGAAAATTTAATGTAGGAAGGAAGGGGTATGGTAGGATCATGGTGCCGCTGGGATGTTGCTACACAGAAATGGAAAGTGGACTTTAGGAAAATTAAAATCATCGCGTTAGTCATAAATTTAGGTTTTTAACCTGCCAACAGTAGTCATTAAGAGACAAATGTTTAAACAGGAAGAAGATTCATCTGTGTCGGTAGTATCTTTAATTTCACGTTCACTTGGATATATATTAAATGTAAGTGCTCACTGAATCTATTATTATTAAGAGACAGTACGTTATCAATTTACCGAAAGTGAAATTAAAAGACTGGGCTAATTTCTTTTCTCCTTTCTGTACGAGCCCTTTAATGAATTATTCTTCATAGAAATACAAAAACAAATCTGAAAGTAGAGGAGCGCAATTGGTACCCATTGGGATTCCAATAGTCTGTTGGAAGGCCAAACCTCCAAATTCAACAAATATGTTTTGAAAAAGTCCAACATGGCAGTGATTCTGCTTTGTAATATTCATTCAGTTAGAAGGTTAAAGGATTTATTTTTTCATGTTCCTGTCCCAAGTCAGTACTCAGTGGTTGTCATTGCTTCCTGTCTTTTTTTTTCGATAATTGTTTTGTCATGAATAAGGCGGTTGATTATCTTGTTTAAATTGTTTGAAATTCGTTCTATTGTCTGTTATACAATGTAGATGACTATATATGGTTTGGAATTCGCTTATTATTCAAGGCTGCGCTGTATTGTTGTTTCCATCGTTTATTTTAATGTATTTACAATTAGTAACGGTCATGGTTTGGTTTGTATCCCCTGCCATATCGGTCTTTGTTTAGTTTCTGTATGAATCATAAATAGATTGTGACTCGAATGTGCCTGTTATTGTTCTAATACGATATTATCAACCCATCATATATGTTTCGTTTTGTGTCACAATTGAACATTTTTATATCACTATTTTAGTGATGATGCGGTTTAAACCAAGGATAAGTATAACGATGAAATAAAAAGATGAAAATTTTCAAATTTAAAAACTACTGAAGGACAAAAGTTTGACTGTATTTCGATACTCATATAATTTATAAAAATAACTTTTATAAATTTGTCTGTTAATGAATTTTGTAATTGTTGAAAACCAAGGTTTCGACTCGCTCAGGCAAAGTTTGAACGTGGGTTGATTTATCTATTTTGTATGTCCTTTATTTCTATTATATGAGCTCTGCATATGTTTCAGCTCATACATCCTTGACTTTCAAATATTCGATTTTTGAGCGTCCCTGATGTCAGAAGGTATATCCTTTAAAGTGCTTGTGACTGATGAAATGTATAATGTACTGTTTTAATTTTTAATAAGATACTCATAACAAAATCAAACTACAAACTACCAATGTAAGAATTTTTAAATACCACCTAAAATATAGTCCAAGTGGATAAAAGTATCGACTGAGAATCAAGAAATCAGCTATACCGGCCGAATTATAAAGATAAATTCTTTTTTTTTTATTTCGGAAAGGATTTGTCTTTATTCTTTTTTGCTTGAATTGAGCGTCACAAATGATTTTTTAAACGAAACACGCGCCTTGAGGGAATATTTAAGACCATGTAATCGATCTTCGATGATGTTTTTTGCCAGATGTACATACCGGTATATTAGGTTTACCAAAAAAAACTAACTCGATGTACATGTTGCTACCACATTTACAAGTATACAAGATATCTTCTAGCTATTCGTGTCTTTTTGATCATATATTTCTTATGTGCATATTTACGGACACTTCCTTCCTCCAGAGTAGACGAACTACAACTTTCAACACTTGATTCAAATCTATATTTCAGTTTAAATGTTATAGCATTCCTAGAATAAGTTCTTATGTTGTTATTCTGTTTGGTAGATCGTATAAACTGCAGTGAGATGAAGAATTTAATTTTATGGACGTTTGTTTATTCGTGCATGCTTTATTTAAAATGTTTGGTTTGTATCCCATGTCATTTCGGTCTTTGTTTTCATTTGTTTCGTATGCATCATTAATAATTTAAGTTTGGACGAGCATGGCGATGTTGAACATCACCAACATTTCAAAACTCCGTTTCACTAAAGGTTCATTTGTTGTACGATTTGTTTGATCATAAGAACATATCTATGTTACAGATGAATGTATGTCTATTTCTCCTCACGCTTATGACGTACCATGTAATTCTATTTATCTTTGAAATTGTTGATTCCCCTACCAACATGATAGACAACCAGAACAGAGTCAAAATTACAGTCCCTTGTGATGCACAAAATATATTGAGTGTATTCTATTTAACAGTAATTAAATTGTATTTTCAAATGCTTGGATAAATAATAACTTTACATGTGTCCAAAGTGTATACAAATTATGCAATCATTATCTTGTCACATATTACAATGTTATTTTTAGTGATTAACATTGTATACGTATCTATAGCTGAGAAGTGTGTATATACGAGAACATGAACATGGATATTTTTGGGCAAATTATAAGAATATTTCAATTATTTATTGAAACTTTCTATACTAACACGGTTTGGTAATTAAATAAAATCAACAGAGACGAGTATAGAAAGTCCCTGTCCTTATCAAGGATTTGTATATTGAGACTATACAAATCCTTGGTCCTAATGGACGATGTTATTGACCAATATAAAGCAGTTTTAAATACAAGATTGTTTTTCTTCGTTGTTCTCTTTCTCTATCTGACACTTCTAATCGTTCTTTTGATCATTTGTCAGACTTTCTATCCTGATCTCTTCTATGATATCATTTTCATCTTTACCGAAGACAAAAACATTGACGTTAGCTGGCATTATCATTTCAGGTGGGTCATAACCCCTCAAGTAACGACATTTCTTAACGTCTTCCCATAATTCATCATTAATTTTCTCGCGTGATATTTTTTTCAAGTCCTCATTTTTCTTTATAAGATGAACTTGAAGGTTTGCCTAAGTTTCCGAGACAATCATTATGGTGTAAATGTTTATCCGAAGTTTGAGATTCATCAAAAGGGACATATTCGTCTGTATAGTTTCTTTCTACGGAAAACTCTTTAACTTGACCCATCCTTTCGGAAGGTCTTCTTACTTCTGGTGTGTTGTCGTCGATGTTAAGGTCAAAGTATAAAAGTTTTCTATCTGAAGAATTTGAAATCTCATTTTCAGACTTTTCTAAATACAAATAATTATTAAGACTAGCATCGTCGTCGCATGTAGCTTTTGATTTTGGAGCTTTGAACTCTAATTCACTAGAACTTTCATGTTCGTCGAAAGCGTCTTTCTGACTACATTTGCCCTTTATTGTGATGTTATCCCCGGAATAACACGTGTTTTTACCTCTTCCTCTAGCGCTTTTAGGTCTTGGTGTTTGCGCGTTTTGTTTTGTTGTCTTTCTAAGGATTTGTATTCGGTACTTTGAAGGCTTATCTGAATTTTGAACTTTATACGACGATTCAGAGTTCTTATTCGTAGATGTACATTCTTCTTTACTGTCGATATTTTCACTTGTCAATGTTTTTGTAGGAGTTTTGATTTTTTCGTTTGAAACTTTATTACTCTCGGAAGAATGTGAGCGTGTAACAGTATCGTGTTGTTTTTCAAACAATTTTTGATCATCGGTTTTAGGTTGCGAATTTATATTTTCATGGATGCTTTTCTTATGGGAATCCTGCTTCTTTAATCCATTGTTGTCTTTAAGTGATTTGATATCATCAGGATATAGCGTTTTTTCTCTATTCAAACCCCAAATATTCTCTGCTCGTTCTGATTTGACCTTATTTTGCTGTTTTTCGTCAGGTATAATTCTCTTGTCAGTGGTCGTGTTAGAAGGACGGCTATCATGTCCACCTGCCCACGATGGTTTCGGCTTAGAGCGAGGTAAACGTGTGTACGTAATTTCTTCTTTATTGTTACCATCTCGTAAATCATGGTACACGTTATCTTTCGTAACTTCATAAAAACTGTGACGACTTGGAATTTTGCTTTTTTTCAGGCTTTTCTTTTGTCTGTTTTCATGGGTTCCGCTCATCGAAAGATTTCTAAAACTCTCAGTGTCATCATCCGTAGTGTGGGATAAACTTTCATTTTCGAGATCTTGGTCTAGTATGTTCAAAACATCTGTTTTATTTGTCGCCATATTGTTCGTGCTATCATATGGAAACTTCCGGTTTCTACCCGCTGAGATGGAATACATTGATTCACGTCTTTTCTTTAACAAATTATTCACAAAATGCTGCTCTGCTCTGTGTTTGTTGAACTTATCGATCATATCTGAAAAGGTTGTCTCTGCCACAGAATGACGCCCACTTCCACGTCTCCGAAAAAATCCGGGACCGGGACCTGCAAAACAAATCAATTTATTTCAATAATAAACACATGTTAGTAATGATATAATGATAAAAAAAAATCGAGCATGAGTGAGAGTAAAGGATCTGCATATAAATATTACCAGTTGTATAGATAAAAAAGTAATAAACACTAAAAACAGCCTCCTGCAAATTATTACAAGACAGAAATATGAAGCTAACTTTAAAATTTCATCAAAGGCAAAACTACTGATACCTTTTAATATAGCAGAATTCTAACTCTGTATACGCATTCGGTCTAGATCCGTTGTAGGGTCCATTCAATGCGTTTGTCTTTTTTGTATCTCGATTTTATCTACATATATTTGAAATTTGCATGTAAATTATTGCTGCTACCTCGTATTCGCTTAGTGTAAGCTTAAACCTCGAAACAAAAAGCCGAACAGGTAAAATGTATATAATTTTCGTACATATTTGATTGCTTTTGTCGCATTCTTTTTTTTCGTTGATTTTGATGTTCATTTTTGTCGTATGGAGTTTTAATATTCTCGCGTTTACAAAGACGTCTCAAACATTTATTGAAAAAAATGGAATAACCGAACTTCAAACGTATAATAAAAGATGGAAAGTGCATAAATGGTCGACTATATCTACCAATGGAATTGCTTGGAATTCTAGACTTGGTACATGTATGATTTTAACCTAATTTATTATTATTTATTTTGCAAAAGAGCTTCAAAATTTTTCAAATTAGTCGTACGTTATCTTAATAATATTTTTGCCAAACTTAAAGGGGATCTATTATTTAGCCTATTTCCATCTGTAAAAAATAAAAACAATAAGTGCTTGTCTATGGTATCAGTAAATAGTAATCAAAAGTACCAGGATTATAATTTTATACGTCAGACGCGCGTTTCGTCTACATAAGACTCATCAGTGACGCTCATATCAAAATAGTTAAAAAGCCAAATAAATACAAAATTGAACAATTTCTGGAATTGTCGTCACTTTCCTTTGTTAGCTTGATAAACTTCCTAGTGATGGTAATGATAAAGATATAACTCTTCAATTATTACGTCTGGTATTGTCGGGATGGTTTTTAATTTCTCAACTTTTTTTTCTTTTTTATACTTTTTTGTTTTTAATGTTTGTTTTGCTGTAGTCAATGTTTAAATATTTTCTTAATCATTCTAAAACACTATGATACAAAAACAATGGATACAGACATGCACATCAAAAATACACAACAAAAGTAGGAACACGGCTTTAATTGGTGTTCTGCAATTTCAAGGTCATAGTGAGGCCTCAAATACGGAGCATTACAACTCTCGCCTCACTGTGAGTTTAAGACGATCTCTAGCACCGGGTTGAACGGCATTCTTTGCAAATTAAACTTGGCGGACTTTTAAAGATGCAACAACACTTAATCGGGCCCGGTTAATTAAAATTCAACAATATCTATATATTTTATACTCACGGCAATTTTTGGTAGCCTTGATATTATTGAGATCTTGATGCAACTGTCGCTGCTGTCTAGATTGTGCTGAACTAAACATAGCTTTTTGTCGGTCAATGTCTCCTATTTGTTTGGTTAGGAAATGTTCAGACACACATGGATTAGCTACCCAGTATGACCCATCTGACCGCTGTATTCTCTTCGGACGAGGCTCAAACTTCTTCCCGAGAGGTCTATCCATTATTGACCATATATATAAAATCGACTCGACAACCCTTATTCTCGAACAACAGTGTATATAACTGAATTCTTTCGCTGCTGCAGAAAAGACTGGTAGTTACTACGGAAAAGTGGTTTATAAAAGAGGGTCTGGATGGGGTTTAGATATTAAGGAACAACAGGGAAATATTTATCAAAGGTACCTGGTTCGCGTTCAATTTCGTAGCGGCTACATAGGGCTATGTAGATTTATGACTATTGAACGTGAAGCTGGCCTAGCTACTACATAGATATTGATAGCAGCTAGGCTAGCTAATCGTTCAGTAAACACAAATCTACGTAGCACTACGCACCCGCTACAGCATTAAACGCAATCTAGGCTTATTGTTTGATACGCCAGACGCGCGTTTCTTCTACATAAGACTCATCAGTGACGCTCAGATCTAAACATTGGAAATCCGAAGATGGATAAGTACCTATACCGTTGATGTCAAAAATACCTATAATAAATAGCCAAATTCATATAAAGCCAACTTTGCCTGAGGGAGATCATGGAGTTGAAACCTTAGTTAGTAAATAACTTAAAATTTATAAACGGACAATTTTAGTAAAGTTTGTTAAATCATGACAGCACCGAAGTACTGACTACTGAGCTGATGATACTCTCGGAGACTGATAGTCCACTAGCAGAGGTATCGACCCAGTGATGTAAAAAATTGAAAACAACACGTTTAATAATTTCTGGTGTCCAAAGCGGTTTTCTGGATTTACCTTCACCAGGAACGCTCAAATCCAAACCGGAGATGGATAAGTGTCACATATTATTTTGGTACTAAATTTTATATTTCAAACTGTCTAATTATATTGATTTCTATTATGTACATTTCGTATGCAGCAGGCATATTTTAAATTATTTTTTTCAATACTGTTGTAATAGCAACTTCATTTGGTATTTAAAGAAAGATTAATTTGTATTCGGGGGCTTCGTTTGGATGTGCCAACGAGAGCACACGAACTGCGTTCTAATTTTCCATCGCAATCATATCTATTGTTTTTGGTTGAAAATTATTCATTTGTAACACTGATATTTTATATTTGGATTTATTTAAATGAATTTGGATTTTACCAATTAGTTTATGTTCATTGTATTGAATTGCCGACTTGTGTGTGAATAACGAGCTAGTATCCCGCACTGTGAATCGTTCCCAAAGACGAAATCCCACTCGAAGCCATTCTGGCAATGTTTATTTGGAAAGGTACGAAATCTGTCTTCCTATAAGTACCGAAACCGTTGAAGGGCTTTACGTCAAAAATACCTAGAATAAATAGGCAAAGTCATCTAAAGCCAACTTTGCCTGAGGGAATTGAAACCTTAGTTTTTAAATAATTCTAAAATTTATAAACAGACAAAAAAATAAAGAATGAAGAAATAAAAGAATAAAGTACCCCCTCCTCTATTTAATCCAAACGCTCAAATAAGAGAGTTTCAAAAACTAACAATCTAACTGTACATGTTTATAAATTACTTTTGTTATAACACATAATATAGAAAGAATTTTTTTTTTATCTACTATGGCTAAAAGTTAAAAGATTATACTAGTATATAAATATGTAAGTTCGTAAATCGATTTAGCAAGTTCCGCCAACAGTTACCTTTTGGTCATATTTAGACCCTCAAAAGTATTACTCCATTGTTGATAAATTCCATTACCTTAAATTGTTGTTGTCAATCTATAAAGATTAACTTTAAGAAGTTATAAAACTTGAATGTCAAAACGTCTGCATTATCTATTTTATATTCATTGTCTACAACGATACAGTATACTCTATGGTTCGTCATATGTTTTGAAAATTTAATAGCTTATTTGTATGAATTAACTATAAGAGAATGTTAAGTGAAAAACGAACGGCAGATTAAATATTACAAAACGAATTAACTCTTGCTAATGACGCAAATTGTACTGCATTAAAGTGCATTTGATAAAAGTTCTCGATGATTGGTACGTCATTGCATTATATTAGTTTCGGTTCTTTTCCCCGTCTTCCTTTGCTTTGGATTTTTGTTTCTCTTGATATAAAAGGGATACACTCATTCGTGCCCAGTCATACATTCCTATACGTGATGCAACAATTGTTTTAGTAAAAGTAGTTTACTATAATTTATCCGAAAAACTGAAAATTATATATCTTGAAGGTATCCTGTTTAGAAGTGCGAAAACTTGTTTATGAATCGTCATTCGAACAGCAAAAATCGTGTGTTATGTTTTTAAGATGGGCTTACTTTGTCAAGGTAAATTTACAGCGATGTAAAGAAAACACTTGTAAATGAATACGTTCCTGGACATATTAGTATTTGACCAAACGCGTATGGTCATGCCAATATGCATATAAAATATCATACTCAATCGTCCGGGCAATTGATACGATCAATTCAACTTTAAATTTCATAAGATATAAGAATCATTTAAGGTGTCATAAATAAAGAGTTTCTAGGAATGACTTATTCAATCATATCGTATTTAAATCATTTTTACATGATTAATGCAATAACAAAAGCGATTTGTTTTTCAAACGATTGAAAATAAATGAAAACACATTATTACATCGTCATTGTCAATATTTCCTTAAATCTCAAATTCACTATACCAAATTAATTTATGGTTAAACTCTGAGTCATCTAACCACCGGAAAAAAAACTAGCATATAATGCCATGTCCTTAAGCCAGTTGTTTGCATTTTTAGATCACCTGGCCCAAAGGGCCAAGTGAGCTTTTCCCATCACTTTGCGTCCGTCGTCCGTCGTCTGTCGTCTGACGTCGTTACAAAAATCTTCTCTTCTGAAACTACTGCGCCAAATTAAATCAAATTTGGCCACACTCATCGTTGGGGTATCTAGTTTAAAGAATGTGTCCGGGCGGTGACCTGGCCAACCATCCAAGATGGCTGCTATGGTTAAAAATAGAACATAGGGATAAAATGTAGTTTTTGGCTTATAACTCAAAAGCCAAAGCATTTAGAGCAAATCTGACATGGTGTAAAATTGTTTGAAAGGTCTAGATCTAAATGCCCTGAAATTTTTAGATGAATCGGATAACCCGTTGTTTGGTTGCTGCCCCTGAATTGGTAATTTTAAGGAAATTTTGATGTTTTTGGTTATCATCTTGAATATTATTATAGATAGAGATAAACTGTAAACAGCAATAATGTTCAGCAAAGAAAGATTTACACATAAGTCAGCATGACCGAAATGGTCAGTTGACCCCTTTAGGAGATATTGCCCTTTAGAGTCAATTTTTAACCATTTTTCGTACATCTTAGTAATCTTTTACAAAAATCTTCTCCTCTGAAACTACTTGGCCAAATTAAACCAAACTTGGCCACAATAATCGTTGGGGTATCTAGTTTAAAAAATGTGTCCGGTGACCCGGCCAACCATCCAAGATGGCTGCCATGGTTAAAAATAGATCATAGGGGTAAAATGCAGTTTTTGGCTAATAACTCAAAAACTTAAGCATTTAGAGCAAATCTGACATGGTGTAAAATTGTTTGAAAGGTCTAGATCTAAATGCCCTGAAATTTTCAGATGAATCGGATAACCCGTTGTTCGGTTGCTGCCCCTGAATTGGTAAATTTAAGGAAATTTTGATGTTTTTGGTTATTATCTTGAATACTATTATAGATAGAGATTAACTGTAAACAGCAATAATGTTCAGCAAAGTAAGATTTACAAATCAGGCAACATGACCGAAATGGTCAGTTGACCCCTTTATGAGTAATTGCCCTTTAGAGTCAATTTTTAACCATTTTTCGTAAATCTGAGTAATCTTTTACAAAAATCTTCTACTCTGAAACTACTGGGCTAAATTAATCCAAACTTGGCCACAATCATATTTGGGGTATGTGGTTTGAAAATGTGTCCAGTGACCCGGCCATCGGTTAAAATAGAACATAGGGATAAGATGCAGTTTTTGGCTTATAACTCAAAAACAAAAGCATTTACAGCAAATCAGACAGGGGTAAAATTGTTTATCAGGTAAAGATTCACCTGCTCTGAAATTTCCAGATGAATCAGATAACCTGTTGTTTAATTGCTGACCCTGAATTATTAGTTTTAAGGAAATTTTGCTGTTTCTGGTTATTATCTTGAATATTATTATAGATAGATAAACAGCAATAATGTTCAGCAAAGTAATATTTACAAATAAGTCAACATGACCGAAATGGTCAATAGATCCCCTAAGGAGTTATTGTCCTTTATAGTCATTTTTTTAACAATTTTCATAAAATTTGTAAATGTTTACTAACATTTGCCACGGAAATTTCTGGGCCAAATTCATTATAGATAGAGATAATTTTAAGCAGCAAGAATGTTCAGTAAAGTAAGATGTACAAACACATCACCACCACCAAAACACAATTTTGTCATGAATCCATCTGCTTCCTTTGTTTAATATTCACACAGACCAAGGTGAGCGACACAGGCTCTTTAGAGCCTCTAGTTTTCTATAATAGTATTAAAAGCTGTGCGTTTTATATTTGAATATTATATTTCGTTTCCGTTTTGTCTCATTTTACATTAATTGACTTCTAGAGGGGATGGGGTTAAGATCTCACTAAACATGTTTTGTAATATTACCGCCGCATGATTGCACCTATCTCAAGGCATGAGCCTCTGCCCTTTGTTAGTCTTGTTTGATTTTACTTTAAGTTCACTTGTATGCTTTTGAATTAAGAGTTTAGTACAACGTCGATTTTCACTGAATTAGTAGATGAACTTATGGGCCAGCTAAAGCACGCCTACTAATGCGGGATTGTCTCCATTTGTTGAAGACTCGTCTTTTCAGTTTGCTTTTTGGTTGGCTTGTTGTCTCTTTGACACATTCCCTATTTCCATTTTTTATTTTATCGCCCTTTAGAAATCAGGGTTAGTTCAATAAATGTGTTTTAGATATATAATTATATACTCCAACATTCACAATTCTATATATCCATTATCTAAAGACATACAATAAAGTATCTTGCTGTGTTGGATAATATGCGTTATTGCATTGAATATTGGAGAATATTGTCCCGAGTAGAATTTTATACTGCACGAGCTTGCGAGTGCAATATATTTTCTACGAGGGACAATATTCCCCCAATATTCATGCAATAACCCTTTTATTGTATAGCAATATAATATTTGAAAGTCAAAATTGGTTTAAACTAAGATTTTGTCTTTGATGACGTCATAAATTTTTATGGTTTATTGCACTAGTGCAATAAAAGAATTTTTTGCTCGCTTACTTTTGGTTAATTTCTGTGGGAAATATTATGTTGCTTTGCAATAGTATCAGTTATATACGATGTTTCTATTGTTTTTACTTTTTTACTGGATTCTTCATCTGTTGATATATGATGTGACCGTTTTGTTGCACATTTGAATATATTTAGCTATGTTGACATATGTGCATTATTGTCAGTTTATAAAAATACAAATGTTTTAGTCTCTAAGAAAGCATGTAAAATATTTACTGCTTTAATAATGCAAATGGGGCCATAATAAGAAGTCGCTGCAATTCGTGGTGTAGTGGTTAGTGCATCGGACTACTAACACAAAGGTTCCTGGTTCGATTCCCGTTTGGGATGAAAATTTCAGGAACTCAATTTTCGGCTCTCCCTTGACACCATTTGCGAGTATGGTCTTGAGGAAACGATGATAGTCCGTCGGACGGGGACGATAAATGGCTGACCCGTGTTAAGAGAGAGCCATATCTCTTGCACGTTAAAGACACCCTTGTAGATTTCGAAAAAGAGTAGGCTAATGCCGCTACAAGGCAGTACTCGCACCCGCAAAATGGAAAGGGATTAATATAAGTTGTAAAAACTTGTTTCCCAATCCACTATAAACAAATATGTTTAAACTAATTATTACCCCTGGTTCCGTGCCTATTTGGTAGTCTTGCGGGACATCGACAAAATTACTCAACATCAAGTTTTTTTTCCAATAAATTAATTTGATTATCTTATTTCATTTAAATCCGTTAAATCTTAACATAATTTTCTCATTAAGTAATATTTTACGCAAATGATATCAAAAGGACATTCAAACTCATAAGTTGAAAATAAACTGACAACGCCATGGTAAAAAAAGAAACAGACAAAACAGTATACAAAAAAATTGAAGACTGAGCAACACAAAACAAAGTATTTATCAATGTCGTTTTTTTTTTAAATAATCATGACTTCATTGTATATAAGGTCCAATGTTATTGTTACACTTTATGTCGTGTTATTCTTTGACTGTTATCATCTAAAATTAACTGCTATCCGTTTTGAGTTCAGGTTCAGTTTCTGTTTTTGTATCGTCCTCTTTATGCCAAATTGCTCTCAATCTTGTGAACAGTGAAATCTTCTTAAACCTGTATATAAATGAAATAAATGAAAAGGTCAGTATTTAACACTTTAAATAACAAGAATGTGTCCATAGTACACGGATGCCCCACTCGCACTATCATTTTCCATGTTCAGTGGACCGTGAAATTGGGGTCAAAACTTAAATTTGAAATTAAAATTAGAAAGATCATATCATGACTTCAATTTCAGCAAAAACTACCTGGACCAAAAACGTTAACCAAAACTTTAACCTGATCTTCACGCTATCTTGTTCTTTGTTCAGTGGACCGTGAAAACTTAAAATCCAAAAAATCATATCATGGGGAACATATCGCAGATCAAATTTATTCGTTCATTGTGTAATCATACGTTTGTTGATTGAGTTAAGTCTGCCAATTGATATTTTATCGTATGTTTTTCTATGTTGTGATGTTATGCTATTGTTTCAGAAAAAGGGAGAAGGTTTGGATCCATTAAAACGTTTAATCCCGCTGCAAATGTTTGCACCTGTCCTAAGTCAGGAATCTGATGTACAGTAGTTGTCGTTTGTTTATGTAATATATACGTGTTTCTCGTTTCTCGTTTTGTTTATATAAATTAGACCGTTGGTTTTCCCGTTTAAATGGTTTTCTCAGTACTGATTCAAAAGGATTAGTTGATAATATCCCGAACTAACACACGATAACATAGATAAGACCGTTGGTTTTCCCGTTTGAATGGTTTTACACTAGTAATTTTGGGGCCCTTTATAGCTTGTTGTTCGGTGTGAGCCAAGGCTCCGTGTTGAAGACCGTACTTTAACCTATAATGGTTTACTTTTTAAATTGTTATTTGGATGGAGAGTTGTTTCATTGGCACTCACACCACATCTTCCTATATCTATGTGTACTAAATTTCAAGTTGATTTAATGTCAACTTCATCAAAACTACCTTGATTAAAAACTTTAACCTGGAACGGACGAACGAACGAACGAACAGACGGAGGTACAGACCAGAAAACATAATGCCCCTCTGCTATCGCAGGTGGGGCATAAAAAGTGAAAGAAGTGAATAATAGAACACTTTTCAATGCCCATGCGCTCTGTTAGTTTTATGGGTTAACAACCATTAAGAACGATCAGACCTGAGAGCCCCAGATGATTAAAAAAAGAAGCGTTAAGAGCTGCATGACCAAAGAAAATGTAAACTTTGTTTATAAATATTCTCAGCTTTAATTTTAAGAGAATATTTTCATTTACAGTTGCATTTGGTCAAACAGCTGATGACAATCATTGTTCTGAATTTGCTTTGCATTTAAGAATTACAAATGAATGGTCAATAACGCTTAAAAACAAACTAAACGGTCTGTGTATATCTGCGTCCATTCGTTTTTCGTTTTGAAATATCAAAAGCAAAAGTGTTTTCATTTTTCGGTTTTGATTTCTTAAAAACCAAAATGAAAAACAAAAGTGTTTTCGTTTTTCGTTTTTGATTTTCCAAAACAAAAATCGAAAAACAAAAGTAATTTCATTTTTCATTTTTGATTTCACAAAAACAAAACGAAAAACGAAAGTGTATTTATTTGAAATTTCCAACACTGCTCAATTGTCATTCAAAAAATGACAATGTTATCATTTGTCATTCATTTAAAGGTCGTTAAAGTATACATGCACAGCGGTTGTCAGATCAAATACTACTTTAATCGAAGATAATGTCGACGGATGCAAAAGTCTTTAGCAATCGGAAAAATATGGCTGCGTGAACTTAATTACTTTTAAGTTTAGAAAGGTCGATCCAAGATTATTAGAATTGATGACCAATTAAGATCCATCTGCCAGTATTTTACGAACTACGAGGACGATAATGTATTTTGCTTGATCAAATATTCAAAATTTCCGCAATTTCACAATTCAAACGGGGATATTAAAGCCTTCAATTGATTTGCCATTAGGAGCCTATAAGGTATTAATTTTGCTTATTTGTGAAGACCATAAGGTGACATTAACTAGAAGCCGTTGATGGGGGATTATGGAATTGAGAACAGTGGACAAAAAATATAAATAATAGAGACAATGGACCAAGAAATAAATAAAATAGCTAGAATAATGGTGTTAAAATGTAAGGATAAGAGAATAATTGTCAAAAAGTATAAAGAATAGAGAAATATGGCCTAAAATATCAAAGAATACAGAAATTAAAAACCCCAAATCCAGACCATCATACTAGTTGCCTTAATAAACGTTAGTTTGTATCTGGGAGATTGTTATTGGTTATCATACGATTTCTCTTTATTTCTATGTCTATTAATTAAGAAGCGTGCTTTCATTATTTGCCAACATTTTACATATCACATTATAAAAAAGACTATGATTTTGCAAACTACCATAGATTTCCGGTAATTGTTCTGCACACACCACACCACATGGTAGTCCCTGTAATTTTTTTTTCAAATTACCTCAGTTATCCACCCTACCCCATCATTACATAAAAGTTAATAAACAAATGCCTACCGAAATACTTCTGTCCGCACAATGTGTAAAGGGGAGCTGGGTAGCTGATGTCTTCTGGAGAAAAAAATCAAGGTTGCTGTTTAGCTTATTGTTCTTTCAAAGATAGGTTCAAAGTTGGGGTCGAACACCCAACCCCACTCTTACCGAAAATGTAATAAAAAATGTCCTCACTAGGTGCAAAGGGAACTGAAGCTGGGTAGCTGGGGTCTACAGTAGAAAAATCCAGGGTGTAGTTCTGCTTATTTTTTTTTTCTAAAGTAGGTCTAAAGTTGAGGTCGTATACCCTACAAAAACCCTTACCAGACACGGCAGTTAATAAAACAAATTCTGCGGCAATACTTTTATCTGCACTAGTTGAGAACGTATGCTAGAGATCTAGGGCCTACTTGATCAAAATTACAAGTTAATTTATAGCACGGATCAATCTTTTTTAAGCTAATAAATAATTTACTTGCCCACCATACTTTGAATACAAAAAATAAACATTTTGTCCAGTTATATTTAAGCGAAATCCACTAGTTCAGAGGTAGAATGTTTTGTAAAAACAGTTTTGTGTCACTGTGTGGCAAAAAAAAGTTAAAGCACGAGTGCAACTTTCTTTTCTTTTAATGCAGAATTATCATTACTTTTCATAAACTATTTGACAGGATGCTGATAATAAGGAAAGCTGTTTACCCAATAGTGCAATTTTGCCATCATTAAAAAATCATAACTATTTACGATTCTATAAACACTCAAAGTGTTGACTATCTAAAATGTAAAGCGTGCCGTACTATACTCTGTGTAATATATCGAAAGCGATTGATTTTGCCTTTATATAACTAATAATAACATACGATGTATGTTTCATTATAATTCGTTATTCTGATTGGATAACTGCACATCTCATGTTACATTATGCAACGAAAATCATTATTCATGATGACACGAGGTCCCACAATTAAGTGCAAAAGTGAATTTAATAAAAACTTGATAAAAATCGTGTTTTCATGATCCTAGCTAAAACATGTAATTATACATTTGTAAATACTGAATGCTTCTTTTTGTAACTTCATAGGGTTGTAAAAGCGTTGACCGTGCGCACACTATCAGAATGAAGCGCTTCCACTGGCAATATTTTTATAACTATTGCGAAAAAAATATTAATGTTCAAAGTCCAAAGTCCAAAGAGCAACAAGCAATTACACTATTTTTTAGCCTTCCATGTCCCCATACATAAACCCTATCAAACATGTCTGAGATGCCATTGGCTGAAATCTCAATCACAGAGGTCCACCTTCACAATATTTTGTCGATTTAAAAGTGGTATTTGTTGATTAATGCAACAGATTTTCCTAAACTAAAGCTTGAAGGCTTGTACCGAGAATGATACGCCGTGTTATGAAACTGTACCGGAAGTGAGGTTGTTACACATGTTATTGACTCAAATATTGACATTGAATTTGCCGAACATACCAAAGCTTATGTGTAGAAAATTTTAATAATATTGGGTGATCAATTGTTGTAAAAATAATAAAATCACAGTGAAACTTAAATTCTGTTTCTGAATGATGTAATTTGCACTTTTTCTATGAACGGAAAACCTACAGACATAAAACCTTCATAAGTGACTAAAATTACATTTCTGGTTTGTTTATGGTATACACTAGTAAAATTGCTATATGATTGTTTTCTTTTTTTCGTGGAATAATTGATTTTTTGAATTTGAAAAAAAATCTATGCAATAAAAATAGGTGGTGCTTAACTTTTGGCGGACTGTATATATTAAAAAAAAACATTTCAAGTACGTTTGAGTCTCATGCAATATTTGTGTTTATATATTTGAAAACTGACTGCTACCGACTGGCTGATTTAGCCTGGTCTCACAAATTCCGCATTTTCATTACAACCGATTACATTGAGTGTGTAGACAAATGTTATATCTTTGGATCGCTTGTTTGTTAGCTGAACAATGAAGTAACTAGGTAAGGTATACCACCCTCCTGTAGAAGGAGCCTAGTCCTACAGACAGATTGATTAGTTATCTGTCGAACTAGTCTCCTCTTAAAGGAGTGTAGTTTACCTTACCTAATAATACAAGCAAGCTAACCAAGGATGTGCTACATTTGCCTACACACTCAATGCAATCGGCTGTAACTTCTTTACATTACAGGTTGCAACACCTTGCCAAAATCATTAGGTTCCAATAAACGTTTGGAAAATTAAGTCAATGTGCATTCCCGTAGGGTTTTATGCAGAACAATTACCGGAAATCTATTATGAAAACTTGCAAAAACAATATCAAAATCGAAATTTAAGTGACGATGAAGTTACTCACATTTAAAAAGGTTGAGACGTTGAAGGCCAAATAATTTTTTTTTTATTCTTGCGTGTCTTATTATGATCAGACGTTAATTTTAGAGTTTACAAAGAAATTTAATATTAAGACAAAAATTAATGTCGAGTTTCATTGTTGAAATTAACAGTTACAATAAAAATAAAGGATTTTCAAATGATCATGACTTTTGCTTGTAGTAAAATTATCAATCAATCAATCAATCAATCAATCAATCAATCAATTGATCAATCAATAAAATTGAGAATGGAAATAAAAAATGTGTCAAAGAAACAACAGTCAGCCTAACCAAAGAGCACAGCCGAAGGCCAACAATGAGTCTTCAACACAACGAGCAAATCCCGCAAACAGAGGCGGGCTTCAGCTGATCTCTAAATAAAAATATATACTAGTAATGTGAAAATGGACGTCACACTTAACTTAGATTAAAATAAAAACATAAAAAAAACTAACAAAGATCAGAGTCTACTGTCTTGGGACAGGCGCAAAAATACGTCGGAGCTAAACATGCTTTGTTAGATCTCAACCCTCCCGGTATACAACTATATCTAGCTCATGTAGAATAAACAAACACACAACAATATGCACTGAGAAACTCAGTTTAAAAGAAATCCGAGTCCGATGACAAAATAGTAAACAAAAAAAACTACACAAAATAAATATGATTCATAAATTAACAAAGAACTACTAGCAGTAACTGACATGCCAGCTCCAGACCCCAATCAAACATATCGAAAGAATATTTTGATATTAGAAGATGTGGTATAAGTGCCAATGAGACAACTCTCCATCCAAGTCACAGTTTGTAGAAGGAAACTATTATAGGTTAAAGTACCCTCTTCAACACGAATCCTTGGCTCACATCGAATAGCAAGTTATAAGGATCTCCCAAAATGACTAGTGTAAAACCATCCAAACGGGGAAAACTAAAGGTCTAAACTCTATATATAACTAGAGGCTCTAAAGAGCCTGTGTCGCTCACCTTGGTCTATGTGTTTTGGTGATGGTGATGTGGTCGTAGATCTTACTTTACTAAACATTTTTGATGCTTACAATTATCTCTATCTATAATGAACTTAGCCTAGTAGTTTCAGTGGAAAATATTTTGTAAAAATGTACAAATTTATGAAAATTGTTAAAAATTTACTATAAAGGGCAATATTTTTTCCTTAAGGGGTCAATTGACCATTTTGGTCATGTTGACTTATTTGTAGGTTTTACTTTGCTGTACATTATTGTGATTTACAGTTTATCTCTATCTATAATAATATTCAAGAAAATAACCAAAAGCTGCAAAATTTTCTTGTGATTTTTCATGATTTTTTATTATCTTGGACTGTATTTTTGATTAATAGTTGATTACCAAGTTTAATAAAAAAAAAAAAAAAAGCATAATGTGTGTATAGCAAACATATTAACTTTGGCTTAAAAGACGTCTATTTAATTGTTTTCGACTCGCTCTGCTCGGAAAAAGTGACAAGAATAAAATCCTAAGATTGAATGCGTTCGTTCAACAATCTTATTAAAATTAATATATATTATATATTAATTTTCATATATTAGTTTTCACACATACACGTACGTATAACGAAATCAGAGATATACCTTTTAATTAGATTAGTTCGTCTAATTTACAAATGTAGTATTATCTGTAGTAAATTTACTGACTTCTTTAATAAAGGATTTGAATAACTTACAGATTGTGTCCATACCACATAAATGTCCCTCTCGCACTATCATTTTTCATGTCTAGTGGACCGTGGAATTGAGGGTCAGAACTCTATATTTTATCATTTAGTATAGAATATGTGTACTGAGTTTAAAAAAAATATATCTGTACATTAACTTCACTTTCAAGTATAGAGATGTGATTCTTTTTCTGAGACAAGTGCTTGTTACAATTCAAAAGAACTTGCAGTCATTCGATGTTCAGTACTTCAGTACTTTGATTGTTTGAAAACGAGGTAAAATACCCTGCCACATTCGGTGTTTTTGTTAGACCTTTTTTTTCTTCTGTTTTGTATCGATCTCATACGTTAACCCCTTTTCCACTGATTTGTATAGTTTGTTCTTATGCTATTCTGTAACAAAACTGTCCCGGCTGTTTACAAGCATGTTAAACGCCACAATATATTGCATATGACTGATCCAACTCAGGAGCATGTAGTTCGGTGGTTTTCGTTTGTTGATGTTTTTATAGATGTTTTTCGTAATTCATGTTGTTTTAAAATAGGCCGTTATTTTTCTCAATTAAACTGTTTCATATTTTTCAATTCATGGACTATTGTAGCCGACAAAAAAATCAAGTCACATTGATATTTTAAAACAACATAAAAGTAAAAAAGTGTAAAAAAAATATTAATTTAATAAATGTTGAAAATATTATTGTGTTTGTGAGTGGAAAAATTGTAGAATTATTCAAAAGTAGCTCTCGCGTTTTTGTTCTGCGGCTACGTATACGTTAACGGAACACCAATCAAGTAATCGATCTTCAAGACTATGGCTTCAATATTTAATGGTATAAAATATCATGTTCTGCTTGTCGTAGACTCAAAAAGACTTCAAGTTGGAATAGATCTACGAATACTAAAGAACGTTCATGTGTGGTTTCGCAATTGTACATGCCCACGACAGCGATGTCCATATATTGTTCAGAAGATGTCCATGTAAATTTAAACTGTTACAGTATATTATAGAACACAAAACTGGCTATCTTTGCTATAAATACAAGTTAGAAACCGGACATGGTTAACATTAAAGCTAAAAATCCCAATCCCACGGCATCAAATAATTTAAAAAAAAACATATGACCTTTAACATTGGAGGGCAAAACTAGCATTGAGTCATGTCCAGGTCCGAAATAGAAAATAAAGAGATGTGGAGTAAATGTACACGGGACAAAATCGCACACAATATATAGAAAAAAATACAAATTATTAATGAACAGGGCTTTAATTCCTGTTCTTTATCCTGAAAGGAGCTGGAGGGTCTTCAACGAGGAATTAGACCATTGATTCTCATTAAACAAAAGTAACATAGGTTAGTGCATCGGACTACAAAAACATAAGTTCCTGGTTCGATCACCGTTCCGGGGAGAAAATTTCCAATCCACTATTAATAAATATGTTTAAACTAACAATAGCTATATATATGTTAGCGGCAGTAAGTGAAATTAGGCATTAAGCTTAAATCCTAGGCAATAAGCTAACGCCTAGGCATTAAGTCTAATGCCTAAATGATGTTAGGCATTAGTCTTAAATCCTAGGATTTTAGCTTAAATCCTGAAAAATGTGTCCAGGCATTAAGCTTAATGCCTAAAGTATAAACGCGAGTAAATGAAAAAACATTTATTCAATTAAATAAAAATCATACATTTGATACATAATAAAATTATGAGAACTAAAGTTTAAAATGTCATCTCCTGGAAATAAAATCACAAATAAAATAAGTTTTTTTATTTAAACTCATCAAATATTACTTATAAAACATGAAAACTTGATACAAATTTGTGTTAAAATCATTTGTTATCACAAGTTGTAGAACTGTGGCACCGACTATTGCACTTTCTCCCGTTTTTCTTGCATTTGCACCGGTTACTTAAACATTTAGTTTTACAAGAACATTTGAAAAATCCTTGACCTCCAGATAATGACTGATGGGTTGCTGCCTCACGTACACTTAAAGTTGTTTCACTATTAATTTCCTCTTCCAGAATTAAATTTTGTTTACATATTCCCACCTCATTTGTTCCAAATGTTCCTAGAAGTTGTCCAAATCATGTAGCCACAACAGAATTGCCCTTATCATTGACCCGAAAAAAAATATCAATTAGATTAAAAGCCACCTCTGATGCACATTTTAAGGTAAGGGCTTAAATGTTACAAAATTTGGTAAGGTGGTCTTGAAATACCATAATAAATTTATAGTTTCCATCTGGGTTTGATTGACAATCCATCAAATCAACTTGTCCTCTACTGTTTTAAAAAGTCTTTAGATAAAATGGGTTTCACTACTACTCCATTCCCTAGATGTTTTTTTTTGATATTGCAATTTTCACAAAGTGACAGAAATAATTCACGTGAAATGTTAGCATATCTATTATTTAGTTGTTTTATCATGCGATCTCTGCCGCCATGACCTGTTTCTTTATGTGCCTTTTCCAAAATACCATAGAGTTCCTCTAGGAAGACATAAATTTTGAAATTTCCCTCGTCATTCTCGCTGACTTTAGTTATCAACCTCTCAAAACCACCAATGTTAAAAATGTCATACCTTCTTAACTTGTAGTAATCTTTTGTCAATTTCTTTTCTAATGATTCCAAAAGTTTAATCTTTGCCAAAAGATCATGGTACTTTGCTCTAGATTATATGCTCCTTGTTTTCCCTGATTCGAATTTAGACCTTAAAGATTCAAGAAATAAATGGTATGAGCAAAAAATCATATCTTAATTTTGTCTACTTTTGACCAGTTCAAACCAGCTTGACCAGTGAAGTGTTGTCACGGAATAGAAGTTCCTTCAAAATATAAGTTCCAAATGGAAAAAATATTCTGGAACATTACTTCCACAGGAATAAATATTACAGTAGATGTTCCTAACGGAATAAATAGTATAAAATATTTGTTCCATCAGTTACAGGTATTATGACATTGTTTATAATAAAGTTTCCACTGGAACTTCTGTTAGGTGGAACAAATATACGTTGACAGTGTAAGCATTTTCAAATAATTATTATTAGGATTATATAGAATCTCCCCTTTTTATGGGATCACTTTTTAAAATCTTATCTATTGTTTGTACTTCCACAAAAAAGTATGAGGTAATTCTGTTTTAAAAAAGAAAAGTACTAAAATTTGAAGATTTGTCAGATAAACGTATATTAATATTAGGAATATAATTAAGAAAATATCTTATTTCAAGAAAAATCACTAAAAACACTTAAATTATAAAATTTCACTTATTGCCTAAAATCATGTTCGGCAATAGGATGAATAATCATCACCAAATTTCAGGTAATAAGCTTAATGCCTGGAAATTTCAGGCAATAACTTACTGCCTAGGCGTTAGCTTATTGCCTAGGATTTAAGCTTAATGCCTAATTTCACTTATTGCCGCTAACATATATATATAGCCACACACTTTGACTTTGTGGATTACATTATTTTTTTTCCATCATCCTACATATGTCTTTTGATATTGTTCATTCATGTAAATACTAAAAGTCTTACGCTGTATCTATATATTTTACTCAGAGACCAGATAATAAAAGAAATAAATTAAAAAATTTCAGGGTCTGAGATATTTTGTATCATTTTTTCCAGTTCTTCTGGGGTCCTTGAGCCCTTCCTTCGCCAACAATATATAGTTTGCTTTATTTGTAAAAGAGGCTAGTTACGCTTCAGTATTATCATCTTAGCTTAACCTGTCTAAACTTAAAAGTAAAGATCACGCACCCTTATTGTTTTATGGATTGCATCCGTCGACATTATCTTCGATTAAAGTAGTATTGATCTGACAACCGCTGTGCATGTATACTTTAACGAACTTGAAATGAATGACAAATGATAACATTGTCATTTTTTGAATGACAATTTAACAGTGTTGGAAAGATAAAATAAATACACTTTCGTTTTTCGATTTGAGTTTTTGAGAAATCAAAATTGAAAAATGAAAATACTTTTGTTTTTCGTATTTTGTTTTGTGAAATCAAAAACGAAAAACGAAAACACTTTTGTTTTTCATTTTGGTTTTTAAGAAATCAAAAACGAAAAATGAAAACACTTTCGTTTTATGTTTTTTGGTTTTTGATATTTCGAAACGAAAAACGATTGGACGCAGATTTACATGGACCCTAAACTTCGGTTTGTGCAAATTTTAGATTGACGTGGCTGTGTAAAAAACACGTTCTCGACAGCTTCACGGTTGTAAATGTATATATCACACACAGCCTAAACAAAAAAAGACACAGAGAGGCACGTGTGTTCAGAGAACGAAGCATAGATTATACTCTCACTTACTGAATATGTAATTACATTGCATACAAACATTTCAAAACTAATTTCAGATTGCATTTAGATGTTATAAATTATATATTAAAAACAAGATATAGTATGATTGCCAATGAGACAACTCTTCACAAAAGACCAAATGACACAGTAATCAACATATATATGCCAACGTACGGGCTTCAACAATGAGCAAAGCCCATACCACATAGTCAGCTAAAAAAGGTCCCGGAATCACAAAATGTAAATCAATTTAAATGAGAAATTTAACGGCCTTATCAACGACAAAAAATGAACAAAAACAAATACGTAACACAGCAACAAACAACAACTACTGAATTACAGATTCCTGACTTGGGGCAGTGTTAAACATGTTAGCGGGACTGCTGTCAACGTATATTTGTTCCACCTAACAGAAGTTCCAGTGGAAACTTTATTATAAACAATGTCATAATACCTGTACCTGATGGAACAAATGTTCTATACTATTTATTCCGTTAGGAACATCTACTGTAACATTTATTCCTGAGGAAATAATATTCCAGTATAGTTTTTCCCTTTGGAACTTATATTATGAAGGAACTTCTATTCCGTGACACAAAAATCAGATGAAACGGGCTTCTAAATCATAACATTTAATCTGTTTAAAATTCCCCATAATATGGTACAAAGTTTCAATCATTACCAGAAAAAATGATACAGTGGTGGATCCAAAAATGTTAATAAAAGGAATGGGATGGTCAGCCTCCGCCCCTTTTGTGGGAAAATATTGTTGATTATTATAAATATTATTAAAAATTCGGTTTTGTAAAGCTTATTTATAAGTACAGTATTTACAGTATAAAATAGTTCCTCGTTTATTTAATATAATATAGAAAATCACTAAAGCATGAATGAAGTAGCCCCCTCTTAAGCAGTCAATGCTTGTGGGCGAAACCTGGACACAGAATCTTTAAAGTAATGGTAAGATACGATTTTCATTTTTAAACAAATGTCATATGCCTGGTTCATTTGATGCTATATATTTGTACCTGTGTAGCAGCACTAAAGTAACAATAACAGCAATCAGTATGGCAACCAGAATTCCAAAACAAACACCGACTATCATTCCAGTGGATGCTAAAAAAACATCAAAACAATTAGCACACATACAAATTATTGATTATTGCTTGCTTATTTAAAGTCAAGTCTCAAATGTTTCACGCACATTCAAGACAAGAATACATTTTCGATTAACACAAAGTTAAGTTGTTGGGTAGCCATGGCAAGTCGTGATTCCTAAACATACACAAAATGAGGTTATCTTCTTACAGGATTGCTTGCTTGATTGATGGTTTTTAGTTGCTATACTGACCAGTGGCAAATAGTTGAAGCATGTTCAGAACAGAAGGTATTAAATCTAATACCCCACTTCTCCAACCATTCATACATCCAATGCACCCAAACGAACAATAGTATTTCACCAAGAAGGAGGAATGAGGAAGTTCAGGAAGAACAATATGTTACACATAGAATATGCTCAGTAAATCCTTAGAGTTCTTAACTATTGGTATGACTGCTTGTTCTCCCCAGAGCTTGTCACGCTACAACTTTCCCATGAAAACCAAGAACTATAATGACAATACTGTACTCCACTTGAACAACCTCCGACATCTCCTATTACGAGTGAGATACAGCTTAATATTCCTATCATAAAGCAAAACTTAAACAAAGACGTCTCCATGTTGTTACTTTAAAAAAAAAAAGGTAACGTTTTTGTTTAAAGTTTTATCTATCAGTGAGGTCCTGTTGATAACGGTACTGTCAAAAAAAATGTAATCTTAAAGACTAATGTAACCAATAAAACTTGTCTAAATGTTTAAATTTCGGTTATTGAAAAAAGAAAAATTAGAAGCACAATTGATTTCAGCGCAATATGGCGACTGGTTTTATTGAATTTCTCCATTTCAATGGCCTCAAGAGAAACAAAGATAAAATAATTCTTCATTTTATTTTACATAATATATAGATATAAACCATTAACTTATAAATTTCAATTTTCTTTTTCTAATAATGTCCTGAATAAATAGAAAAAGTATATAATTGAGTACATGCATATACCGGTATCCTACTTAATGTTTTAGTAAAAGTAAAAGCGTTAAAATTAGCCCTTCTTTACTTTATACTAAATAGTGCAAACATGTGTCAGACTTAGACATACTGTAGGTATTTTAAAGTTAAAAACAATTAAACTAAATTGATCTTTTATAAACTGGTAAAAATGCCACACATGTGAACATGCGTGCCACATGCGTTTCACATGTGTGTCACATGCATGGGAAAAAGGCGTTTCATGCCACGCATGTGACACATGTGAGAAAAAGGCATGTGACACATGTGTATTTCTGACACATGTTATTTACATGCGTGTGTTACACATGTGAATGCATGTGTACCACGCACGATTCCCATGCGTGGCAAGAAACATGTTTATAACGCATGTAACACACTAATCACATGCGTTTTCAGGTACATGCGTTACATACGTGTGGCATTTTTGCCCAAGTAAGATATCCATAAAAAGCCTAAAACGATATGTTTTCTTGACTTCATGCACATATTATGATTTTAGTAAGGAAAGGCTTTGAATGAAAATTTGCTTGTTACAAGACTGAGTCTAGACCATTATTCAGCATTGAAAGTATACTTATCAGGTTTATATTTAAACATGTATGTAAACAACTATTGATATTTGAAATACTATTTCGCGTTCCAAAATATTAATGCAGTAAGGCTCTGGTGTTTCAAATTATTTTCTTTTATGTTTTTATTGTTGTTTTTTTATAATATTTTATAATCGGAAAAACAAATTTGACCATCTTCTTGTCTAGACAAAAGTTATGAGCACAATCAAAGTGAAAACACACTTTATAAAGTATCCTTGAAACTTCAAAAAGGTAAACTTATCCATTTTCTTGTCTTAAATCTGACAAGATATCCAAAGCAGGATTAATGTTAATTCGATAAAGACATTGACCCAGTTGAATTTTATTAAATAAAAATAAATGTATTAAAGGAAATTATGAATAGACACTGTCCAATAAAAATAATATCATTTCTCGGCATAGAGGACAGCTTCATTTGTTGTAAAACTCAAGGATGAACTCGATCAGGGCGTAATTGTTTTAAACTGAGCTCGATATGATAGAAACCCGTCTGAAATTTTGTTTTCTGGTATTACTTTTTATATTACTCATTGTAAATTGCGAAATGAAGCAAGTTTTCATTTGTTCTTTTTATGATTTGTTTTTATCTTGCCGTAATTGTTTACATACAATGTACATGTGAACACAATAGACATTTCTGATGTCCGTTACACTTTACAGAAATAAACATACTCATTTAGAAACTGCCCCATTTGTTTAGCATTTATTTTGACTTATTACAATTTGTTGTCCAATCTTTAAGGATTGAAGGCACAATTCAGATTGTTTATGCTGTTAATTTCGAAACATTTCATTTTTTTTTTTTGGTTTATCATGTAGTATTTCGAAACATTTTGTTTATCGTAAAGTATTTTGAAAGATTTATCAAGTTGTACATATTGATAATGAATTTAATTTCAATTTAACCGTTAACTTGGGAAAGGCTAACGCATGGACTAAGCACTAAAGAAAAGCATATTAACACTGAAAAGCGATTCATGGCAGTCATCTGGAAAATTCTATCCACAAACAATCATTCAAATACAGTCAAGGATGTTCGCTGCCCTGTAAGTGTTTCAAAATAAAAAGCTTTTTAAAAGACTGTTTTAATTAATAGCATGTATATAAAGGATATATAAAAAGCAACAAAATAAAAGGGTACGTGTGCTTGTTTTCAAAATATATGAACCATTAAAATTTGGCGGGAAATGATTCTCTCTAGATTTTACATTTAACATTGGCACCTTATTCCTTTTAAAAACATATAAAAAATAACAAGGACTAAGTCTTTATAAGATTTTTGGATATTGCTTTTTTAACTGTATGTTATCAAATTATAAAAAAGTCAGGGTTAATAGCGGACAATTTTTTAATTGCACTATAAGATAAAACCAGAAGATTGAAATTATCCGGCCAAATTCAATACAAGAGGAGCAAACATCCTTAAAACGACAATTTAAATGTTTTTCTTAAATCTTTGACATTAAATCAAACACAGATAGAGAGATTATCATTGAAGTATACGATTGTACGTGTACTGTGTGTTGATTATTATGTTTACACCAGGTCATACAACCTACAGCATTCTTTAGAGATAATCTCAAAAGATAATTAAATGACGTCTTTTCTAAATTACATGAAATGCTGATATACAATATGAGTCCATGCATAAATTGTGTCTTTGGGATATTTTGTGAATAGACGTTTAAGCATATTATAAATAAAATATGAGATTTTGAGAAGATGATTTTCAAACTAATGTCCCTCTTTGTTTTTTAAATAATATAAATATCAGATATAAGTTGCTAAAACTGTGTATGCTTCAACAAGGCATTCACAATTTCAAAATGATTACCATTCTACCTACATTTATTTTTGTTTTCTGAAATATTTATCCCGAATAAGTCAGTACACTTCCTGTTTTCCCTTGTCTGCAATAAGTTAGTTGTTATATTACAATGTTTTAGGCATGCATCGTAAATCTTAATGGCAGGTGGACAGCAAATTGCACGACTTCTCTTTGTGGTATCTATTGAATTGTTACAGCTTTTCCACGATGACCATTCTCTATACTGACACTCCTTTATTCCGCTACCACAATCACATTTACCATCATTAACCAGATAAATGCTAATGAAAAATGTTAACAAGCGAAAGCGCCAAAAAGATGAAAATTTCATTTTAAATATTTTGAACTTATTATATTATCGTGATACAAGTTTATGTTTTTGAATACATTTTGATTATCATTTAAATGACCGATTGTAATATCGAAAGTTTAAAATAAATTGTTCAATTTCATTGTTTGATAGTATACTTGTGTCACATTTTTATCAAATTCACTAAAGATTTTAACAATAGGTCTTTCAAGGAGTTTTTGATTGTTTCAGTAGACATGTAAACATGGCCAAAGTCTACATGATGAATAAAATATTCTTCAGAAATATCTAATGATTCGTTTATAGAATCCTTCTCAAACCTTTTTTGTCTATTTTTGATATATTCTGCTAACAGAAGAATCGTGTTACATTAGTTTTTCAACGTCTTACAAAAATGAAAAGCCTTTAAAGGGGCACTAACTACGAGATTAAATTCTGTTTTTTTTGGTTGAATCATGAATGAAGGTGAAATAGTGAAATAATAATTATGTATAATCAGCCAGTATTTTAATTGTGTCAAAATAAGATAAGATGATGAGTTATTCACTTACAAGTGAATAATTTGACCTTATTGAATCCGTATTTAGGTGAACTTTAATTTAACAACTTAGCTAGAGATAGATTATTCATGATTGGTGCGTGTTATGCTATTAAAAGAAAGTGAACCGAATGTGAATCATTTGATGGACTGACTCGATCCACAAACAATCATCCTGATACAGGTAAAATCGAAAATAAACTTATGTTTTCATATAACCTTAAAATTAAAATCCGACAGTCATATAAAAAAGTCTATTTGCACGAGGTTCATATATCTACCTTTATTTATGTTTATGTTTATATCGTGTCAAATAACCGTAGGTTGTTTCGTGGTCATCTCGATAGTTAATTAGATGGCGTAATCGAGCCCATGCCCTGTAAGTTGTATGTTTTAGACTTTTTATAATACATGTACATGTTATACATCGTTATAAATATAGTATGATGAGTTATAAAATCGGTGAACATATCACTCTCTCTCTCTCTCTTCTCTCTCTCTCTCTCTCTCTCTCTCTCTCTCTCTCTCTCTCTCTCTCTCTCTCTCTCTCTCTCTCTCTCTCTCTCTCATATTCAATATATCCAATGGTCCATGTCTGTCATATCTTCATTGCATAACCTGTATTGTAATAAAAAAGGTCGTAAATTCTCGTTTCAATTGTTTCTCATTTTTCATTTCGGGCCGTTTTATAATATACTATGCCGTATCGATCATTCTCATTGATAATCTCATTGATAAAGCCCGTCCGGTGATCTTTAATTGCTTTTGTCTATGTCGTTTGTACGTCGGTGGACAGTTGTCTAATTAACAACCATACCTTACTCTCCTTATTTTTATATTAATTTATCCAAATTGTCACGATACTGAAAAGACAAAAGTGGACTGTAGTCAACAGTTAAATAAACGCAACAGTAGTAAAACGCGCATTTTTTGCTTCTTGAGATATAAAACAGCTATTTGTTCTTTTTGAGTTGAAATTGGTACTCATTTCAGTTAACAGATTCGATTTAGTGACCGTCAAATTTGTGTAGTGTCCTCTAGTTTTTGTGCTGTTTATCTCAACGCTTCATTCAGTTATGTTTGACATTTAATACGTTTAAATTGATTGAGATGATAAAATGTACACGACAATGTCAATTTCTCCATGTATTTCATATTGAATAATTGGACACTAAGTATACTATGGTGTTTACTTATCAGTCAGTTCAAATCTAATGTGCCACTTGACATATTATGTCTGAACTATTTAAAAGACATGACGTGTATTATATTTATATTCCCCGGGTTGTTATTCTTTTATTAAAATTTGAATGATTCTATTTAGAATAGTTTTTACATATTTCTGTTGTCCGGTATACCTATATGGCAACGTATCATTATATCATTAAACACATCAAACGATTGGAAAACAACTGTCATTTTCCTGATTCTGTACAGGCATTTTCTTATGTATAAAATTGTAGAATGAACCTGGTTTTATAGCTAGCTAAACCTCACACCAACTGTATAAGTACCTTGTCACGCCAAAGGTATATAACAAAAAATGGAATAAACAGGAAAGATTACAACTATACAAAGACAAATAAAAAGAACACCATAATATACCATCATGTATTATTTGTGAAGTTGATACGGAATATTTATCAACAACGTCTAGGTATTTTCCAATGATTTTATTTTTAGAAAAAGGACGAGATGTTCTTTGACATAACCTTTAGGGACGTTTGAACAAAGATTGATCGAGTAACAGCTAAATGTACCTAAAACAGAGAAATGTATATCCCATATGCACTTTAAGTTGGTATATTGCTGCTAGGGTGGGGAAAATTTATAATTTTAAAATTCAAATCGTCTCAGTTGTCATAGACTTTGCCTCATTTTACCTAAGGGCTCAACATTACTGTTAAACATGGAGGTCATCACAATATATAGTGTATTTAAAATTCGTTTTACTGTTGTTTTATTAAATACTGTACTGGGTATCGATTCTTTATATAGTAATGGCTTGTTAAAGGTCCTTGATTCTGGTGAAACCTAAAAATCATTATGGTTTATGCTTATTGTTGATATATAAGTCCATACTGAAACGAATTCGTTCAACCTCGATCGCAGGTGTCAATAGGTATTGTATATTTCATTGCGATGTATATTTGATATGAAGACTTTTTGAAGGGATTTTTCCAATATTTAAACCAAATAACACATTAAACAACAATTAAAAATGTTTTTTTTTCTATATTGCAGTATAGACTTGACATATCAACGATATAAGAATTTGGCACGAAACAAGAAAAACGATCGGCAGGACCTCTCGTTATCCCGTTTCTAAGCCTCATCCTTTAATTGTTGATATGTTAAGTCAAGGCACTATTATTGTCTATAAAGGGTTATCAATGTTTACATACCATCTTGAAGAAATGCTTAAAAATTAAAAAAATAAGAAATCTTTTTAGATTATTTGTATTCATTATTCTCTAATTTCGTCTTCGGAATTATATCTTGATATAAACAAGCATGAGTAAAACGACGGGTGCCACACATGCAACAGGATGTTTTGAGTGTTCGAGTAGCCCAGTTGTTAGTTTCCAGCATTCTTCATTGGCGATTTTCATTTAACTTAGTCTGTTTGCATGAGTGATTTTTAAGGACTAGAAGTTACTTAAAATTTTGATTTGTTTTTTGGACTCTTTACTGATTGGAAAGTCTAATACAAACTCGTCAATAACCCCATGAATTAAGGAATGTAGAAACTGTTATTTGTTAAAAGCCATGTATCAATGTACTTGAAAGGAATACTTTTTCGTCAATGGTGTGATCTATGCAACCTATTCTCATTACTAACGTATTGATTACAATACTTGCGTGTTCCCCACACAATACAACGGAGATTACAATTGGAGTCATTATTATAAGGATAAATTTTAACCAAGTTCCAAGGTAAAAATTGTAACATTCAATCCGATGCCTCGTGTATCATTGCAAAAGGAATACACCTGTTGCTCAGTATAGTTTCTGTCTCTATCCGATGTGTACGTATTTTCTAGTCGCAGTCTTGATTGGTCACATTTTATCCAGGTCTATCTCTTATACAAATCCTACTTATTCTATTAATTGTTGGATAAGTTTTCGTCTGGAATATGCATAGCATATTTGGCATCAGACGTTAAACATACAAAAACCAATCGATCGATCGACTGTTTTTCTAATACATTAAACCAAGCAACATCACAGTATTTTGGTAATTGCAAACCGGTATTGTTGGTCAATGATATATGATCAGACACAACCGCATATTGCAAAATTTGGGGTAATTTGCTAAATTGCAAAGCGGACATTTTGCCTTTATTTTGACGGCAGCCATTACAATAGGATTCTACAAACCCCTTCAATAAAAATGCCAATATGCCAATACCCATGTTGAATGAACAATTTGTTCGCACATAGGTGAATTGTACATGTCTTCAGGCTTCTGTCCATGTACACATGAGCATTATCTACTCTGATATCTTTCGGCCTTTTTAGTTTTAAAATCAGACGCGTAATCATAGTATATTTGCTATATAAGATCATATAGAATGACGGAAAATAGGAAGATTCATAACAGAAATATATATGAAAGAAGATATTGTTCATGATTTGTTCGCTAATAGGGGAACACCTTGTAGGTTGAATTTTAGAATTAAATGATGTTTAACTTACATGCTCTCTTACGTTTTCGGCCAAAATGTTTTAAAAACATGATGATTTCAACCTTCCAGTTTCGTAAAAGGTCAAGCATTCCCTTAGAATTACACAAACATTTTGAAAATATCCCCCTAAGGAAATTTTTACAGATACATTAGTTTTAGATACATGACGGAAAAGGACTGGTTTATCCGCAAATCTTATATAAATTAAAAACTTAAGCTGAGGAAAGTAATTTGATCAAAAGGGATATAGCCACGTGAATAAAGTACCTTTGATTTTGCAATAAAGATTAGATAAATAAGAAAGAAATTAATAACAATCTTAAAAACCAATGGCATGTGCAACTTATAACAAGATAGTTGTATTATGAAGCTTTTTTATTTATTAATATTAAACCAAAATGTTAAATTGGTTAGTAATACCAGATATAGCAAAGAAAGGAAAAATAAATGTATACATGTTTAATAACTAAATATACTAACAAAAAAACACATTAATACGGATATTATATATATATATATATATATATATATATATATATATATATATATATATATATATATATATATATATATATATATATATATATATATAATAGAATGTATTCCTCTCTAGAAATGCATTGCGTAATGTAAACTTTTGATGACCTGCGGGATAGTGTTGATTAAATGTATTTGTTTGCAAACAATGGGATTTTCAAATTCCTAACATAAGATCTTTGCATCTGAATTTGACTTTATCTGTTATAAATTAAAATTTGAGTTTGACCCTGGCCTTCACGTTGAATAAGGTAATGTCTATAACTAAACTGAACTACAAATTATTGAAATAAGCAATTATTCAAATGCCTGTTACAATGGTCACTACCTCTCAAGTTATCGCTAAGCGATAAAAGGGGAATAATTAGACTTAAAAAAAGACGGAAGTATTCCTTATTGTCGAGCTTTATCAACACTAGTGGGATTGAATTAATCCGGTATCCAACTGTACAGTTTAAATGTTCTCTAACCTTTAAAATAATTGATATGCGGCAAGATGGAAATTTTATGATTTCTTTCAGTGATGGCGGTATTCCTAATTGTTATGCCTTGTCAGCACTAGTTGATTTATCATTGAATTTAAGTACAGTCATACCGTTACGTCAATGATAAACTACAAAATTAAAGCCTAATGTTATAAGTCAACGTATAAGTATAAAGATATATATATATATAAAAAAAATAACATTATATAATTTCTCCTCCAAACTGAAGAATTTAGTTGTGGTTCATTCTATCAAGATCATGAAGTAGTAACATTTTCAGACATATAATGCAAATAAGATTCCTTTTCTCTTTTTACTATAAAGACTTAATATGATGTAAGAAACGAACATGATTTGTTCATAAGTAACTCAACACTACACGGCTAAAACAAGTATTGGAGCTTGAATGCATTTGGTATCAGATTTTTATCTTTATTCTACCAGATGTTTGTATTGTTATTCCAATATGATTTTGGGGTCACAGAAGAACTTAATAGAACATGACTTAAGAGTGTTTCTGGTGCGAGTACACAGTCATTTTGTAGTGCATTTCTTTGAGACAATAAAGGAAAATAAACAAAATCCCAACTGCGCTTTCTCAAAAATATTTTTACAGTGTGTTGAACTACTTTTGGATAAACAAATTATATCAAAATTATAGAACTCTTCGTCGGTTCGAACTCAAAATATGGACAACTTTGTGTGTTAATGGGGTCTGGAAATCTTTTGACAGCTTCCGAAGTGCTTATTTTTAACCTTTTTAAGCTGGACCAAATCACTGCTTTACTTTAAAATCATGATCCAAATGTTTTTACAGTGACAACTCATCCCCCTACTTGGTATTTGAGGCATAAGACATGAAGAAATACATTTGGAAGGTGTAAAACAAAAATTGGCAGGTAACACACTGTCCATACTAGGGACTATATTTGTGGACAACGAAAATCAATAGACGATAACTGTGTACTCGGACCTATTAATCGTTTGGTGTTCAATGGATTCCATCAGTTTCTGACACTGAACATTGTTTATTTCACACATATTGTTTATTATTAGCAAATTATCAAAACTTGTGTTGTATTTTATGAAAAAAACTCCCATTTAATAATGCCTTCCAATCGCATTCTCATTCGTGGAATTTTTGAAAATACTGATCATTTAAAACATAATAAATTCAGTTTGACAGTTTAGATTTATGATTAGAATTAAGGAGATTTGCATAATTATCCTTATTGCCATGACATAACATCCTGGTTTTTAATTTAAAGGAGTAGTGTACGTTACTGAATGCAGTGTTCCAAGATACAATTCAACTGTCAATAAGTGTATTTGCATTGCAAAAGAAATGACACTTTTCAACAGATTCAGTTGAAGGTTACCTGTCAATTCAAAAAAATTGCAGGTTATTTTTCTAATAACAAAAATACAATAGTTATTGTGCTCTGTGTATTTTATTCAATGGGACCTGTAAATTTCTTCCAAGAGGAATCAATCACTCACTGAGGAATTTACCTGAACAAAACATTTAACTGTCAATGATAAAAATGCATGTACCAAATATACTTAATAAGGACTCACAAAGTTGCATTTTATCTTGTATATATTCAATATAAATAATACATTTTAAATTTGTTTAATATGAATAATTGAAAAATAAAATTTTGATTTCTCATAAAATTTTCAATATTTTGCCTATTAATTTTTTTGATGTGTTTGAAATATATATGTGTATAAATTCAGGCTTTCATAGATTTATATTTTCAATAAACAACCTCAAAATAATATCAATTAATTCATAAACAAATATTTTGTTAGAAATACACTTTTTATAATTAAGTAATTGTTTATATTGAACAGATTACAACTACAGTATTGATAATGCTTTTAAAAAACAACATCACATGCAGTTTTTGTGAGAGTAAAACATATATTTTAAGGAATTATAAAAAAAAACTGGTCAGGTAAATTAATCAATGAATGATAGATTTCTCGTAGAAGAAATTGAAAGATTCCAGTGAACACAAATTATAGAGAACAATATAGCTATTGCATTTATTCAATTGGAGAAAAGAACAGACAGAAGTTTAAATGTTTTGACCAAGAGCTGATGACTCCGTGGTAAACTTTCGTTTGGCTTGCAAAATGCATGTATTTTATCTGTTTAGAAGATGATTATTTTACTCAGTTAAGCTAATCAATGAGTGCTAGATTTCTCTTAGAGGAAATGTAAAGGTCTCGGTGAGAAAAATACACAGAGGACATAACCTATTGTATTTATTAAATGGGACAAAGACTTACACACGTTTGGACAGATAAAACAATAAATGAATTTGTGGAAAAATTTAACTTGGTTCGCAATAAAGCTTTCGGAACTTTGAAGTTACGATACAACATATATATATAGCTAGGAGATAAATGTATTGTATTGTAATCTTGTCCTTCGTAAATCGTAGATTTTACTGTCGCAAATTGCCGTATGGTGTCTACTCAACGAATTTGATCGATTTTGGTTAACGGAATAACACACAGCTATATTTAATATCATTAGAAAGAGCAGAACTTGTCTCATCGAAATACCGTTGTCGTCGTTTTCTGCAGTGGTCGCGTTATGTTCTAAATCAGGGTCAAAGATTAAAGCAAAAATTCCAGGAAAAAGCATTCATTTTTAGATAGATTGTTGTTTCTACATATTTGTGTTTGGAGCGAAATAAATACATCTAATTTATAGAACAATATCTTTTGTTTCTACATTTAGAACTTATTTTATATTTTTATCTTAATAATTTACTTTGACATTTTTATCCTAAGGGTGAACATTTTGAATTTTCAAACAGCTGTTAAGCAACAGTGACCTTGACTCATTTTTATTTCAAAATTTGGAATTTTTATATTCAACTCGTTTCATCTAAGATCTAAAGATGTTTATTAGATCTTAACTTTAAAAATTTGGCAAAAGCAAAATTTGTTTTTCACGTCTTTTGATAGTAAGGTTCTCGTCAATTTCTAGGTAAATATAAAATTTCTGTTATTGAGTGTGTAGGCGCATATATTATTGATTTGTTTCGAAATTTGTGAAACATTAACGTCGAACCTTGTTGAATATGAAGCTTCTGTGTATAGATTGGCTTTACAGCAGTAAAAAAATACTGCCAACGGAGATAAAAGGGAGAGTTACAGTATAAACAAAACGGCTGTTAGAAAAAGGTTAAACACCACATCCCATCCAACATATACATATGACTAAAATATCAACAATTGGCTATAATGTTTACAAGTATTCAAATAATATATGTACAGCACTTATGCATTTTACAAACAATCGCAAACAAAAAGGCGTGAAATACCAAGACGACATTAAAAACTTATAAATTGAAGACATGATGACAACAGCAAGGCAAAAACACGAAAACGACGAAAGAAAGAACAAATGCAAATAGAAAATTATGATCGAAGCTAGTATAACCTACTACGTTCAATGGTCTCCTGTAAGTGTAAAAGCTCACCATGCATGTCAATGTCAGAGACCATATTTGAGGATTTGTTTTGGTTTTCTTTAAAATATTTTTCCCAATAGATAGAGTAGATATTTATTGTTTGGAAAATATTATGGACTGCGTATTTTTCAAATTTTCGTTCGATAGCTACCAAATATTAATAAGGTACCAACAGACAACTAAAATCTTTAACAATGTCATCTTTGTCGTCTTCAAAGTTTTTAATTGAAATCAAACGAGTATTTACATTTTGACATATATCATTTGTCTGACATGGATATAAATCTGTACATGATAGTATCTGTTTGAAGAAAATGCAACCCTTTGAACACACAAATTTTCTTTAGAAGTGCAAACTAAATTTCGCTGAAATTCGGTTGATATCTGACCTCCGAAAGACAGGGTAGTTTTGCTATGTCGGAAGACATCCAAATATATATCTGGAGTGAAGGTCTTAGTACATGTCGCTAAAAGATAGATTATCAAGGAGGAAGTTTGGCATGGGAGGAATTTTTAATAGACAACTTTCGAGTTCGATGCATTTCCGTCAAATACTCTGGTTTTAGTGACCATCATTCGTGCGTTTAGGGGCGTCACCACTTCCGTTCCAATATTGAGCGAGTGGTTTGAAAATTTTAAAGCTGTATTGCACGAATTATTCGGCAAATAGAATTCTCATAATTGTTTATCAGCACTGCTGTCATCAGGGAATTGTGGTTAAGTACCTACAGAACAAATATTATTTCTAGTGTGTCCTGTACAATGACGATCACAAAGACGCTTGATGAACGTCTATAGTGCAGGGATATATGCGATCCCATCTATCTGGTAAATGACGTCAAAAAGGCGCGCATAATTAACGAGTGTGTTCCGGTGACGGACAAACTCGAAAGTGGTCTATTGCATCCAATTTTACTCTCAAGTTAAGTTGTTAAGTTCACGATGATCTGTTTTGAGTTTTGACTCGAGATCATACAACTTACAGTAACAACAACATTTCATTGATCATTGGTGTCATTGCTCTGAACCGACCTGTCTTGTGTTCTTTTTTTTTTGACTGATCTATTTTTGGTTCTTCGTTTTAATGTTAGAGATAAGAAATACATATTTGCAATGTTTGCGACATAGGGGATGCCTGTCTGCCAACTATTAAATCTTCATGCACTTCAGAAATGAGCGATCAAAAAGCGGTGTCGTGGTCTAGTATGGAACTGGCATTGTTTAAGCTTACATACTGAATTGATGTATCTTTACTTAACAAATAGTTTATTATTTAACCTGAAAGATAAACTGCATTGTCAATAAATGCTTTGATATCAATCGTTCGAAGCAGCCTTTGGTCATTCTTTCCAAATGCTGATTTTTTTTAATAATATACTCTCTTCTTTGTGGAGCTTTCTGTCTTTTATAAATGTACTATTTACACATAAAAAACAACCATATTTGAAACTTGGCAAACAGATAGAACTTGCATGTTAGGCACATATATTTCAACGGCTGCAGGGGTTTGCTCGGGCATACCTCATGATGATTCAGCTTTAAAATAACTGCAGATGTGTCTGCTAGCGTGAAAGTTATACCACAAACGGTGGTACAATAATTTGTAAACATCAGTACGAAGGTGATCTAGGTCGATAACATCATGCAAACATTTGCGATAATACACCAGCATTGGTATGCAAATTATTTGAAAAGAAGAAGAAGAATATCCTCAATATACAGAAACTTTTTGTGCTCCCATATATAGCCTCAATAAAGCTATTTTTGCTATTTCCTCGCATATCAATAAGCAAATCAGAAGCAGATCTCTGACATATACCACACTTTGTCATTGTATTTCATTCCTACTACGTTTGGGACTTGATGGGCATAGTTTAATTTAACAGGACTGTTAATATGTGTCACATTCCGGATCTGAAACGTGACCGAAGGATTTGATTTGTATATAACAATTATAACAAAACTATCAATTCAATAAAACAATTAAAGTTATAAAAACCAACACCAAAAAATGTTTCCTCAAACAAAACAACGATTTTAAAATTTACTGGACTATTCAAAACATACAAATCAATCATACAACAAGCAAAAATGAGACATGAAGTGAATGACAATCGTCCTAGATAATGACCTGATAGTGCAAGCTACAAAACGATTAACGGCATAGATAAAGCGTGTTAGAATCAAAGCAGAAATTTTGGCTTAATTTGTGTTTTAAATTGCCATTTTCTTCGCATCGATTAATATTTCAAAACAGATATTTGGCCCGCATATGAACTCTGTCTTATTGATTTTATCAGAATAAAAATCTCATGATAGTTATACGTAATACATTTGCTTTCGTTGAAAATGTGGTAAATTTCAGGTAAAAAAAGAATCTCACGAAAATCGTGAAAACCTTATACTTGAATTACCGAAATATTTTCGGCTTTCGTTATATGAATAATTAGATATTTAGAGCTAAATGCTAAGCACAAATTCAACAAAAAACATAGAGATCAATAACTTTATTTTTCGTGTTGAGGATGACCTGTACGGTGCGCTATCTTTGGGTACCTTAAGAAAACACAAACTTTTGAAAAACGTGACCACGGAACCTTACGACGACATTCATGATTCGGAAATATAATGATTTTCCAATAGTTTGCACATAAATTTAGCAGTTTTTATCCGTTTACTTAAACTCGCTAACTATAGGCACTTTTCGATAATGGACACCCTACTATTGCGTTTAACTAGAGTAGCGTAGCGAGGTTAACACATACTATAATTCAGCATGTTAACATAAATTCCATTTAATCAATATTTTGGCTAATATTACATAAATAAAAAAGTCCGCGAAACAGTTGCATCATCTTTAGCATCCAATGTGACGTCATATGCAAGTATATTCTCACGATGTCAAACATAAACTCTAGACGTAGTTTTTCCTTTCGTACGCTTCAGAATGGTTTCAATGTTGAAAAAAGAAGAATGTGAGGCTCAAATTGTAACTTTCTTGTTTATTATAGGAGAAATTACTTACCCCAAAAACATCGGAATACAAAATGGTGGCTTTCTTGGTTACGGACTGTTAGAACTTGGAACCCTTCAAAATATTTGTTATTGCCAATAATAAAAATTATCGTTACAAACAAATTGCTTTCGAATTATACTTTGTTTTTATAGCTAAAATGTTTGTTATCCTGTATCAAGTTTACACTCCAAACTTTAATGATGTTATACTTTCTTTGTTTAAATTCTTTTTTTGTGTCGTAATTATTTGAAGGTTGAAAGGTTCAAAAGCTAGAAAAATCATAAACAACAACACTCTTTTAAGTTGTTATACTTTTTCTGTTTGGATTCTTATTTTGTGTCGTAATCATTTGAAGGTTGAACGGATCGACAGCTTAAAATATTAAAACAACATCACACTAAGTGCTTTCGTCCATTCGAAGAATGTAATCAATTAAAAGTTGATATAATCAGATGTAGTGGTATAAGTGGTATTTTATTCTCATTGTGATCATGCCGGTCAGGAATAAATGTATATATGCTGTTTTTCTCATGAAGAATTATTAGATTTATTGAAAGGGATAAAACTCAGTAGGAACTAATCAGTATTCATGGAAGTTATTGATGATTTTGTTATGTATCAATAAGTATTCCTTAACTACTAAACATCAATTTGATATATCAAGAAACATAATATATACAATATGTATTTGTTTTCAATAACCATGATGTCAAGGATATTGACAATTTGTGATCTGGTACACAGACACGCATTCTTAATTGCCGTAGAACATACATATTTGTCCATATTACTACTTGAAACCAGTATCCATGGTGCATTTCTATCTGTTTGTCTACATCGCGATTCTTTTATGTGTATTACACTGAGAGTTTTGTTACTTTTTATGCTCTATTATTATCTTGCCTTTTTAATGTCTTTAGTGTGCGATTTGCTGCATAAATGAGCAGTTGTTAAAATGTCGCATCTGTTCCTTTCAATTTTATCATCGCAAACAGAACAAAAAATCAACTTCCATCTTTCAGTAATTATTGTAATCTAACCACTTTTCTTATATTTTTATGTACATTATTGTAATAATGCATAAGAAGGCAAAATAATAATCTATAAGAATGACAGAATAGAACTTGAAATAAAATAACTTTTAATGTGCACATGTGTGTCCGTAAGGGAGACCGGAAAAAAAACATGGTGACCCTATACAAGACATTACGAAAGGGTGAAAGTTCATTAAAGGGTAGCTTTTTGTAGATATGCTCTGATTTTCTGCTCCTACGTCATGTTTATAAAACAAATATGAATGTGTTTACCATCTTGCCTGTATTGAAGTACTGACGATTTAGTTTAAACTTCTATTGAATCCTTTTAAATGTTAGAAACGATGTCATACATTAATCCGTTGCGGAAACAAGTATGACGAAGTCATTTTTTTCAAATAGTTTGCCCATGTAAAGCTGTTTGACTCCTTTATAAAAGCAGATCCGAACTTCATGAGACGCGAATAATTTATTTCTAGAGATATACAAACAAATAAACAAGGACGACATTTGTAAACTTAACAACATACACCGAAATTAAGGAATACAAACCTTACTGTCCTGCTAACATAGCTCTGATATAAGCACGTTGGTTGCAAAAGTGATCACATGATCATATAACACAGGTGGTGTTAGTAGGCCAAGAATTCATGAATCGTTCCTGAACTGCTCTGTACATCCTTGGTTTGTGAGGGCGTGTTTATGTTGCTTCAGTTTTTATTTTCTGTGGAATGAGTTATGACTTTTTTGTCTGTTTTTTTCGATTAACAAGTATGCAAATTAAATTCTATTTAGTTTCAAATGATTACTTTTACAATTCAAAGTGTTACCTTTAATTTGAAAAGGAATTTTACATGGAAAGTCTCGCTGACACATTTTATGTTCTAATCTCCTTTCAACGATGTTATTGCCTCATAGAAATATAACTTTATAAATGAAAGGGAAGAAAAAATATAAACTTATCACACAGTAAATAGACACTTTCGGA